>CM071861.1:38726694-38784235 GCA_036759665.1 Gynandropsis gynandra
ACCCTTTGAACCCTTTGCGACCCCTTTACCATGCGACCCTTGGACCATGCGACCCTTTGAACCTTTGCGACCCCTTTCCCATCCGACCCTTGGACCCCTGCGACGACCTTTGATCCCTTTGAACCCTCGATGAGACTCTGTGACCCAGTGCGACCGTACGACTCTGTGACCCACTCTGTTACCTTTGACATTGCAATAAACACAAGAGAAACACGAAAAACTCACTATACGTACCTGATTTTTCTGCGGAACGTACTTAATTGCAAGCTTCTTTGTTGACAACAAAGGATTTCAACCTATTGGTAGCGAATCTGATGCCGATTGCAAGCTACTCTCGACGAATCTGTTATGGTGTGGGGGAAGAGTAATTTTCGCGCTAGAATTAGAAGTGTTCTAGAGGAGAGAGAAAAATTGTCGTAAAAAATAATATGGAATTATCAATATTTTAAGGGTAGATTTGAAATTGAAATTTTTTTTTCAGCTAAAAGTATTTTTGAAACACTTTAGACCTAAAGGGTTATTTTTTATAATCCTCGGTCTGGTCTCATCCATATTTATATAGTCGTATATATATGTATGTGTAAATATTTTTACCATATATATATAATGTGGTGGGCTGTCGATTTCATAAATCAAAGCTGTCAGTGGCAAATTAGGAATTATATCCTTCTGTAATGATATTATCTATTCCAATAAAAGATCATATAATATTTTATATTTATTGAGATGTCAATAAAAGGTAAAGAGATTTTATTGTTTTTCCTATTATATGGAATTAAAAATAGAGAGATAGAGGGGGAGGGTGAGGCGATGAAGCCCAAAGTATGAGGGTTTCAAGAAAACTCTTTAATGGGCCTATCAGCATTAATACTAACTCGATATGGTCCGAAAAGGGAATGAAAAGACACGTGTCTGAAAATCAGAAGCACGTGACAGGTGGAAACAAAAAAAAGTAAATAATTGATAATAAATAAAAAAATAAAGGTGTTTGTTTTTTATTTGTGCTTAATACCTACCAACTAAAAAAAGGCCGAACGAATGTCGTGGCATCTTTTTGCTTTGTCCCCAAGGCTCCGTCCCACTCTTCTTCTCTATGGCCCTTCTTCTCTTTTGTTTTCCCTCTTTTCTCTTTTGTTTTTTCCTCCACATATTATTACATAATATCTATACATAGTCAAAGCATTGTTCCTTTTTTCCCCTATTTTTTTATTGGATTTGGTTGGACTTCATTGTTAATATCATTTATGTAATGTCTTTTTTCTTATAATATCTAAAGCTAATTTCGCATTATCTATTTTATTAGATAATTTAATTGACAAAGAACATGCAAAAACAATTTATATAATTGTTTTTTTCTCGATAATAGCGTTGTATACTCTTAAAATTCAAAATCTCCAACTTTATAAAAAATAGTTCTACAAGGTTATTATATATTAAGGAATATGATTAGGCTAGTCAGAATTGGGGAATATCGGTTATTATGTTGAACAATTAGAGGTATTAATTAAATATAGTCGAGGGGTCAGTAGAGACGCTTGGTGGCCAAGCAAAACGTGATAATTTTATAGAAATTAAATTAAAATATCTTAAACAGAATACATTTCGAATCCATACGAGATTGTTATGATATTATTTCCCATATTTAAATATTTCAACGCATCACGCTAAATGTAGATTCATGATTCTCATGGTGGGTCAAAAGCATCAAGGTCACAGTACTGTGACACAGTCTCACGTGACAGAGGCCCCTCCTTCCACTGCCGCGTGAACTTCACGAGTACTTGTTGAGCGTGGGATAAGATGAATTGCTTGGAGGCCAAGCTAGAGAATGGGACCAAGGCTCTCGCATATGCCACGTGTCCATAATCCAACGTCTCGAGATGCGGCGAGTCGTTTGGAAATGCGGGAGGCCGCCGTGATTTACATTTTTTCCCCTTGATTCACTGTTTAATTGCTGATTACAATTTCCTTTTTGTTATTTTTTTAAAGTTAATTAATAGGTAGAAAAAAATCACTGATAGTTTAAAAGTTTATTACATATTTAAAATGAAATCATAAGTTCACAATTTTTTACATAAAGTTCGTAAATTTCTTAAATACATTCCCTCGCAAAAAAATATTGAGAAGTGACTAATTAACTGTATTATAAAAATAAATAAGGAAACATATTTTCTCGAAATTCTGCTTGAAGATGAAATATCGGAGAAAAAAAGGTAAATAAAAGAAGAAGAAATCAATACAAGAAATAAATGCGTGACTATAATAAGGATGTTCCTCAGAAACGGCGATTCTTCTTCGTCTTTTGACTATTCTCTCTCAACCGAAACTCCATTTACTCTTCTCTCCTATCAGAGCAATAATCGTTCCATTTACTCTTTTCCGGTGACTGTTACCGAACCTCCCGACGGTAATTGAATAGCCAAACCATGTCCCGAGCTATCAAATTCTCCGAGCACCGGAAAGTCATCTCCTTTCCCACTATGCCCTCCACCGCCTCCACTAAGGTTGTCCGTATCACGGTCACTGACCCATGCGCCACCGATTCCTCCAGCGACGACGACGACCCAGGCACCGCTAGAGTCAAACGCTACGTCAACGAAATCAGGTTCTCCGACGGAGATTCCTTGGCCGCCGCAGCTAAAACCGGAAAGGCAGCGAGGCAATGTAGGAAGAAGCCCCAGAACGATTATGGGTTGTCTTCGTCGTCTTCGGCGATGCCGAGGAAGTATCGAGGTGAGGATATGGCTCGGGACGTTCACGACGGCGGAGGAAGCTGCTCTCGTATATGACCAAGCGGCCATCAGCCTGAAAGGACCCAACGCTCTTACTAATTTTCTCACTCCTCCGCGGGAGCCGTCGCCTGCTCCGGTAATATCTTGTCCGCCTTGTATCGACCTCGAGACTGTTTCAGGCTGCGATTCGGGCAAAGATTCTCATCATACACTCTGTTCTCCGACCTCTGTTCTTCGGTTCAGCGTTAACGACGAACCAGAACTCAAAACAGAGCTGGAGACAGAGCCCTTTGAGCTATTGTCAGAATCAAAGCCGTCGACTGAGTTCAGACCGAGTCACCTAACAATCGACGAACCGCTGGCAAATTCGTTGTCGGATCTGTATTTCGCCGGTGATGGCTTCTGGGATTCCGACACTCTCCCTGAACCGTTGTTCTTGGACGAAATGTCGGTATTACCGGACACTGTGTCGAAGGAGAAAGGTGATTGTGGAGATTTCTCGTTTGAATTAATGAAAGATTTCAATTCATCCGAATGGGATGTGGATAGTTTCTTCCAAGATCATCTACCATGAAATTTACTCTGTTATCTCCGAAGTTTTTGGTTATGGGTTTTTTTGGAGATAATCAACGGTGGTTGTGATGACGGCGATATCACTCGCATCTCAGCCGTTCGTTTTCTGTCCGTTGGGTTGTCATGGACGGTTCCGATGTGCTGAAGCGGAAGTCTTCGTTTTAGCAAAACATATTTATTTCGGGTAAATATATTTAAATTGATGTAGGGTTTTAGTTATGAATGGTAGATCCCGAGTTGGGATTTTGGGGTTTGGGGACACAATTTCTTGTGTTGCTATGCTATGAATGCAATTTATATACATATATTTATATATTGGTTAAATGTAAATCCTTGTCTTTTTTTTTAATTGTTTTTTCGCCTTTTTTAGTTTGTTATATATTAATTTGTTTGAAAATATTTGTTTTGGTCGAACAGATATGTATTTCAAGTGGGTTTTTGTGTGACATATCACTCCACTCGCATATTTTTTTCGTTTTATTTACTTAGCCATCAAATCGCATGAACAACAACTCTAATCAAAATTTAGCCCCTAACCATACTATAAAATAAATTATTAAAAATAAAAATATAAACGCGGTCGTTTCATTACCCAACGTGTCCGCAAAGCCATAATTTTTTTTTTCCTTTCAAGCGTCAAAGGAAACGTGCCCATCCATGTGAATGACCAAACCTGAAGTCATAGCCCTACCATTTGTCACAATATTAACAAAATCTTAACAATTTCATTATTTAAATGATTTTGTTATTGTTGGAATCGACTATTGATGTGATACGAATGAAATGTATAACAAAAAAAAATAAAAAAAAAGGTGGATTTGAGTCGTTGTCGTGCATCTTAAATGCAAATGGAAGTTCTTCGAAAGAGATGTTGACATTTCACAAGACGTGAGCCATGGATGGAGGAGAGAAAAACAGTGGCCACTTGACAAAACACGACTCTTGTTGGAACAACAACATCATGTGTTTATCGAGACACGTTCCCTTTTTTCAAGTCTTCTTCCAAAGACTGTCGTGTTGACCTTCTTCCCCAATATCTATATTTTTTATACATTATCCCATTTGAGAGAATTAGGGTTTTTCATAATTTCACAAAGAAAGACGATTAAAAACAATTTGCATATAAATTAAATAAATAGTATTTAGTAAACTGTGAAGAAGACATGGGAGAGCTCAGAATTGAAAAAGGGTTAAACCCAATTGGTTACTGTGTAATCGAGAGCCGTTGTAAATGGTATCGATCCCTCCTTTTCAGACAGAAGTAATGGCTCTGAGTTATCAGTGTCTCCTTTTTTTTTCTTTTTTTGGGTAGTCTCGAGTCAAATATATCAGCTGCCAAACCAAATTTTATCAAATGTTTCACCAATTTGGCTCTTCTTTTTTATATATTAATCCATACAAATATATAAAAAAATAGAGGTTTTGAGAATTATATTAGAGATCAATGCGTTACCAAATCTAACGTATACGGTCAAATGAATAAAATCCTAAAGAAGATTTAAAAAAAAAATTGAGATTCACTTAACATTCGCAGATCCACTTGCAAGTTGCAACCATGCAGCATTTTACCACTACCGACCAAGCAAAAAAGATAACCAGAAAATACGATAAATAATTCATCAGTAAATAAAATATTTCAAATTATTACAACATGAATAATTTATATATGCACACACGCATTGACTGTGTATATTTTGAAATAATAAATGCAGACTCTACAATGTGATATTTTTTAAAATGAATAAAAAAAAGAAGAAGAGGAAAAAAGTGGGTCTAAGCCCATAGCGAACACGTTCCAAAGGTAGTGTCTTTTTCAGACAGAGGTTGGCCCAAAAAATAGATTGAGAAGAGAGGCAAGTTGGCCACAAAATCCTCTGTGCTATTAAAAAAAAATTATAATGGGTCCCACAAGATCTCCCTTTACAAATTTACCATTAGTTATTATTATTTTTTTTACTTTATACTTTTATGTCTCTTACCATGTTCCCTCAGATCCCAATTCAAATACAGTTCCTGATTTTACAGTGCTTTAATTAATGATTATCAATCATATATATATATATATATATATTGATGTATTGTCACACACACAAAAAAAAACAATTGTGACCAAAAGTAATGTTTTTAGAAGAATTTAGACCTTGTGGCCCCAACCCATATCTCAATCAAAACTTTATTTCCAAGCAAAACCACTAGCTAATCATGCTTTAAAGATAATAATTATGATTTAGAAATTTTTTTAATGCGTTTGAATACGCCTAAAATCGGAAATCAGCCATACGGTTAGGTGGCTGAATGCGTTAAAAGGAATGACATTCGTCTAAGCAATTGGGTATAATGAAATTATTTATATTTGAATATTAATCAATTCAAACATACTAAGCATAAAATTAATAAATCTCATGTATATCAAAATTTAAAAAATTGGGGATTCCATCTTGAAAAATCATTTGTTTAAACCACTTATCACACATTGTCACATATATTAATTATATATATTGTTCTAAAAATCGGCCTACGCGGCCGTCTAGCCGCTAGACGGTGGTCGGACGCTCCGATTAATCACTACTCGAAAGTTTTAGACGGAACGGGCGCCTGGACGGGCTAGACGGGTGCCTAGGCGGGCTAGACGATCTAGGCGGACGATTAATCGCTAGGCGGCCGTCTAGACGATCCCGGCGGCCGTCTAGGCGGTATTATAGTTTTAAAGGTAGAAAAAAATTAAGACAAAAAAAACTTTAACAACTAGTTTATCAAGATGATAACAGAATTAGAATACTTTAGAATGAGTAAGTGATTAACAAATCATTTATTTATATTTCATTATAGTTATATAAATAATCATTTGTGTTTTTATGTAAGTATGTATAAAAAAAAAGACGAAACCGACTTGATAGTAAAAGGTTAAATAATCTTGTTTATTTTTAATTCAATGCGAGATTGATGGTTTAAAATAAAAATAAATGAACAAGGCTTTGAATGTGTTTCTATCTAACGATTCATATCATTTTCAAGATTGAATTGTTGATAATGGAAAAACGGACGATGAATCTATGGAAGAATATGAAGGATCAACCCAAAATGTGTTGACGTGTGAATGTTCAAGAGATCGAGCAAATTGATGTTTTGCTTATAGAGTTTGATGAATCATATTTTGATTCCGAAAAAGAAGAAATTAAGATACAATTTAAATCTCATGAACAACATTTCAATAAAAAATATAAAAAAAATTATGAGATAATTAAAAATTTTACTTATTCATTATAATTTTATTTATTTATATGCATTTTTAAACAATTAATAATTATAAATAATTTAAATTAAAATTTTGAATTAATATTACATTATATATATATATATATATAAATCCGCCTAGACGCTAGGCACTATAGGCGCTAGGCGCTGGGTGTTTGTCCGTCTAGCGCCTAACGCTTTCTTGAACCTTGATAATATATTATTTAATTTATATAGTTTATGTAATAGTACATAAGTTTATGATATTTATTTGAATATTGAAGATATATCTAGAAAAAAATATTATATATAGATATAACGTAGTCTTTAATATTAATTTGATTGTTTCTTGGATTATGTATATATATAAAATTTTTTAATTTATTTTGATATCATAAAATATTTATTATGATTCGAATATATCGATATTAGATCGTCAATTGTGATATTCATGTTCTACGATTAAATCTAAACACCATATAAAATATCATATTTTGTTATCTCATTATTATAAAATAAATTATATATATATTATTGAAAAAATCTAAAATTTTATGTAACTTTTAATACTAGTTAACAAACAATTATTATATATTTTTTGGTTGATGAGAAAAAATAAAATATATAAAAAAGTGAGAATTTAAAAGATCCAAAGCCAATAGCATAATCATGTATAGGAGAATGGAATAGGCCAATGATTTGAGGTGTAATTATGTTGGGTTCAATTTATGTTGGTGCAAATATGAAGATTTCTGTAGAAACTTTGAGCATATGAAACTATTTTTTATGAGTTGAACGAATTAGGGTTGAACAAAATATTCAAAGTATTCGTATCCGATTCGTATTCGAACCGTTTTTGATCCGAAAAAGCAAATATCCGTAGGAGTAAATACAAATACAAATACTAGGATTTAGATATTCGACAAATACAAATACAAATAGTATAGTCAATTATTCGTATATATAAATAAATAGTTATTATATTTAAAATTTAAGGACTAAAATGTAAATTATAAAAGTTTTAGTCCTAATTTAAGGATTAAAATGTAAATTATTTAGAGTTATTTATTATTTTTTAAAATTTATTTTATTACGGATACGGAAATCCGACGAATATCCAAATATTTGCGGATATTCGAACTTACGAATATCCGTATTTACGAATACGAATATGAATAGTAAAATCAAATATTCGAAAAATACGAATACGAATAGTCGAATATTTACGGATACTCGCTATTTGTCCATCCATAAAACGAATGTATATAAATAAAAGAGAAGAAAAAAAATATACATTGAAATTTTGAAATTACCTATTTATTTTTATAATAACATCATATTTGTAAATTAAGAATTACCAATATTAATATATATTTTTTTTGGGAATATGATGATCGATTAAGAATATTTATATTTTATCCCAAATAAGCAAACACATTTTTAGAGTCTTTTGATAAAATCAAAATTGTACCGAAACGGCATGAGGTTATATAAAAGAAACGGCGCGCTTTTAATTCGTTAGGCCTGTTTGATTAGTTTCGGCCCATAAGAGACCCAAATCGTGAAAAACGCGGCGGCGTTGAAGGTGGAACGGCAGGGAGTCCAGTCAAAGGAGTTGAAGACGGAAGGGCGTTTCCATGTGTCGCAAGCGCATAGCTTGTAGAAGTCCTAATTGCTTGGCGCCGTTGTGTCCACGCCACGAATCAATTTTCTGAATTTTCCCCTTTTTTGCCTTTCTTTTCTATTTTCGATTCTCCATGCAAAATTCGAAAGCCCTAGAAACTAAGCAGACGCAGAGTTTGAACACTCGACGTGCTTTTGACGCCGAAGCATTTTTTGTCGTTTCGTTGCTATGATCGAAGAAGTAAAACTGGATTCAAAGGCGAAATCCATGCGAAACGAGAATTTGGGAATCGGAGAGAGGGCTTTGTCGGCCGCCGGCGCCGCTTTTCTGTCTGCGATCATCGTTAACCCTTTCGATGTTGCTAAGGTTCTCATTCGGTTCGAAACCTTGTTTTGTTTTGTCTGTCTTGCTATTGCTGTTTAGTTTTTGTACTCTGCTTTGATCATGGACGGTAGGCCAAATCTTCGTTGAGCTTTGTGTTCGTAATTATGCAGACGAGACTACAAGCGCAGGCTGCAGGAGTTCCTTATCAAGGTCTCTGTCATCT
This sequence comes from Gynandropsis gynandra, assembly GCA_036759665.1. NCBI lineage: Eukaryota > Viridiplantae > Streptophyta > Magnoliopsida > Brassicales > Cleomaceae > Gynandropsis > Gynandropsis gynandra. Next base: position 38,735,405 of record CM071861.1, read on the forward strand.
TGGATGTTTAGACGCCAATACGACGGTATTTGATTGCCTATTCCTATTAAGATTTTCTTACGGGGAGCTCTTAGGAATGGAATATATTTTTCATTTGTGGATTAACATATTCAAACGAAGTATTTTTCGTTATTTTCTTAGCTATTAATTTTAGGGGAGAGCAGCTTATGGTACATTTTAATTCCTGAATTTTGATGTGTTCACTTGTTATTTCAGATGCTTGAAGACTTGAGAAGTCGTCTTTCTGGAACGTGTCGAGTCAATGGCTCTGAATTATGTTCGGATAATCGGTATAGAGGAACCCTAGACGTGTTTTACAAGATCATACGTCAGGTTAGAACGAGTGACTTGCCATCGTTATTGTAAATACTATTGCTTGAGCTGATACTAACTTGGCCATAGTGCCTACCTAGGAATTGCAGTACTTATAATTTCAATGCAACTTTGTTGAGTTAACCAAATTTATAGAATCTTGTTGTCTCTTTGGTTTGTAAATGATTCGATGTTGGGTTATGCATATCTGTCCTGACAAGTGCACAATAAGCTATATATGTTCATGATGTCGAAAATGTTTTTCTTCCAGTTCATAATTTACTTATCAGTAGAGTTTCACAGGAACAACTTTATGCAGGAAGGGGTTTCCAGATTGTGGAGAGGTACAAATGCAAGCTTAGCATTGGCCATTCCAACTGTAAGTGCTCTTCCCAACACTGGCTCTATTTCATGGCTCATCTTTCGTTTTTATTTGAAGCACTCGGTTTGCAGCTTCGGCCTATTGATATGGGTTCTTGGCAGCTTATCCCTTTTATTTTGGATATGTTTCTAGGTTGGAATTTACATGCCTTGTTATGACTATTTTCGCAACTTAATGGAGGAATTCACCACAGAGAAGGCCCCAAGGTTGACACCATACGTTCCACTAGTTGCAGGGACCATTGCGCGCTCATTGGCATGTATATCTTGTTACCCTGTCGAGTTGGCAAGGACTAGGATGCAGGTAACTTTAAGATCCGGAAAACTCTTTGGTAATGGTTTAAGTAGCAATACCTTAGTGGTAGTCTAGTGGAATTATCTGGTTGAAATCAGAGAAGCTAAGTGAATGCAAATGATTTCCACCAAATTTGATGGAGAGATTAATAGACTTTATGCGGTTATCCAATTTAGAGCTTCTGTTGTTTTTGTTGTCATTCCAGGCATTTAAAGAAACCCAAAGAGATATGAAATTGCCTGGCGTTTGGAAGACATTGGTTGATGTTGTCAATCCGGTAAAGGGCTCAAATAACTTACAAAAGTGTAAGCTTTTCTTCCAGGTCTATATTCATCTAAACTTGTTATTTCCCTGCATTGACCTTTCCTTCTTTCACAGTACAAGGCTACCGGCTTTTGTGGACAGGTCTTGGTGCTCAACTTGCCCGTGATGTACCTTTCTCAGCAATCTGCTGGTCAATTCTTGAACCAGTGAGTCATCAATAACAGGACCTCGAAAGAGATTCTCTAAATATCTCATCATGTTTTGCTATTCCTTTTAACAGAGATGTACCCTTCCCGTGTGTGCAGAGTCGGAGAAGGATTCTTTCACTAATGGATGAAGAACCAAATGCAAAAAGTATTCTTGGTGCAAACTTTGCTGCTGGTTTTGTCTCTGGCAGTGTTGCAGCTGCGGTTACCTGCCCGGTGGATGTTGCCAAGACTCGGCGGCAAATAGAGGTAAGTACCAGGCTTCAGTTTGACCTGGGGAACGACTGCGTCCCATAGTCATCATGATTCATAACACAGAGTTTCCTTTTGCAGAAAGATCCAGATAGAGCCTTGAGAATGACCACAAGACAAACCTTAGTGGAAATTTGGAGGTATGTGGATTAATATCCTAGCAATCGCAAATGTTGTGTAGTGAAATGGTATATCCCTAGGAAGAGTAGTAGTAGTAGACATGGTCCATGAGTGATAGTTGCGTGTGGTTAGGATATAGAACTGATGAATGTAATGTGTGAAAAATGGGAACAGGGACGGAGGAATACGAGGACTGTTCACGGGAATTGGTCCTCGTGTGGGGAGAGCAGGTCCTTCTGTAGCCATCGTCGTTTCCTTTTACGAGGTCGTCAAGTACTCACTTCACCATTTCCATCAAACCTGATTTTTTCCATACGCTTTGATTTGATCTGATCCATTAAGAAATTAACAACAAAGCCCATTTCCATTTGGTTCCAATTTCACGCCAGATTATACTTTTTTTTTGTTATGTTTTTTTAAATACCTGTCGTTTATTTTTTGGATCTCTCATATGCTCAGAAATCCATTTTTCTGACGGATATGAATGAACTATCGCATTATTTTTTTTTTAAATAAAAGTAATTCAGACTGACGGGTCCATTATTAGGCCTGCGTCATAGCATGTGCCAATCGCTCATAGACTGGTTTTTCTTGTTTGTGTTTTTCTTTTTTGAGCCTTTCTCTAAAGAGCAAAACACAAAAATGATTTTTTTATCGGGAAGACAATGAATGATATTTGACTGCTCCAAGATTTTATTGCATAAAATGCTTCTAAATTTTGTTAATGTCCATAGATTCATAAAATCTGATGGAAAATTTTGTCCAATTTGTGGTTGTTAACATTATATGTTATCTTTATGATTGTGTAACGTCAATGGGATTTGGTTTCAAAGAAATACTATAATTGGAATTTAGACATAAAAAAGAAAGTAACAGAGTAAATGAAATGGTCGAAGGATGATGATAATTTAATGCTAACAAACATTAACAATTATATGAATAAACAATAGAGAAAAACACAGGAAGAAAGAAGAGTAATCTCTGATCAAATATTCATCTCCGGAACCGGAATCCATTAGCAACAGATGAACCATGTTTCAAATGCCTCAATGCCAAACCCAAGCATGGAAAAATAACCCAGAAATCAGAAAAAGCTGTAGGAGGACGCGTCCAAGGGATGAATGAGGTATGTCAGCGCCAACGCCACCACCATTAGCAAATACGCTATCCCTTGGTCTATCGATGTCCCTGTTGTTCCCAATTTCCCTCATTAGTTTCCGATTAGGTTTCATCTTCATCACAATACACGCTTTGGATTTAAGAAAGCTTAGCTTCCATTATCAATCTCCACAAATTTCATATTTGGAATCCGACGAAGCATTCAGATCTGCAGACAAGTAAATGTGAAACCGAAGAAGATAGGTTGAGAACTAACCGTCGCTTGTGGGAGCAGGAGCAGGAGCTAAGGACTGAGCGCCGATGAGAGGCGAGACGACGCCGAATACAAAAGCGAAGAACGCGAACACGGCAAGGGAAGTCTTCGATGCCATCTCTGGATTTTCGTTTCCGCCGAGGTTTTCAGCCAAAAACAACGAATGAATCTCTACAGAAGAAACTCCGGCGAGAGTATCTGCAGAGACGGAGGAGAAACCTTATGGAGAGGAGAGAGACGGGCAAGTGGCTCTCACCCTCTTATAGTGGAGGATTCTGAAAGGGTACCGGTTACAGCCGGTAATCTCATGTTATTTTTTTATTTTTTATTTATTAACCCTAAGTAATTTTTATTAGTCAAATTAAATAGACGTTTCTTCACAAAATTATTTCTTAGCTCGGTCAATGTTCAATTGCTTTATATATAACATATTTTCAGTGTCTATTTTCCTATACATTAACTTGTTTCCCTCTGTGCTGCCTTTCTTATAAAAAATATAAACATTTTAATATAATTACAAATATATAAACCTTAGAGAATTGTAGTTAAAGAGTGATGAATGCGCCAACGAAACTATACCAAAAATATTCGTGGGGCCGGTGACGTTACAGCGGATGAGGCCATGTGATTTCCTCTTTCTTTCTTTTTTCTTCTCTTTTTTTAATCGAATATGTGCTCTTTTTTTATACAAAAAAAGTTGACATCTTTGGTGACAGACTGTCAGCCAAACTGATATATTTTTTTCTTATTGAAATCGAAATTTTATTTTATTTGTATTAGTAATGTATATTTTTTTATTTGAAGTTATTTGTGTGCATGTTGTTCCTAATGAAAACGGCTTTTAACGGATACAAAGTGCTAAAAGCGTGATTATAGGTTAATCCGCCGAGTGTTAGGTGACTATTTTTTGTACGAATCTATAGGAGAAATTAGCCGTTTGGGATTTGTTATATATCAATCATTTTGTTTGTAGTCTTTTAAAAAGAAAATACCAATCATTTTCGTTCATTATTGGGTCATCCATGTTGCAGTTGGAAAGACTGTGGGGTCACCAATTCAAATTTGAAAATTTAAATTCTAAACATACCAAGAAATATACCCATATTTGCATGCAAAATCCCAAAAAACTTGTAATCGTATCCAAGAAAATATGTAAAAATAAACAATACGTTGAGATGCAATAATTAGAATTGATAGGAATTTGCACCCACAATACAGAAAATGGGACACATTGCCTAAAAATAGGACATTGAAAAGGAAAGGGCCGGGAAGAACATGTGCTTCTTGGCCTTCATAAACCAAATGGTCTCTTTGGTTACATGCGAAATCATTAAATTTGATCATAAGTCATAATAGACGTCCAAGTAGGCTTGAAATTTCCACGTAACGTAAGGGCCATGAGAAGAGACTAATGATATTATTTCCGTGGCATTGGCATGGACAAGAAAATAAAATGAAGGTTTTTTATTTTTATTTTTTATTTTGTTGGGAGATTCAAGAACATTGCATTGCAAGTGAACGTGTTGACAAAGGCGAAACAAACCCCACACCACACAACCTTCCAACCGGAGACGTCACCCACATTGTGTGTTTGTATGTATACATTACATGTATATGCATATACGTCGGCGACTGTACAATAATATGGATTCATTAAAGATCATTGTGGATAGATACACCGATATACCCATGTTTTTATCTACTTACGACACATGCTTGTTTCTCAGGGATTGATCTGTGATATAATGGCTTTCACTCCTTCTGTTCCCATAGTTTGCAAGTATCCAAAAAACACCCTCCCCAAGTTCATCACAAACCGACATTCCCAGGCACCCAATAAAATGAAAGCCTTTTCATCTCTTTATCTATTGATTAACCAGGGAATGGATCATCATTTTCCAACATGATAACCTATGATGAATAAGACATACGTGTGATGAATGCTTGGTGTGGTTGAGTTCAGCATCAGGACGTACCTCGGTTTATTTAGAATGCCAACTTAGGATTTAGAGATTGCCTTCTCCAGTTAACAGCTGGCCAGGGTCCTGCATTTAGAGATTGTTATGATAAATTGGCTCACATCGGTTAGGACATGAACTTTGGGACTTGTATATATGGTGTTGGACAACCCTAAACTCTTGAGCTAGCTTTTGGGATTAGTTAGGCTCAGCCCATATTTGACACGGTATCAGAGCCCGGTTCGTCCCGATTTGAATATACCGATGTTGGGCCTCCGATTGCGATGTCCACGCTCCAGGATCGAGCCTAGGCATGAGGGGGAGTGTTATGATAAGTTGTCCTACATCGGCTAGGACATGATCTTTGAGACCTGTATATATGGTGTTGGGCAATCCTAAACTCTTGAGCTAGCTTTTGGGATTAGTTATAGGCCCAGCTCATATTTGACAGAGATTATATTATTTTTTCTAGTCCTACCATCCTACGCCCATCTCAAGGTATTTGGATGTCTTTATTACCCAAACCTTCTCTCCTATACACCAAATAAACTCTCACCTAGATACTTCGCCTGCGTATTTTTAGACTACCCATCCGATCATCGCAGTTTTCGTTGCTTTGACCTCTCATCCCGTAAAATCTCATGACATGTTGTCTTCGATGAATCCTCCTTTCTTTTCAGCTACTCACCCACCATATCTGTTCACGATCACACCTACTCTTTCTTAGATCACGCATCGACACCTCTTCCACCCTACACTCAAACCTCATAAAACCTCCGACCCAAATACTCCCCAATCCCACGACCGAACCTCATCCACACTCATCCCACCCCATGGTCACACAAAGCAAATCGAGTACCCTAAAGCCTTGTCCAAACCTTGCACTTATCACCAAGACTCCACCCACTCCTCCCTCTAACCACATTCAAGCCCTAAATGATCTCATAGGCGAGAAGCCATGAAATCGAAATTTGATGCTCTAATGAAAAATGGAATGGGATCTGGTACCTCAACCCTCCGGGGTTAACGTGGTCCGCTCCATGTGGCTTTTTCGTCATAAGTTTTATTCTGCAGGTAACTTGGCGCGGTACAAAGTTTGCCTCGTCGCCAACGGCAAATCTCAACACCCGGGCATTGACTGCGATGAGACATTCAATCCGGTCGTGAAACCTGCAAACGTACGCACCGTGCTTAGCTTGGCTTTGTCCCGTGATTGGCCGATCCACCAACCTCCAGGCTTTTGCTGACCCATCTCGTACTGATCACGTATGTCTACTTTTGAGGTCTTTATATGGACTCAAGCAGGCTCCCCGCACATGGTACCAAAGATTTGCCTCCTTTGTCACTCATTCGGGGTTCTGCCAAAGCAAGTCTGACTGTTCCCTCTTTATTCTCCATGGGAAACTCGAAACAGCCTTCTTGCTCATATATGTTGACGGCATTATCCTGACAGCGTCCACAAACGGCTTCCTTCATTCGACTATCGCAGTACTCAGCAAAGAATTTGCCATGACCGACTTGGGACCTTTACACTACTTCCTCGGCATCTCTGCAACACGGACATCTTCAGGCATGTTCCTCTCGCAGGCACAATATGCTATGGATATACTCCGTCGTGCCGGTCTGTCCAACTGCAAACCATGCCAAACACCGGTTGACCTAAAGACTAAGCTCTCTCCCAATTGCAATCCACCTGTTGCAGATCCTACACTCTATCGCAGCCTTGCTGGAGCACTCCAATCTCTCATCTTTACTCGCCTGGACATTGCGTACTGCGTGCAACAGGTCTGTCTCTTCATGCACGACCCACACGAACCTCACTACTTAGCTATCAAGCAAATCCTTCGATATCTTCAGGGGTTCCTCGCCCACGGACTTCAGCTCCATAAGTCCATCATCATGAGTCTATCCGCCTATATTGATGCAGACTGGGCTGAATGCCCGGATACCCGACGCTCTACATCCGGATATTGCGTATTCTTGGGCGACAATTTACTGTCATGGTCTTCGAAACGGCAGTCCACGATTTCTTGATCAAGTTGTGAAGCTGAATATCGTGGAGTGGCTAATGTTGTGTCCAAGATATGCTGGCTTCGTAACCTACTTCTTGAGCTTCAATACCATCTTCCACGTGCATCACTTGTCTATTGCAACAAGGTTAGTGTTGTTTATCTCGCAACCAATCTCGTGCAACATCAACGCACCAAACACATCGAGATTGACATCCACTTTATTCGCGAGAAGATAGCACTGGGACAGATCCGAGTTACGCAGACATCTTTACCAAAGGCCTACCAACGTGTCTCTTTCAGGAATTCCGCTCCAGCCTCAACGTTCGTCCTCCTTCCTTTGCGACTGCAAATCGTATTAGAATAGATATAGAAATATGCAATTATTTCATATGTATTCTATGTATATTTGATATAACCTACTTATGGTAGATTCCTCTCGTGTTTTTATCTATATATTCCTAATAATATATGGTGACTCCTTCAAGAGAGATTACACAGATTACACGCCCAGCATAAGATCCACAGCTTAACAGCCAAGGATATCCAGAGCAAACGGATTAGGAGGAGAAGAAGAAGACCTGAGTAGCGAAGTCCTCGAGAATGTCATCCTTGCTGATCCCAAGCTCGAGGCAGAGCTGTTTCCAGAACTCCATGCCGATCTGGTTGCCACATTGTCCCACTTGCAGAGTGATAATCTCCCTCCGCATATTCTCTCCTCTGGTCAGATATGATTATTCGGGAAACAGGGTTTTGGACTCTTATAGGCTGTGGCGCGCAGGTCTTTTTAAAAAGCGAGGGAAAGAAAAATAGGAAAAGTAAAAAAAAAAAAGAAAAGAAAAATAATACATAGATAGAAGAAGAAAAGAAGCTAATAATATTAATCAAGCTAGCAGCTGCTAACGTGCGCTTGATGTGTTGATTACCGTCAAGTAATATGGGCCTACGGCCCATTATAATTTGACAACCCATTTTGGCCCAATATAATGGTAGCAGTTGGGAGCGTTGATCTGGTCGTAGGGTTTATCTCTCGTGGTTGAGTCTCACAAAATGATCCTCTCAGCCATTAACTTGGACAGAAAACGCAACACACGAACATAGGTTATATGGATTTGATATGGGTCGCGTTGAACCACAAACGTAAATATTCAAATCCACACACCAACACTAACATGACAACAGAAGCTTATCATCAAGATTCAGTGGATATACACACACGGTTTCCTTCATCATTCATCAGAACAAAGGAAGGCTTCAGCAGCAAACGAAGAACAGTCCGTACTCTCGAGTTTCCAAACTGGCTATAGCGTCTGTTCTTCTTTGTAACTCTCTCTCGTGGGTCTTTCAGGGGAAGAATAAGCTCATGTTCATGTTTCGCATTCTTATCATTGCCTCTACAAATACTAATAAGGTCAATTATTTTCTATATTTAACAAATAAATAAGAATATTATTTGATGAAAGGCTTGATCTCCCATAACATTACACGACCTTTCAACAAATCTCATCATAACCATAGCACTAACACTTTGAGTTTGCAAACTTTTGTAAAAGTTATATACCTTATACCAAGACGTGAAGGGAAAATGTTGGATTGCTGCCTCTTAGCATTTGACATTCTCTTTATCCCTTCTTTGTTCAAGGGACAGTGGGTGATCCCCAGGAGGGAAGATGGTTCAGGTCCACTGCCCCACACCTCCGACCCAGAGAGGTGTCCGAGTCCTTTAACTGTTAGGTGTTAATAAGGTCTAAACAGAAAACCATGGTGAGGTCCACAAATCTCAACCATCCTCTGAACCCAAGGAGTTGTTATGTCAAACCAGTTTGAGTAGTTTCATACTTCCAGTAGAGTTGGCAGTGACTAACATGTTTGATTTTCTCCTCCAACAGACACTCGACACAAACTGTCCATTGTCATCGTACAACTCATTCCCGGAAAGAGGATCCACCATTCCAAACTTGTACGAAGTTATCGGCATTGGGAACGATCTATAATAACTATATACCTGCGTAAGTAAACGTGATTTGATTACAGAGAAAGGGTCAGGCTCTCATTGACGAGTAAGCAGCTAAAGGCTATGATGACATACATATATTATTACCTCATTGGTCTCTGAACCACAGGCTATGTATCCATCCAAAACTGACAACCCGACGAAATTCTGTACAAGTGAAGATTAGACATCAGAAAATTGAATGGAAGGAAAATGAAGGGAGATCTAATAGTTTGAAAGAAACCTTCTGATTTGTGTGTCCTTTAAAAGTCAATGAACAAGCATCAGAGGATAAACCAGATGAGTTTGTCTTGTTAAGATTCCATAGCTTAAGAGAGCTATCTGTGGATGCAGAAACTATGGTATCTGAATCCATAAATTTCACATAGCTAACAGCTTTCTCATGGCCAGCTAATGTACACCAAGGTGTTTTCACATGCCGAAGATCATAGCAATAAACCTTGTAATCAGCTGATCCAAATGTCAGCAATTGATTCGAGGATCCAGAGAATTGCACACAACAAACATTTGCAGGACTCCAGATTGTGCCTATCGATCGTTTCTGCAAACCCCATCATGTAATAAAATTAGTTCCGATTCATTTAGGAAAATAACATTAAAGAGAGTTGTTCATTAGAAGAAGCATGCCTCATTAATGCTCCAAAGCTTCACAGAACGGTCATCACTTCCACTGACAAACTTTGTTGGGTCAGATGGAGAAAAATCAACGGACCAGGCTCTCTTTTGATGCTCCGTGTACTGAGAAAACCCTTGTCCGGTCCCAGCATCCCATATCTGCATCCACCATGCATCTTACTGTAAGAAATTGTGAAGTAAAGACAATAAGGGCAAGAACTTTCAGAAAATGTTAATTTCCGTACGCACCTGAACCACGCCATCATAGTCAGTTGATGCCAAGTAGTTCTTAATGTAACTATTCCAGCAAACACAGCTTAATTTAGATTTGTTACACATCTCTACTAACGGATAATGAACGGTCACAGAGTCATTCATAAATGCACCAACATCAAAAATCTTGATTTTCTTTGATATCCCAGCAGCTGCTATGTGTTCCTCCTCAGGGTCAAAACTCAAAGAGCAGATCACACTCGCAGAGTTCAAAAGATCCCCACTCCTTATAGTCCCGCAGGTTTCAAACTTACTATACCGTGCAAACTTACACAAACCCTCGAAAAACACATCAAGTTGATCTGATGATTTCCCTTTTGTTCTTAAGTCTTGATTCCCATTTTGGATATCAGAACATCTGTCTCTATCCTTCAGTAGGCTTTTGTCAGAACGGGTAATCGTAGCAGAATCTGATAATAACATTTGGGATCTCATGAAGAAATATGCATCTTCAAGCTGACTGATATTACTCATCAGTCTATCTGTATTTGCATTAGGCACAAAAGTGGTACTTAATTGAGAGGTATGGCTTGGGTCTGTAGGATCTGACTGCAGTCTTCTTTCATTAACCCCTTGAAATTTGCTCAAAGATATATTTAAAGAGTACCTTCTTTCTGCCTCTTTAATGTCTTCCTCTAAGGTCTGAATGTCTTGCAACAACTTAGATTCATGTTTTTGCTTCTGTTCTCTCAGTGAAGTCAAAAAATGAAGCAACAGTCCCGACACCTCATCGTCAGCAGCAATGGCTATGGAGTAATCATCCTCACATATCAATTCCGACTGCAGTATTTCCCTGTTTTACAGAAGGAAATAGCAAACACATGATTATAATCAAAGGCGGGAAATCAAGCAAGGAAATCTTGCAGATGATTATAATAGCTAATTAAGATGTTTATCTGGGGAGCACCCACAGATTTTACAATGTATATCTCAATTCTTAAAGGAATCTCGTAGGTTAATATAAATTTTCATGATCCAAACAGCAACCAAGTGAAACTTGCTGATAATATTACCCAGCTGTTGGTCGAGAGGAAGGATCAGGATGTAGAAGCCAAAGACAAAATCCAGCTTCCTTCGTGTTTTTTGAAAGAAATCTTGGCGGAAGAATCCGATGACGTAAATCTGACATCACTGTAGAATGAATCTCACTTGACTCACAATCACATAGCAACTGAAACAACCACAACCAATCTAGAGAGATTAGTGCAATCCCATTTACAATAACAGATACAAGAGAGCTCATGGGTGTACTTAAAAGGTAACTAAACGGTAAAAGAGAAAAGATATTTGACTTAAATCTGTATAAATATACACTAGTAGATCTTCTCACCTCAAACAGAAGAACACCGAGAGCATATATATTTGACTTAAATCTGCTCTCATCCCCATTTAGCTCCTCTGGACAAGTATACCACTGCTCTTCAAGCCAAAGAGCCGTAGACACAGACTGTCTTCTCGGGAAGGAAGATATTCCTGAAGGGTTGGAATGGTTTTGATATGGGAGTTCATAACAGTCTGTATTCTGAGTATCAATCGTGTTTAAATCAATCACAGGGCTTATCCTTCTTCCAGATCTCCAAGTTGAAGCAAACTGCAGGTGATTACCAGGAGAATGCACATGGACATCCATTTTTCTTTGCTTCAAATCCCTAGCTAAAGTAGATGGTTCTTGCACTAAGAGCCTCTTCCTACTCATATCTTCATTGACATCAGAGTCCAAACCTTTCTTTCCAAACGAACCCGTGTACCCAATCTTATCAGATGGGTAAACAGTGAACAATGAAGGTCTTATGTCCAGTAAGAAGAATCCTTGCGAGTGTGCGGAATCAACCAGCTCAACAAGCTGCCTAAATAAAAGAAGACTCCGCAATTTGTTTCTTTCGGGACAACCTAATCTAAGATATTCCCTCAAACTGATTCCACGAGGAGAATATTTACGACTATCCCCATCAGTATCATATGATATAGTCACATAGTTTTCGGTTCTTGAGTTCACATTAGGTGGCTTGATATCCAATAGTTCTTCCTTGCATCCAATGTCTTGAACACCACATAAATCAGGAAGATTTTCAAGATTTTTTCCAATTATTGTCTTCCCCTTCATAGCCCTTTTAAGAATCAATTGAGAAAAACTCGATGAACTTAAGTTCGTTCTAAGTTGGGCACCCGCATTGGTCAAAACCGGAGCATTCATGATATTCTTCTCACCAGTTGCTCTTAAACGTCCAGAAACAACACTGAAAGACTGATCACTCCGCTTACTCGTAAAAGGTTTCAGGTTCTGCTTTTCAGGAGGAGCTCTAGCAAGCTGCTGTCTGATTTTGGACAACATCTGATCCATTTCTTGAGGCTGAGAATCAAGATCCTCGTCTGTAGCCCGAAAACTAGACCCATTTGCCAAGCTATAGAGATGCTTGCTTGTGTTTTTTTCTAGAACCAAACCAGGGTTCCGATAATTCCCTACTGTCAACTCTTCAATAGAAACTCTCGTGGTGGCCTCTTCAACAGAATAATGGCTGTTAAGTGGCGGCCTCGATCCATTCAGAGAAACCACAGAAGCATCTATAACACTCTTGTGAAGTGAACTCCCTGGGCATTCATTTCTCAAAGCTTGTGATTCAGTAACAACGTGACCATCCACCAGTTTACATGGAACGTTATCCTCTTGGCCTTTTAATTGCACAATTTCTTCCCCGATTCCTTCCATTTCAGATTTACTTTCATAGCATCAAAGCGTATAATTTGCAGCCTCCAAGCCCTAATATTTCCAGAGAAGGAAACTAAGCATCAAAACAAAATCCAACGAACTCAAAGCTCACTTCTCTAACAGCCATGCATGAACCTAAACCTAAACCCTAAAGAGGTAACAGAAGATCGGAAAAACGTGAACTCAAAAAACTATAAAAACCAAACATATTCACAGTTATTTCCGCAAGCTTAAACTCACACGAAAAGGAAAAAGCAAAGTTCACGTGAAATTCGAGCAACAAAAAGGAATCATGAGATTTTATAGGTGAAAACCTAAACAATATCAGATCTCTTACAAGAGTCCAACGACGGAGAAATCACTAGCAGATGATGAAGCAAGAGAGAGCGATAATCGGAGCAAAAGCGCGTGAACCCCAGAAGGATCCGAATTGGTTCATAGAGAGAGAAAGGTGAGGCTATAAACTTTCCATAAAACGAAAAATATCTTCTCGAAACAGCAATCGTCCCAATGGAGTCTATCGTCGCAGTAGAAAGAGTCTCATCCTCCTTCCTTCACCCTCCTGTTAATTTTTTTCCATTTTTAATAATTTAATAATCACATAAATTCTGGCGCACAAATTTTTGAACCTTATTTTATTTCATTTATTTATTATTTGAATGGAAGAGAAAAAATATTTTTTGGTGCCATTTCTTTTAACCTTTTAATCTCTATTTTAAGAAGGAAAAAAAAAAACAGATTCGAAGACGTCCTTACGTACTGTACTGATATTTTTCCATCAGTGACGACAGCAAGAAGACGGTACTGTACTTCGTGGTTATTTACGTATCTGCCACTCCGGTGTTTCTCTTTCTGATTCATGCTCGGCTCGACGGTTACACGAGGGTTGATAGGAGGGTAGGCTTTGTAATTTGTTTAGAACTCGAGGGGCATTGAAGTAGTGCATGGGGATCTTAGTTTACAGGAGGAGAATGAGACACGTCACGTTGCTTAATCTATTCCTGTACTACTGGGTCACGTGAAAAAAGGAGTGGAGATTAATAAGCCACGAGACATTAAAACTTAAATAGTAATAAATGCCTTATTCGGTTAGAATGGGCCTGGACTTGTAATATTGGGCTTTCTTTTAATGGCCCAATAACCAAACCAGTGCCGCCATGTCCCTCCAATTGAATGCTGACGTGGACTGGGGTTCCAGCGTTCGGACAGTGTGGGAAAACTCAGGTCGTGGCTTCAGATGAATGACCCTCAATGTTGATATCAGGCATTAAAGTAGGATGTGAAGGGTCGGCCGAGTCGAGGACAAGCCTAGAGGGCCATTTTTAGTAAATAACCATATCAATTTTGCAGTGTTCTAAAAATCCCGTTTAGATCATCTCTGCCCGATTAATTTTTAGATGGTATTTTTAAAAGGAAAACTGAACGACGTCATTTTGGTACTTAAAAAAAATTAATAATGACATATATCTATGTATTTATCCTTTATCGATTTTGCCGTCGTCATTTCATTTGCTTTCTTCAATCTATTGCATCTTTTATTATCTTCATCTGAATCTTTTGTCTTTACATTCGTATCTCATTTTCGTCTTTACATTCATCCTTGTTTTTCTTATCTTCTATCGTCTCTCGTATTTTGTCATCGTCTCTCGTATTTTGTCATCGTCTTCATCTTTTGTCATCGTCTTCATTTTCATCTTCATATTTGTTTGATCTCCACCTTTTGCTTCATCTCTCGCATTTGTCTTCGCCGTTTTCCTTGTCTTGGTCAAACATCATCTTCACTCGACAAAAATTTTCCAAATTTTGTTTGTTTTATGTTGTTTGTCATTGTATTTTTGATATTGTAAATTTAATACTTATAAATACTTTATTTATTTATATATTTTTTTAAAAAACAAATACTTATAAATATTTGAAATTAAATATTTATATTATAATTACATTAAATAAAAATAATATATATATATATCCATCTAGGTGCTCTAGACGCGGACGGTTCCCGTCTAAACTTGCAATTTTGTTACCTTATTGAGTGTTAGTTCCTTCACATAAACAAAAAGCATTTTCAAAATGTCTCGGACAGAGGGTCAAAAGATTTTATTACAAACCCTATGGCTTATTGTAACTATTTATGAATCTGGAACAGTAAATTCCATTCCAGGACAGGTAGAGTTTGTTTATTTTATTGGCACAATAAGAAATAAAGCAGTTTGGTCAGGCGTACACAGTAAAAGAAAACCCTAATATATGCTCAGAGACGTCAAACAAGGATGAATATGGAGGGGCTGACGAGAACCTTTTCAATCTGATATTCTGAACTCAACGCCAAGAAGGTCCTTCACCTTCTCATAAGTCACAAAGGCAATTGCTATGGATGGGACAACCTGAAGAACACCACATCAATGGTTGAACCCATTAGGTCTAATTTTAAGGTTGAAAAGGGCACAACATCAGACATGAAAGTAGACAAACCTTGACGGAGTTAGGGACCAGACCCTTGTACAGTGCTCCAACACCCTCGTGTCGAACAGTTTTCCTAAATGCATCAATCATTCCAGAATATTCAAGGGGAGCTTTGGCTCTCCCATCGCCTGTGATAACCGAGGAAGCCTCTTTCCATCCAACCATTTGCATTCTTCTTCGAACAACATCAAGAGGGTAAGCAATGGTTTGACCGATTGTTCCAGCAATGGCTCCACATGCAAGCCTTGTTGTTACCGTCAAACCCGAGTCGTCAACAATCCCAAAAGGTCTTGTTTTTACCAGCCAATCTTTAAGAGATTCATAGACTGCAAAATTAAGGCCTACATAGGGAATCTGCAAAAGCACGAATCTTCAATCATCAGGTCTCAACTCGCACCAAAATTCATATTCCTGGAACATTGGTAAACAATGGAACTCACAACTCCAATAACAGATGGAAGCCAGCCTCTGTACAAAGCTCTTGGTCCTTCCTCACGCAGCACAGTTGACAATGCATGGACCATTCCCCTGTACTGATAAGGAGATTTATCTGTCTGCAAAATGAAGAGATACAATCGGTGGCCCTTTCGAGAGTTGGTACGCAAAACAAACAAGGAAAAACGAGGAAAAAGAGAATACATAAAACATAACACATTCGTCCAACAAATACCCACTTTATGTTCTCTGTCGAGCAGTGATATACCTTATTTTCACAAGAATTTAGGGTCTAAAATGCTACCTGGACAGTAAGCCTCCCCCGCACCATGTCCATCGGGTAAGTAGCAGACATGGCAACTATTCCAGCACAAGCTCCAGCTCCAAGGCGTAAAAGAGGAGTAAGCTCAGCTTCATCTGCACAGGAGCAAAAACAATCAGTATTACAGTTATAACATTCCTCATTCAGAACAACAATCACACATCAAATAAAATGACAGCTGTAAAAGGTAGAAATGTGATATGGAATAACAAATATGTGACTCAGCCAAACATATCGGCAGAGATCTCTGATTAAACGAATAATGGCAATATTAGGTGACATGAGATTACTTACCATTCCCTGTTTGCTGTTGATAGAGGTAGAGTATCCCCCTGTCATAGAATTAGATAACAACAATGCAAATCAAATGAGAGTTTGAGGATATCAAGTAAAAACAAAGACAGTATGGACAGGTTTCATTTATGTACAAAAAGATTAAGTGATAAGTGTGTCGGTCTGCCAACCAAGAAATTCATCAAATTCGACAGACAGGCCTACTGATAGACTTTGTACATGTGAGAAAGGGTTAAACCTTATCGTGAAACAAATAAACACATAAAGCATAATGACAGAAAGAAAGAGAGAGCATTAAGCATAAGTATAAACATAAATGGACGGTAATAACACAAAAAGAAGGTGAAGAACCATACTTTGAAGCCTGCTCATAGCTGAAGAACTTGACTGCTGAGTTTGGAACAATGCGAGCACAGTTAGTACCATTTCCTTTGAACAATCCACGAAACCCTTCAGTTCTCCATATATACTTCAATCCTTGAATTGTTCCATTGTATTTTATATTGTGGGGATTTTGAACCTACAATGCATCGACTAACGATAAGCATCATATTTCGCATCCAAGACTACTGGGAATATTTGCCAATAAAGACCAATTTGAACATAACAACAAACGAAAGTACCACCAAACCTGAAGTAAAATCTTCAGTCTCTCCAGAGGAGCCACCGCAGTCCTTGACCTGCTCCACCAACACCCACACGGAAAAATTCAACGGCACGTATTGACCACTTAAGTAAGTTATTCATCTCTTATTACCAAATGCAACAAACAAAAAGTCATTCATTCCTAATTTCCCTACGATAATGATAGATTTGGCCCAAACAGACAAAAAAGAAAAGCGGAAAAGAATTTAAAGAAGGACTCACACTCCACCGGCAACTCCACCGGCGACGAGAGACTTGCAGATACTGAGAACGGCGTAGCTCGGAGCCTTGACGCCCTCCCTCGCAAGCTTCGCCTCCTCCGCCAGATTCACGATCGTCGAAACCGCAGATTCGCTTGTCTTCACATCCTCCGATGCCATCAAAAAAAATGAGTCAAGAGAAAATAGAACCCCACGGTATCAGAGACCCCCAAGCCGAAAACCTAGGTCGCTGAAACTTTCACCTCCGGCTTCACGTCGGAATCATTCACCGATCAACGAGGTTTCCAATCTCCGGCCAATAAACGATCGGAGAAATTACCGAAGAAACAGAGATTGTGTTTCTCGGGCTCTCTGTTCTCTCGAGAACTCGGATAGTTGGCGGTGACGGCTTCACGGAGCAGAAAGCGAGGTTTCAACTCGATACGTACAGAACAGAACGCCCTGGATTATGCCACGTGTCTAGCGTTCTGATTCTGAAACCGCGGTTCCAATCGATTCTACGTTTGGTACCCTTTCTTATCCAGTTGAAAACTCTATTCAATTGCGAAGCCCAAGGACAAGGAATTATAACTTTATAACAACCGAGAGTTACGTGCGTGTCATTCCAACCGTTGATCAAGGATCCAACGGTGCACGTTCGTTTTGAAGTCCCTCTCTCTCTAGGTCGCCGTTAGATCCAGCTCATTCACTAATACTACCATAAACGGAATGATAACAGAAAACTTGAAGGGTTTTAGTAAACGACGTAACTCCGTTAAGAGGGCTTTACACGTCATCATCATAAATATCTATATACTAAATTAAGATTATTGGGCCGAAATCTCTCACTAGGCCCATTATATCAAATACCGTGGGTAAGTCAAAAAACGACAAACAAATTTATGGAATGAAATTCTATATATTGATAAAGTTTAAAGTTCTTAAACAATCGTGTGTATAAATTTGTTTCATTTTTTTCAATTAAATTTACGAATTATTATTTTACAATTGAATGTAAATATGATCATCCCTCTAACAATTTAAACCAATATTTTGGCATATAGAGGAAGAGCCATATTGTGAACAAGTTTCTCGTTTTAAGTACCTTTCCTACATTTATATTTTTCGGTTTACCGTTACATGTCTAATGACTCGACTCATTTTAGTCAACTAAAGTCTACTCCTCTGTTTTCCAAACATTATAAACATGAAATTAATATATTTAATAACATATAACATGGACAAAATGGTCTTTATGAGTTTCGGCTTTAATTGGGCTATGCATCAATTCGGCCCTAATGGGGAAATGAGATGGCCTGTCTTGTGACCTCAGAGAAAGTCAGAGCCATTACCGTAATTTCATTAAAAATGTGGGGCGAAAATATAAAAAAAATCTAGCCACGTGAGAAGTGGACAGAACCAGGTATCGTGTTGGATACGAAACGATCGCGTTAAGATTCTGCCACGTCACTGATCCATTGTTAAGCTAACCAGCTAATTATCACTTTAATTAAGCATGCTACATTTAGTAATTATTTTACTTCTTTTTTTTTTTTTGGTTAGGAGGCAATGGCATCCATCTAACAATTAACTTTATCTGAAGCCATTTTTACAATGGGGATTATGTTGCACTCTGTTGTCGTTATTACATGATTAGCAAATATTTATTACTACAATTACAAAATAATTTTTTATAATGGACAAATATTGGTAAGATATACATTTTAGTATAAATTTAATTGGTTTATATAGTTTACAGTTTGTTATAAATTTTATTAATTTATTCAGTGTAAATCTAAATACATAATGGTAATTTAAAGATATTCTTAACACTTCCTTCAAATCCATATAGATTGGTGTTGCTTATATTTTAATGACTATTTTTCATCTTTGTAATATCTTCAATTAATTTAAATCTCATATAAATAAATATAACATATAATCTTTAAAATAATTCCAAAAACATTTTAAAGTATGGAATCTCGAATTTATTAACCAGACATCTAGGTGTAGTCTATGTCCATTTTCCTGTTTCCCCTTATAATGGAATAATTTTACAAGTCCATGTGGTTTATTTTTTCACATGGTGAATTTATGCTAATCGATATTTACCTTATTAATGACACAACATATAATTTATTATGACTGGTGATAATGTGACGACATTAATTTGAAACGCTATTAAAATAAATAAATAATAATCATACACATTAAGGTTTTAATAGAGCTAACTTTAGACCAAGAAAGCAATACAAACAAAAAAAATATAGTAATTTAAAAGCTGTAATCTTAGCCTAAACGCAATTATCTTAATGATAGCGAGATTATTAAAAAAGTCAAAAGATAAATGCTCTTGATTAAATTATAATTTATAAGTACTAGTGGACCATTTATTCCATAAAATAAAATAAAAAAAACTTGATAACGGCTTTCACTGATCCAAAAATTCTAAATCAAAAGATGTTCTTCATCCTCTCCGCCTCTTCCTTCTTCTTCTCTGTATAAATTCGCAGCTTTTTCTCACTTTCACATCACTCACTTTTCTTTTCTTTTCTTTTCTTTTCTTTTCTCACTCTGAAGTTCTCTCTCTTTCACTCTTTCTCTGGTGGTGACTGACAGCAAGGTACCCTCTTTATCCATTATGATCTGTATACACCTATGTCGTATGCATAAATCCAAACACTGTATTTATGAATCCATATCGATACCCAAATCGTGAAAATGATTTGTTTTCGGGTTTGACGGATTTTTCTTCAGTTGATTCAAACGCATCAGCTTCGTTGACTTTTCTATCTTCCGGAGACTCTTCTGTGTATTCCTCTCTTGGAGAGATTCCCGGATCACGTAAATCATGCTTGGAGGAAAGAGAAAGTAGTTTTCCCGAGAAAATTATCGTTTTTTTATCCCTCTTGATAAATTCGGCCGTGGTGATTTTCCTTTCCGAGAAAATCACCACTCTCTCGGAGATTAAAGCCTCCAGAGAGTTCTGTCAGATTTTCCATTCAACCAATTCGTGTCTTTCTTATAATAGAATCATTTTTCTCTATGCTTTTATTTTCAGTCGTACGATTTCTGAGTGCACAAAGGAACCATTTTCCTCTACTAATCTGGAAAAAAAAAGGCAACTTTTTTTTCCCAAGAATCTTTCTGTTTCTTTAGATGCTACAAGCAAATCCCGTACTGAAAATTCCCGTATTTTAAAGTTTTCCCTTTCTGGATCATAGAAGGCTGGAGATCTTCTCTTTTTTTTTTCTTTATATCTGTAATCTGTCAGAATCTGGCCCCATTTTCATCGTATTTGACCCACGTTTTCTCCACCATTGGAATTGTCTCTCGTGTTCACATGAATTTCAGGATGTTGGAGAAGATTCAAACGTTGGACCTCAACAAAGTGATAGATGAATTCAATGAGATGACCAAAAACGCTGAGGAGGTTCAGAAGCAGACCCTCAAAGATATACTTGAGAAAAATAAATCTACTTTCTACTTGCAGAAATGTGGACTCAATGGAAGCACAAACATTGAAGATTTCAAAGCATTGGTTCCTCTTGTCACCGACCATGACTTAGAGCCTTACATCAAAAGAATGGTAGATGGTGACAAATCACCAATACTCACCGCTCACCCCGTCCCCGCCATTTCATTGAGGTACTTTTCTTTGACCATTATTTGATGTACAATCCAATCTTACAGAAACCCAGAATGAGATTTCATTGTCTATGTTTATTACAGTTCTGGAACCAGCCAAGGTCGTCCCAAGTTCATTCCTTTCACTGATGAACTCATGGAGAACACCTTACAGCTTTATCGAACTGCTTTCGCCTTCAGAAACCGGTATACTTGTCTACCAATATCCTCATATGGCCTTTGTTTGTGTTCCAATGGCCTATTTTTAAAGTGAAAGCTTTCATGCAGAGACTTCCCTATCGGAAATGGAAAGGCTTTACAGTTCATCTTCAGCAGCAAACAATACATTTCAGAAGGTGGTGTTCCCGTGGGGACGGCCACCACGAACGTCTACCGTAACCCTAAGTTTAAAGCCGGAATGCAATCGATTCAATCAATATGCTGTAGCCCCGACGAGGTTATATTCAGTCCCGATGTACATCAAGCTCTCTACTGTCATCTCTTGTGCGGGATTATCTACAGGGAAGAAATTCAGTATATATTCGCCGCATTTGCTCATAGCCTCGTCCATGCATTCAGGACCTTTGAACATGTATGGGAAGACATTGTAGTAGACATAAAAGAAGGCGTCCTAAGCAGTCACATCACTGTCCCATCAGTACGTGAAGCTATGTCAACGTTGCTTAGACCTAATCCAGATCTAGCCGACTTAATCCGCACCAAATGTATGAACTTGAGCAATTGGTATGGACTCATACCTGCACTTTTCCCTAACGCAAAGTACGTATATGGGATCATGACCGGTTCAATGGAACCGTATGTGAAAAAGCTGAGACACTATGCTGCTGATCTTCCCCTCATCAGTCATGACTATGGTA
This sequence comes from Gynandropsis gynandra, assembly GCA_036759665.1. NCBI lineage: Eukaryota > Viridiplantae > Streptophyta > Magnoliopsida > Brassicales > Cleomaceae > Gynandropsis > Gynandropsis gynandra. The sequence continues at coordinate 38,757,047 of CM071861.1, forward strand.
GTTCCGAAGGATGGATTGCAGCAAACGTGAGTCCTAGATTGCCCCCTGAAGACGCTGTATTTGCCGTCGTCCCGAATTTCGGTTACTTCGAGTTCATCCCTGTTACTGAAAGAGGGGAGGAACGACTCAAGCCCGTGGGTTTAACCGAGGTTAAAGTCGGTGAAGAGTATGAAATCCTTTTCACTAACTATGCAGGTACGTAAAGATCTCAATCCTTCATGTCATGATGCATTAGGTTAAGTTTCTTTCTACAGTGGTCGTTAATGTATAGCCGTTAATTCCTTTGTAGGATTGTACCGTTACAGGCTGGGGGACGTGGTAAAAATCATGGGTTTTTACAACAAAACACCGCAACTGAAGTTCATATGTAGGAAAAACCTAATACTTTCCATAAACATCGACAAGAACACAGAACGAGACTTGCAGCTGTCAGTAGAGGCCGCGGCCAAAAGACTGTCAGAGGAAAAGCTTGAAGTGTTGGAATTCTCGAGCCACGTGGAGGTTTCGACAGAGCCTGGTCACTATGTAATATTCTGGGAGATATCAGGGGAAGCCAATGAAGAGGTCGTACAAGAATGCTGTAACATAATGGACAAATCGTTCTTAGACGCGGGCTACGTGAGTTCTCGTAAAACGAAAAACATAGGGCCACTTGAACTACGTATAGTGGGAAAAGGAACGTTCAAGAAGGTTCAAGAACATTATCTGAGTCTGGGGACGTCTGCTGGTCAGTTCAAGACACCAAGATGTGTGAAACAGAGGAACAAGAAGGTTCTTCAGATCTTATGTGAAAATGTTACTCATAGATTCTTCAGCACCGCATTCGACTGAGTAGAGTACATAATAATCTCCATTCTCACACACCAAGCTCTCTTTTTTTTTTTACTTGGTTTACAATCGAATGAAAGACAATGGTTGAATGTAGACATGTATATATTGTAACACTCCCGCCCCGAAACTATTTTGTTCGTAATTAGAAGTGTCTATTATCACCCAAGACATGATTATATATATGTATATATATCACAGTTCAAATAGATTTATAAAACAAAATAAATGAACATATATTTATTAATTTTCACGAGACAAGTCTCACCGACACGTTTGTACACGCTTTCAATTGTGAAATCAATTGATTGAACATACTAACAAGATGTTCACTAGGCTTTTAACAGCGAACCAAAATATCAACATATCAACGTTCTCCGATTCCAACACTTGATTACACGTCAATTATCTAGATCATCTTCAATCATTTATACAACTCATATACTTGTCATCAATTTTCATACGACAAACTAGTGTTTAATCCAATTTCATTTGTAATGTTTCACTTTTTCCATTATGATCCTATAAACCATATTGTGATCATGCCTCATTTTAAATATATAATCTCTTTTATAAATCAACAACAAATCAGAAATTAAGATGAAGAAAATTATCACCTCACCTTATCTGATAACTTGACGATTCTTTGATAATATCAGTAACAATAATATTAATTAAATTTTCTCTATTATATATTCATTCAATTAATCAATTTTTATATTATAAATCTCCCAATTAAAAAAACAATCACAAAAATATTTTTAAAAATTTACCGTTAAATTCACCCAAAAAAACACGCTTATTTTCTCTTTTTCTTTTTCTTTTCTTCTCACTATAATGTACCACGTCTCTTCCTTTTTTTCCACCCTTTATTTAACCTAATCCATTTAATTAACCTACTCCATGAACTTATATATATATATATATATAAGTATACGAATTGATGGGCTAATTGGGCCCGACAGTTGTTTCTCAGTGTTGTCTATTATTATTCACTAATGATATAAAACTATTGTTTTTAAAAATTAATTTAAATTTGATATTGAAATCTAGTTGATATTAATATTTATAAACAGATTTAGTTTTATAAAATACTGTTTTCAATATAAATTATTTATTTATGTCAATAAACAATGTGAAAGCGACACTATCTGCACTTAAACCAAATAAAAACTTGGCAGTGGATAATAAACAAAGTTGTGATTATGACATTATTGGGGGCCCACAGGTTACTTATCTGTCCCTTTTTTTGTCTCAAAGCCAAATTGCTGTTTAATGGACAACGCTGGACTCTGTAATCCTTATTTTGTCTTTACCAAAATTCGGTGTAATTATTCTTTTTATTTTTTATTTAATTGTCATTTTTCTCAGTTATCTTTATTAAGACAAGGGGAATCCTAATTTGTCTTCGGAAATATTATTTCGTTCAATCACCCTTTTTCCTGTTTCTATTTGTTGGAAAATTCGTTAAAAATAAATGTGAAAGGAATATTTTGTGTTATCTTTCATCATTTTTTTCGTGTTTAATTGGCTAACACAATCGTTTTTGTTATTTTGTTTTATGTTTTTATGAATTGAATAATAAGTTTTAAAAAAATATTGAATTCACCGGTTTTCTGCAACCTACCACGTTTTTAGTATGTGTGAAATACTAAGGATTACTCTTCATCAAAATAAAGGAAATTAATCTATTAATTATTAAACTATAATTCAAATGGGTTACAACATTAAATAGATATATAGCCACCGACATGGCGATAAACACAGACATACATACGTATTAGGTGGAGTAAAAAGCACATATATAACTTCTTAATATTATATCACTTCACGCATATTTTCAAAATCTAATTAAACATAAAGAAAATATATCTATATCTTTATTTTTTATTTGTAAAAACATATACATTTTGAAATTTTCGAAGTTATCCCCAATTTAAAAGTTAAGAAATACAAGTAACGAAACGATTTGGAAGTTGAAATCGATTTTCGAGCAATTTGGAGTGTTTTCGAACGATTTATGATAGATTTTGAATGTTTTTTCAAGCGATTTCGAAGAATTTTAGTCGTTTTCGAGTGATTTTCGACCGCTTTCAGTCGATTTCGAGCATTTTATTGCGATTTCGAGCGACTTCCGACGCAATCAATCGATTTCGAGCGACTTTCGACCGCATTCAATCGATTTCGAGCATTTCTAGCAATCTCGAGTAATTTTTGACCGATTTCGGACGATTTCGAGACTCACATAATGGATCATAGGATCGTATGATCGCACAAAAAATCAAATGGGTGTCACAGAGTCGCATGATTGCACATGATCGTGTGGTCACACAAGGTTGCATGGATGTTACAGGGTCGCATAATTAGCAATTTGAAAATTTCAATATTTATAAAGTATTTTTTAAATTAATTTTTAAGGGAAAGTTAGACTTAAAGTTAAAATAAAATTGTAAGGGTATTTTTTAAATTGCATGAGAAAGAAAAAAATAAATAATAAATATTTTTATTTGTAAAGAAGTACATCATTAAAAACGATGATTTGATTGAACAAAAAAAAAACATATAAAATGCTTTGAAAAACAAAACCTACAATCTGTCTTGTCAGAAATCTACATCGATTCATGGGAAGAACAACAAGTCCCCATGAAAATAGAAACGATGAACAGATGAATCCTCAACCATGGGACTGTGGAAGTCCTCTGTACGATTCGTACGAGCTCGTCTCTCTTTCACACTTGATTGAACGTCATTTCATGTACTTTCCTTCTTCCGGCGGCGTTGACGGCTCTCGTCCCTCCGATTTGGTCGCCGTCGTGGATCTTTGCTGCTCCTCCGCTTCAACGAAGGCTGGTAAGTTTAGCGGCGTTTTCCGGTGGAAATGGTGGAAGATCAAAAGCAAGAACAAGAAGAGGGTTGGTCGTGTTCTGTGTGGACTTCTTCGTACCGGATCTGGTCCGGGCAAGCTTTAAATTTTTTTGTCAATTATTTAATATGTTTTTATATTATTGAAACGGACATATACAAAGTTTGATTATTTGAATGAGTGAAAATCATGTAATATATTTCATTTCATGCGAATCCTTTGCGACTTCATATATATCAATCGTTATGTTTTGAAACGATTTGCATACTACATTACATGCAATTCAGATTTTGAATGTATAAAAAATACAAAATATATGATTGTTTTGTAGTATAATTGCAATGCCCCAATCCCTCAATTAAAGATCATGACTGCTATTTTCGAGTTTGACTATAAAAGTATAGTATTAAAGATATAATTATAAATTATTCTTATAATTATGTTAATTTTAACTCTTTAAATTTATGTGTTAATTCTTTTAATTATGTTAACTTCATTAAAATATTTATCCACACCATTTTATTCATAAACGTACATATAAGGCTATTCTTAAATATATAACTCATCTTTAAACCACTCCAATTCTAACACATTTAAATTGAGTTTTTTAATTACAAAAATCACCCAAAAAAAGGTGTCTCATACATGATTTAATCACTTATTTTTAGCATTAGGGAGAGTTTCTAAATCAAAATTGGGCCAAATTGGGCTTTAATTTTGGCCCATGTCTAATCGAATAAGTTAGCATCGTCCAAATTTTACGATTCGACTTCAACCCTTTTAACTTATTTATTTCACGCCTCGGTTTAAATTTTGTTGCATTTTTAGCCTTTTATTTAAATTGTTATCCCATTTGGACTATTACGACAATAAATGTATAAGCATAATATTTAAAACATACCCGATGACAAAAAAAAACTATACAACACATAACATGTATCTTTTGGGAACATGTTTGAATCTTTTCAAAACGAATGAGATTTTTCATTGTTTTAATATTTTTAAAAGCCCTTTTCACATTAATAATTTAATCGACATACTAGATCTCATAATATTGTTCACATACAATGATAATTTTGGTAAATAATAGTAGAAGTGATCCGTAAACAGGTATTAAATTATTAATAATAAAATCGAATCGAACTGAAAAAGGGAAGAAGCAAAATCAGAAGCACACATTGGCAATTCACCGATTTCTATGGTTATAAAAAGGAAGAGTCAAAATCATTGCAATTATTTCACAAAAAAGGTCAGAATCATTATGATTAATAAGAAGAACGGACCAACCACTTCGCCAATTGAATGTTCCCTTCCTAATTACAAATTAATTCGTGTTCCCGATCTCGTCTTTTATATATATATATATATATTGTTTTTCTTTTTTTAATTGTGACCCAATCTTTATCTGCTCTTTTGCCTTTGAATTGCTTTGAACATTAATAGATTAATTCAATTTTTAAATATTCTATATAAAATTTATATATTTGAAACTATATTTCCCCGTCCGTTAATCTCGAACCAAATTTTAGATTAGTATTGATAATGTATTCAATTCAAATTATTTAGATTTTAACACTGTAATTTAATCAGATATATGAATCCAAATTCGAAATGAAATAGAAATGAATGAATTCCTTATTCCGTTTTTTAAAAAAGTAGGATACTTATAATTTGTTAATTTCAACAACAGTGGTGTGGACATACAATGAAGAAATTTTGAAAAAGAAAAAGAAAAAAGAAAAGAATAGCGGTCAAAAAAATTAAAACAAACAGAGGGTCCCATCAATGTGTCAAGTGCTAAAAAAAGTCAAAAGAAAACAGCGAAAAAATGTGGAAAGTATATATTATGAATTTATTTATGAGGAAACTGCAAGGAATGGGTCCCACATAGGTGGGCCGTTTGGTCATGTAGATGGGCCCCACTTACCACAGATGGGCCGCTTAGATTTTCCATCTATAGTTTACTTTTTGTCAGACAGTTTTTTTTTTAGCTTGTTATGTTTTTTTAAACGTAATAAAATTATATATTTATTTTGTCACATCTTTTAAAAAAGGCCAAAACCTTGCTTTATTTTTACCTCAGTGGTCGCTGACAAAGAACCCAGCGAAAGCAAGATTTGGGTGTTAAAGATACAAAAGCAAAATTATCCCAATAAAATATATTTCCTCTATAATTTTTTCATTTTCGAATTTTTTTGTTAGTTTTATCCACAACCCTAATTCATAAAGTCCGGATTTATGAAAATCAGAAAACCATAGGTAAACATAATAGTTTACTTATAAAATGACTAAAAAAACACAATAAATAGCTCTGGAATCGTCATATTAAAATCAAAAGATTTTGGTTTGGAGTTTAAAAAAAAGGTAAATGATAAAATTTTACCAGTTGAAATATTTGGTCCATTTTTATTTCGCTTTATTTGGAATTGCTCTAAAATCTTTGGTGTCATCACCAAACACGGTCCAAAGTGAAAAAAGAAAAAATTAAAAAAAAGTGAAAAAAGAAAAATAAACGGAGGACACGTCAGATGTATTTGCTAGGGGCAGATCATATTTTGCTTTTACACTCGTTCTGAAATTGGAGTGTTAATAGTAAACTTTGGATTGCTCTAAGTGTTTATTTATTTACTTTGCGTCACAGCTCATAGGACATTATGAAACGACGGCGTTACATGACAGGCCAATACGTCGTCGTTTTTTACTCGTAGTGATTGTTTTCCCTGCACCATGTGTGGACATGGAACAAAATGCAAGCTCTTAGTCTGAACCCAGATTCTTCCGACAAGACCGAACTTCGAACTCAACGAAAGACCCAAAAGAAAGAAATCCAAAAGCTCTAATTTTTTTTCATTGTTTTTCATATTGGCAATCCGGTGAATCCTCTGCTCTCTGTTTCTCTAATTCCTTATTCCATTGATTGATTTCCGAGAAATTAGAAGGAAAGCTTCTTCCTTTGAGAGATAAAGCACCCAGAAGAGAACCCTAAGCCAAAAGTAGAAATTTTTACCCATTAAATCTGTATTTCCTTCACTAAGAAGTCATTTTGTAGTTTGTCTTCTCCATGGGTAGTTTTCTTCTCCGGTAGGGGAAGTGTTTTCCGGTTTAGTGAAAGTGTCTGCATTTAAGAGTTCCTTCAGGTGATTAAAAAAATGGCGGAATCGACCAAAGTAAGACTGGTTCGTTGTCCCAAGTGTGAAAACCTCTTACCGGAGCCTGAAGGCTGCTCCGTTTACCAGTGCGGTGGCTGCGGAGCCGTTCTCCGCGGTGAGTTTCTTTACTCTATGAACATGATCGATGTCTTTTTCTGGAATGTAATCTTTATACGATTAGAGATTTGTCTTGTTTTTTTTCATCCATATTGTAATAAAGCTCGTATCTTTGATCTGTATGACTTGGTGGACATTAAGGGTTTGCTTTTTCTCTTTGACTGCAGCCAAAATTAGCGACCGTGAAGCAGATTCTGCTTTGGACAAAGAAGATAGAGCAAATGAAACTTCAGTTAACTCAAGTAATTCAACAGAAAAGGTAGTTGTTGATTCAAGTGAAGCATCAGATTCAGATATTCCATCAAATTCTGGTTCCAAAATGAATAATCTGGATTCGGGTAATAACTCTATACTTAGAGACAAAGGAGATCCGGGGTTGGATAGGTTTAAGAAACGAACAATGAACAAAAACGAATCTTCTGAAGGATTCAGATTATCCACTTCCAATTTTGCGGATGAGGGTCCGTCTAATTACTTTGCAGATTCTCAGAAACAGATGAAAGATAAGAGTGATGAAGCAATTGGACAAGACAGAGCTGGACTACTGAGAAAGTTAGATGAGATCAAGGAACAGCTTGTTCGGTCGTGTAATGTGGCTGAACTACCGAAAGATCAAGTACCAAGCTCATCTTCCGGACAGGATAAGGCTCCACCGAGGATGTTTGGTCCAGGAAAACATTCGGCTGGTTCATCATATTACCATCATTACCCTGAACCATCATTCCCATATGTCAATAACCATGAGATCTCTATGCATGGTCTGGTTTATCCATCTCATCTTCCTGGCTATGGAGATCCTCTTGGGTTCCATGGAAGAGCTCCACAGCCATCTCATTCTTACTATTCTGGGCAGCATGATTTGTTTGAGCCCTACCCACAAAATGGGATCTTTCATCAACCATCTTGCTCTTGCTTCCATTGTTATGATAAATACCGTCAAGCTTCAGCGCCAGTGATTCCTCCCTCGGGATTGAATGATGCACCATATAATGCTGGTTTTTATCCTCACGAGAGCGTAATGGGTTTTGGTCCGCATAACTGTAATCCTCGAACCTTTGTTCCTCCATTGGCAACGTCTCGTGGCTCTCAGGTTCAAGGAAAATGGCCTAGTGACTTCGGGGTCACTCATATGAATGGTCTTTCTCGAGTTCGTCCTCCTAAAGTTGTATTACCTGGTGGTTCTAAATACATCCGTCCTTTGGCTGGTGGCGCTCCGTTTGTAACTTGTCAGAACTGCTTTGAACTTCTGCAATTGCCAAAGAAAACGGATTCGCATAAGAAACTGCGGTGTGGATCATGCTCTTGTTTGATAGATTTCTCCGTTGTCGATAAGAAATTCGTTCTCTCTGGTAATCGAGAGATGAAACCTGTTGCAACAAGAGAATCAGAAACTCATATGCATAGGCTGACTACTAATTTCTCTTCCGAAGATTACGATAATGCTGGTTATGAATTTCATTCAATGGACAGAGAATCAACTGAACTATCAAATGCCTCGGCTTTGATATCAGACAAGCCTCAAGAAATGCAGAACTTGAATATTTCATCTCCTAGTGTTTCTGAAGAGGACGCATTGAGTTCAGATGGTTTAATAGCGAAACCGGTTCCACTCGATGAGCATTTTGATTACGCCTCCATCAATCACGACGTGCATGATCCGTGTGGGGCAGGGAACCGAAGTTCACGATCAGAACAGGAGAAGGGCACACCTAAAAAGACAACCGCAAGGCAGAACTCTATGAAAGAAGCCTCAGTTGTAGCAATTGAGATGGACTTTTCATTTAATGAATTCTCTCATAACAGTGGAGGGTCTCAAGATTACCTGCCAAAATCAAGAAAGGCGGGTTTCGCGAGTATTGTCAAGAGAAGTTTCAAGGATCTAACAAAGTCCAATCAGAACGAAGACCGCGAGAAAAGTAATGTATCGGTCAATGGGCATCCCATATCTGAACGTTTATTGAAAAAAGCTCAAAAGCAGGCTGGAACTATCCAACCTGGAAATTATTGGTACAATCATCCTATAATCACCTTCTTATGGTATTGGTTAAACCTAAAATCTTGACGTTAATCTTTTGTTTTACCTTGGCAACCAGGTATGACTATCGAGCTGGATTCTGGGGTGTAATGGGAGGATCATGTCTGGGCATAATTCCGGTAAAAGAAGCTACTTTTCTTTCTTTCTGTTGAATCTGCATTAAGAATGAGAAAAGAAATAACAGATAATCTTGTGTAGCCATTCATCGAAGAGCTGAATTACCCAATGCCTGAGGACTGTGCAAATGGAAACACTGCAGTGTTTGTGAACGGAAGAGAGCTTCATCAGAAAGATTTAGACTTACTTGCAGGCAGAGGGCTTCCACCAGTGAGACACAGATCTTATATTATAGACATCTCAGGGAGAGTCATAGATGAAGACACTGGCGAAGAGCTTGATAGTCTTGGCAAACTTGCCCCAACGTAAGCTCTTAGGCCTTGTTATGACAACATATTCTTGTCTTGTCTTGTCTTTGTGTAATGAGTTTGATGTTATGATCAGGATCGAGAAGTTGAAACGTGGGTTCGGGATGAAAGTTCCGCGGAGAGCTGCGTAAAGAAAGCTCGATGGAGATGTTCTTACCTCACATTTGCAGATTCCGGTGCTGCTTATTCCCCTTTAAACTTGCTTTGCGTTTTAGTTAAGTCAGTGTAAATGTGCTGAACATGAAATCTTGCAAAAGGAAAATGATTTGAATTGGCTCTATTCTTCACATATTGGTCCTTAGCCATAACCTTTCTTGTCAGTATAAATGTGCTAAACATGAAAAATTGCTTTATTGAAGGAACAATTTATTGGAAATGGAAATTTGAAATCGAATGTAAACAACCAAAAGAGTTATTCAATATCAATACATTTTTTTAGGATTATTGAGCTCACCGGAAGTCAATTTCATCGTTCAAGGTTTCCAACAAACACAAATCACGAGAAAATTGCAAAATCTTCTGAGGGTTCTACTTGCTGTTGGAGCGTGTATCCTGCTTCTTGGCCTCACTTTCCTGCAAATTCAAAATCAAAATTCTACAAAGATCAGTTGATAACCAAAACATTGTAAATACAGATCGAAACTAATAGCTTACAGGTTGTTTATTCGACTAAGAATTTCGAGCAATCCCAGGATTTCTGATTCCAACACATAACGAATAATGCAAACTTCTAACAACAATCGAACTGAGCCAGAAACCGAAGAGAAATCTAGAGGAATGTCTGATCAAGGTTAAAACCATGCCCTGACTCGTGAAGAATTTAGAATCGAATTCGATTGATGCGTTGCTACAGCCCCTTCCATGTTTGAAGGTGGAGAAGAACACGTCTCTGCTAAGTCTCCAAACCGCAGGCCAATTCGTGTAACACACAGATTTAAAGAACAATACAGAAAAATCTCAACCGATGAAACGATGGATCTAAGAACTTAGGGCCCGCTTTTTTCAAAATTCGATTCAAGAGATGAAGAGAAACTTTACGTTGTGGGAGAAGATGAAGGTGGCAACAACGGCGGTGGCCATCACTCCGCCGAGTACCACCGCGGGGCCAGTAAGCAGACTCCATTTCCGGTATATCATCTTCTTCTTCCTCCTCCGACGACGACTCCGAGCCTTCGCTTAGATGGTATACAGAATCTTGACGAAGAATGAGACATCGATACCGATGGAGAATTAAACTAAACGAGGCTCCCAAAAAAATGTAAAATGGTCCAAGCCCATGGGCCCAAAAGCTCATAGGCCCATAGGACAGTAGGCCCAATAACCCAAATTGCTTTCGGGGAATACCAGATGGATGATTTTCCATTTTGTGGTCCTCTTACAAAAATATAAAATATTAATTTTCGTACGAAGAGCTAGTCATTTTTCATGCTTTGTATGGTGTAGGATAGATTATTATAAAATAATAATAATAATAATAATAATAATAATAATGCCATAATTAATGTCCTCTTAATTTTGCTTTTTAATAATACCAAAGTTTTACATCGTTAGATTCACAAAACTACACTACACAAAACAAAAATATTGGTAATTCATAAACCCTAAGCAAAAAAGAAAAAAAGAAGGGGGAACTAAGAGAGAAGCTCAGGATAACTGTCGAACGAGAAATCTAAGTCGAAGTTGATGATGTCATCAAACGACGAGAAGTACGAATCTCCGGTCGGCGAGGTTGTGACCGAAGTAGTCGCAGACATTAACTCCGAGGCTGTAATAACAGACCCAGACGTCGCAGGGGATAAATTCTCCATCAGATTTTCCAGGAAAATCCCACTTTTCCACTCTGAATTTTCCTGTTCTACCTTAGAGAAGGAAAACGTCCTAAAGATCGCCCTTTTGTTATCTATCTGACCGGGATTTAGTATCATATCCTCTGGTTTCATGGGTTTGCAGCTGGTCATGTCCTCAATCTGTTCTCCGCCGTGTGGCTTATGTTCTGTTTTCCGTACGGACACACAATTTGAGGCGGCTGCTGTAGCAGTGACGTCACACGTATGGGTTCCGAGATACTTCACTTCGAGAACCAAAGGATCTGTGTCGGATTTTTGAACTTGCTTTACGGCTAAACACCCTTGAGTGAATCTGTGTGTACATCTGTAATATCCCCTGCGTTTACATAATTGTCATCAACAATTAGCAGCCAGAAGAACTGAATTCGTCCAAAAAGATTCGAAATTTGCAATTCCCAGAACCAGAATAACTGAATTCGTCCAAAAAGATACGAAATTCGCAATGCCCAGAACCAGAATAACTGAATTCATCCAAAAAGATTCGAAATTTTCAATGCCCAGATTGAAGATTTTACCTAGGGTTCTTGGATCCAAGAATCTCCTTTTGCCCATATTTCCTCCAGCAATAACCATCTTCATTACAAGACCCATCTGATCCTTTCCCAACAGAGACTCTCACTTTCTCAAACTCTTTCTCTGATATTTTCCTGTCAAAATCAAAGAAGAAAAATCAAACACACTGATCCCATACACACAGAGATATTCAATTCTCATATATCTCTCTTACCTTTTCTTAAACACGTTCTTTAAATCCATGTCGGAGAATCTATCGTTCTGTGTAGTCCGGTTACTACAGGCCTTGGTCTGTTCCGCCGGAGAACCACCAAAATTAAGCAAGACGATGGCCTTCTGATAGGAACAGAGTATTTCAGAGATCAAGCTTCGGTTGAGTTCATCGGAAGAAGGACACTTAAGATTGTTCATCAGTTGATTAGCAAGCTCTATTCCATGTTCAAGCTCATGGATCACACGTTTCCCTTCAATCATCATCTCCGTTCTCGTTACCATTTCACAAAATCCAGTTTTGATTTATATGTATGAGGCCTTCATTCAGTGTCTCTCTCCTTGTGTGTGTGTGTATATATATAAATATATTATGTATATTTCTCGTTATGTAATGGAAGGTACTATGATTTATTGCTTAGGCAAGAAGTTGTGTGGAAAAGAAAAGGATGCTGTGGAGAAATGACACAAGGGGACAAAAGTTTTTTTTTTTACATTTTTTTTCTTAATTTTATTAAAAAGAAATCAATGATTGCTGACTAATTCAACTCTTCTAGTATTTAAATTCTTTTTTACATAATTCCGTCAATACGATAAATAAATTATGGGATGGGAAATTCGGAAAGAATCTTCAATGCCTTTTTACGCGTTAGGATGAATGTCGCTGACGTGAGTTTGGTAATTTCACCGTTGATCCAATTTATTTAGTATTGAGTCTTATAAATATTTAATTTTGTTGTTAAATTTTAGTTATTTTCAGTCTATAATCATCCATATATTTACGCGGCTACAATATTTGTTTGTATATTTTGATTACAATTATAATGCGTGGAAATAATTGAACCCTAAAGTACTGGAAATTTGCATAATGAAGTACGGAACCCCTTTGAACCTTATATTATATTTCTTTCTGCTTTTTTATGAAAACTTAGGCTAGAAAATCCAAAGGATGTGCGCTTTTTAATACTATAATATATTATTAGTGCATTGAAATATTTTCAATTGCTATCATTATGGATTTGTATTATATATAATAGATAGAGAAAAAAAGCACTCACATATTTTTTTAATAATATTCAGTTTACCATCCTTTCTACAACTTACACACGAGTATACCTCGGTGAATAATATTAACTTAGAAAACATGCATTTGTAACAAACTTATCCCTTTTCAATATGATTATAAATTTTCATTACAACATTCAAAGACATGGCCCAACGTATCATATAACTTAATATAAAATTGTATTAGGTAAATCTAAATCAAATAAAACCAATTTTAAATAATCATGTTTTTTTTAAATTGCATTGTTAAAAAAATTACTTTTTCATTATATCCCTTCCATTATTGGGATTCGTGATATTTTAAAAAAATTAGAGATATAATATAACACGCAAAATAAAAAGAAAAGTCGATGGATTACAACGTTATTTCTCTTAATTTTACAAATTATGGACAAGGTGGGTAATTTTCACTTTAAGGAAAATAAAAACATATATGTTTATTTAATCTTAACATGTTAATTAATATTGCAACATAACTCGTAACTAAAATAAACAAAAAACTTTAAGTTAATAATAACCCGATTTGTATTATAATTATTGTTACAAACTCATATATTTTTTTTTGAGGATTAGAAAGCACCCTTATCCATGAGAGGAGAAGAACCCTGCAGCCAACCTATAACAAACCTCCAAGTGTAAAACAAATGCAATAAGCCAATATTTTTAGCAGTCTTTTTCTGTCATTTAATTTCGTTTTAAATAAAGCTTTACAATATAAAATAAATGTACACTTTCCACGAAATGTTAAATGATTTATTTATTTATATTTTAAGATCCGCGTATAAAGTAAAAAGGGATAACGAAGTTGAAATTCCTTCTCCTTAAATATCATTCCAAATCCAAGGGCCCCGTGGTACCATTTAAATTTTTGTAATTTGTGGACGTTATTTTTTGTTCTCCATTATTCTTTACAAAATTAAAATATTGTAACATGATAACTTCATAAACAAACAACTTATTTGAATTGAAAATTAAACTGGAAGTTTTAAAATTTAATGGATCACTTATAAGTGCGTTTTCTTGTTTATATTTATATAACGTATTTATGCCAAACTTCAAGATTAATAAATTCACATCAATTGACGAATTTTTACATTAAATTAAATAGTTTATATTATAAAGTGTATTTATACTAACTACAATCTAAATCAACGTAGATAATTCTCATAATTTTTGGCTGAAATAGAAAAATCCAAAACTAATCTTTATTAAAAGAGAGAAATAATTCCCATAAACGTCGGAGACAACGTTCTTACGTATTTAATGCGTTATATCTATTTATATAAACAATTTTGTATGGGTGTTTTATTATATAAAACAAGAAGACAAAAAAAAATTAAAAAAACGTATAGAAAAAATCATGGATGATTAGTTGACGACGTGTGTGTGTGAATACAATCCATTTGACGTGAGAAGCACGTGGGAAAACAAATCACATTTTCATTATATTTGTCTTCGATTAAAGTTACATGACATATGAGTGACAACTTAACACAAAAAAAAGCCTTATATATATTATAATTTGTTTAAAAAATCTATCGCATAATGACAATGAAAACGTTTTTTTAATATATCATAAAAAATAATGGATCGTATTTTATAAAAACACTTTTCATGGTCGAATTTGGTATTAATAAATATAAAATAAATTTTTTTATTTTTCGGCCTTCTTCGTTAGCAGAATATTTTGCATACAAGAAAAATACAAGGGGCATCAGCTGAATAAGACACAGATCGATCGGCACGCTTTTTGTGAATAAAAAACTCAAACGGGCTGTAGTTGAAGCCCATATCTCACTTCTTCTTTCGACCCATTTAGGATGTCCGAAATAGCTATTATCATTTTGGAAATACTTCATATATTTTTTTCTCAATTAGTTGTTCGCATTTAATCACAACAAACATTATTTCGTGTGTATATATATATATACACATATATATACATATATGTATTAGACGTTAGTCCCCGGTCTTACGTTGTTGGCTTACATATTTGTTGTTGTCTCGGTGGAACATTCTAAACAAAAATATTATATAATAATAAAAATGGAACATATATAGAGTTTTTAGATTTTATTATATAAAGAAAACCGAGTCAACGTGAATTTAAAAAAAATACCGGAACATGTATTAAAAATCACCACTAGTTAATAAGATACGATATCATATTTCTATGATATGGTATGCTATTTATTTTGGGTTTCTATATTATGCCTCATGTTCACAAAATAAAAAAGCATTTCCTAAAAAC
This sequence comes from Gynandropsis gynandra, assembly GCA_036759665.1. NCBI lineage: Eukaryota > Viridiplantae > Streptophyta > Magnoliopsida > Brassicales > Cleomaceae > Gynandropsis > Gynandropsis gynandra. Next base: position 38,772,350 of record CM071861.1, read on the forward strand.
TACCAAATAATAAAATGTAGTAATTTTCCTGTACAAATCTAAATAAAATATTTATAACCTTTTTAAAAATTCAAAGTATGACATATGATGTAAGCAAATCAACAGAGATTACGTTCAGTGAACAAAAAAGATTCGATATTAAACAATGAGAGATATTAATAAATTTCAAAAAGGCCCGAGAGCATAATTTAGTATATATATAAACATAATAATTAAGGTTTCTTCCTTAGTATTTAATTTAATTTAAAAAAAAGAGGAGAGATACAAAACAAAATTTGGTCAGTTGTTGCTGAGAACAACACGCGCTCTTCGTCGAGTGGCGAAAACGGCACGGTGTTTCATAAGCCAATACCTCTCAATCTCCTCCGGCGTCCTGCCCGGTACACGTCCGGCTATCAACGCCCACCTATCGTACACCGTCATCTCTAAGTTATTCTTTATAATGACGTAAATGCCCTTTCTTCGTCGTTCCTCGTATTAACTGAACTCTCCGGCTCGAGCCCAACAATTAATTTATTTATTTATCTATCTATCTATCTCACGTTTTCAATATTTTTTATGTTTATCTCAATATAACCTAAACGTGTGCATTTTCTTGAATATAAAAAATGTATATTGCTTTTTCCACTTTATAACTGAAAGAGAAGAAGAACTATGAATACCAAATATATAAAATGAAATATAGACATTAAATTTAGGCTATTATAGCGCAGTTGTTCCAAAAGCTAAATAGGAAAAGACCCCTAATAGTTTCTTATTCAATTCTATATAACGATAGCTGTTAAAGTGGGTAAAATCCAATTTTTTTAAGTGGGATATCAACAAGAAAAATAAAAAAAATATAAGAGTTAAATTTATTTAGTGGATTTTACTATCACGTTTCACATTTGATTTTTATATGAATTTTTTTACATTGAAACAGAGATTTTGGAAAGTTCCAAATATTGTAATTTTTAAGGTTCAAAATATTGTAATTTTTGGAAATATTATAAAGTTCAAAATAGTGGATTTTTGGAAAGTTCAAAATATTGTAATTTTTTTTACATTTATATGAATTTTTTTACATTTAATTTTTAATGTTATTTTTTGGTTTTTTTATATAGTATTCATTTTCGTTTAAATAGATAAAATATTAGTGTTTTTTTTATGGTCTGAGAAAAATATTGTAATTTTTTAAATATGAGTAAAAGTTTTTACTGTCCGTCCACAGATTTAGACACTCCACCGAATCATATAAAATCTCGTCATTTCACTTTTTTTATTTTCTTGTTCACTTTATTATCCGGTATTTATTTATCCACTTTCGATTCGATAATTTATTTATCCACTCTTTTTAGCGTAACTTTGTGGTGTTTCTTCGATAAGCTCAAACTTATAATAAAAATGTAACGGGATATAAAGAGAGATGATGGATTCCGACAAGAAATAATGATGAAAACAGATAAATGAATGAGGAATGAGAATCACCTGTCGCCGACGAGTTTGTACATCCGACAGATTAGATCTTCCTCTTCTTCCGACATGTTAATGGCTTCCCATTCGATGCTGCTCACCTCTGACATAACAATCACCATCAACACTCATATAATACTCAGATTCAAATTTCAAATTAAATAGGAACATCTCTCTTCTCTCTCTCTACCTTTTGAAATTTCACTCTGATTGAAAAAGAAAAAAAACAACTAACCTTGGGAACAAGAGGCTTTGTTCCTGCTCTGTCTCCGGCGGCGCTTATCCATCGATCTCCGGCTGTCGGAAAAACCAAACCACCGAGAAAGAGATAGAGAGAGAGAGAGAGAGAGAGTTCAAAAGAGAAGGATTAATAGCTTTGGTCGAGAGGAGGGAGGGAGGGAGGCTCGAAAAAAGAAAATCATTATCTGATTATTTTATAACTGCGCGTGTCTTTTCGCTATATTTATTATTATCATCTCCTACATTTAATTTATTACCGGATATAGAAATATACAAAATGAAAGATAAAAGTAAAAACCCACGAAACTTTTACATTTACTGAAGATAACTCGAGAGAGGACACACACACAGAGGAAGCAACATTCTTCTCCAAGACAGGAACGACAGATCCAACCAAACTAACCGCTATTGAAACACACTTTAGTTGACTTACCGTTGTATATATATATCTCCCCCTTACATTACATATTAATAATTTTTTTATTAAATTATATGATTTAGATATTAGATTCGATACATTTGTATTGATACAAACAGTTTTCGATAATATTTAAATAGTTTTTACCCATTGTTTTTATTCCGAAATGACCAAAACGTCCCGCTCATTTCATACAAGCCTTGGACCCATCTACCAACCATATATCTTCATAATACGTCCAAGTCATAAAGGGGATTGGTTGGATTCATGTATATTACACTTAAAAATGTACCAAAAACTTGTCATATTGAATTGAAAGGTCTCATTTATTTCGATATCATTACTCAAAAGTTGCTTTTTTTTAGGTTGACATTAGGTCCATTGAGCAACCAATTTAAAGCTTCTATGCTATAAATTTCAAATTCTCAATAATCACAACGACAACTATTGAAATTAGACACCCCATATATATATATATATATAATATTTAAGGTTTGGTAGATGGAAATACAAAATGTTAGGAAATAGGAAATTGGGAAATGGACCACTAGGGAGAGATAGATAAGAGGAGAGGACTTAGGAACCGTTGAGGTTGAAGGATGATTTGTTCTATTCTTATTCATTGTGTAGGGTTGATTTCAATTGCGGAAACGTGTTTTATCAACCCGAATTTTAGATCTAGTCATGTTCAGATTAGTTTTTACAAATTTCAACGACGAACAAATATAGAAACAATTTCAGGGTACTTGTAGCGTTGAACGTGCAGTCGTCGGATGTGAGGCTTGATGGTACAAGCCTTCTATGCGTATCCACGCCGAAATCGGGATTGCTTTGATGCGGGATTCGGAAGAACGAAAACGGTTTTTCGTTCTTCGGGTTTTTTTTTTCTATTTGGCGGGGTAGGGTTTTTGGTCTTAGAATAGTATGTTTACGAAACATCGTAATGCGTTTATTTATAATTATTAACTCTTTAATAATTACGACTTAACCCCATAACTATTGAAATATTACATAATTGGCAAAATACTTTCACATTGTTAGGATCAAACATGAATAAATAATTACACTACAAGAAAAATAAGATTTGAGGTTGAAAATCAGTCCATAATCTGTCTATAAACGTGTTTAGGGACGGATTAGGACAGTCAAGAGGTGTACGCAAACGAGCGTCGCAAAATTATATCCGTGCCTAATTCGTCCGTAAATAAGGACGAAAATTTCAGTCCGCAAACCGTCTGAAATTGCAGACCACCAAACCATTCGCAAATCGACAGAACAAGTCAAAGAAATCTTTTAAAAAAAATTACGGACGGGCCACCCGTCCGTAATTTAAAAAAAATTGAAATTTACTTTAATTAAATTAAATTTAAATGTTTTTATATATAACAACGATTAATTAGAAATCATATGTGAGTAACATTTAAAATTCGGAATCGTCGTTATCAGAACTCATGACAGCTGTCGGAACTCGGGATGACCGCCGGAACTCGGGACTGGCGGTGAGTGAAAGATTGAACGAAATGAACAATGGGAATTGGATGAAATTTATAGATTTTTTTTTATACGGTGGAGAAAAACTGTCTATAAACCGTCCACAATTATGGACGAAATGAAAACGACAGTCCGCAATTACAGACGACACTCGGTTCCCGTCCCTAATCCGGGACGCCCTCGGTGTTCGTTTCCAATCCGTCCGCAATTGCTGTCCGCTTAGGGACTGCTTGTCCGTCTACAAATTTAGGGACATATTAGGGATCGATTTTTTCCCCGTCCCTATTTTGTTTCAGTTCCGTGCGCAAATTTAGAGATAGACTTGTCAATCTGCAAAATCCGTTTGCAATCTTCAAATTTCTAATAATGTTATTAGGTAATAAAGTAGATACAAGAAAATAAAAAAAGTGAGACATCGAGATTTTACGTGATTCGATCAAGTGTCTATGTTAACGGGCAAACATTGTAAGTCTTTTTACTCATTCGTAAGAAATTGTAACACTTCTTTCAAATTGTAAAAAAAACATTGGTATTTCTCTCTTACCTCTAGAAGAAATACTCCTATAAAGAAAAAAAACTTACAAAGCTATTTTCTTTTTATGTTTTTCTTTTGTGTTTTGTAATTTTAAAATAATTTTGAATTATGCAAAACCCTTTATAAATAGAAAAATATTTTTAAAAGAAAATCAGATATGAGATCCATCGTAATAGAGATCCCCGATTTTCTGCTTGTGAGCCCTTGACATTCGTCACCTTTGGTCGTGTTGTCTGTTTCATCCGACGTGGTCCTAACTTATTGTTCTCGGTAATTGCATAACACAACTATTGTCCACTTAATTACTTCAACTCATTTCATTAAATCTTTTTCTTTATCATAATTTTATAACTCTAATGTAAGTAAATATATTTTTCAATAACAAAAATTAGCATTTCGAGTAATTTTTTTATTACTACGAATTTCCAGATCGAGATTGGTCATTGTTATCGTTTCTTAGAATAATGTAAGACTTGAACTTTCTGTAAACTTTATAAAATAAAATAAAAATATTCATAGAAGCTAGAGGGAATTATTGCACAAAAGATGACGTTTTGTGAAATTGGACTCTCTTCCTATGCTTCACAGTACAATTTTTTTTATCTTACTATAATCATAAATAGATATTGGCTTTTTTTTCTTGATCGACTAGTGTATATTTTATTTTGATAGCGAGTTATAATTAACTAAACAAACTATGTGCAATGTGATGTATGAATGTTTCAATACGATTATATAATAATAACTAATAAAAAAATAGAAATAATTAGAGAATTATTTTAATATTAACTTCAGTTCCGGAATTTAAAAAAAAAGACCCATCAATGAGTTTATATAGGATCGTATAACAAAGATAATGCCATGTAATGCGCAATATTACATTATTAGGAAACTAAAATAATAATTAGATGAACCAACGCCCACGAAGCTGTGAGCATTTACGCTCCAAAATTATTTGGTTTACGGCGTCATGTGTGTGTGGGGACCCAAACCGGACGTCGAGGATACTCTATATATATGTATATATTATGAATGTATGTATAACAAAAATGGGATAATGGTAGAATATGAGAAGATCGCGTTAAATAAATAAATAAATAAAAATAAAGAAGTGAGAGCAGAGAGTAGGTGAGATTCTGATAATTTCACTATCGACTATTTAAGGAAAAATATGTCATGTATTTGGGATAATTTTTAAAATATAATTGAAATGTTATTAGGATTTTAATCATGTATTTTTTATTTTAATTTTATTTTTATAATATTGATATTTTTAAATTTACCATGTGATCCATATGATTCGTGCAAATTTTTATTATTCATGTAACTCTTGGGATCCATAAGATTTTTGTTATCCAGCGATCCATGTGACACTCGAAAATCGCTCGAAATTGTTCGAGAAGTTTTTGAAATTGCTCGAAATTTTGTCGAAATCGCTTAAAGTCGTTGTAAATTACTCGAAAATCGTTGTAAATTGCTTTCAACTTCGAAATCGTTTTCTGTTTCTTCCTCTACGATTTTCACTAACAAAATATAAAAACACATATATTTTTTTCTATTTTTATTTAATAATTATTTTATAAAATTAGACATGAAATCCTGAATCCTACCGGAATATCCTTGATAATCTGACCTGTTTATGTATGGGCTTTGTTCCCACTTCACTAGTGTCCAGTTACCAATGCAATTATATATAATAGGTATAACGGTCTATTAAATTATTACAAATTATCTTTTGATTATGCTTCTTCTCAATTTTAGATGTTATCTTTTTAAAAATGATAAAATTTTAGTTTTAACCCACAATTAAATATCCCTTTACTTATCCAATTCATAAAAACTGTTATATAAAAAAAATCAATTTCTAATTATGTAGCAAAACACCACAACATGATAAGATTGGAATAACCAATGGGTTATTCTTGTAACATTCACACATCTAAAGAGATACAAGTCCAACCCAATTCAATCAATGAAGTTTTGGGCTGAAGCATTTGTTAAAAATGTGTGAATTAGTTTGAAATATCCTTGAGATTTGACATGAACCAATTGGATATTGCAAAAAAAAAAAAAAATTCCGGAGATTTTGTAATAAAAATGAAACCCATAACGTTATGTAGGTTAGAAAATGATATAATCAGCCGCATTTCCAAAAGGAGATGGAAGACTATTGTAAATACAAGACAGGTCGTCACACTTTTTGGCCTACAATTCTCAAAATCAGAAGAACCACCGAAATAGTTAGGTACATGAAAATTCCTAATAAATACAACAAATTACAAATCACCATACTCACATGGAGAACTTAGTCATTAACGCTCCTACAATGGCGATTGCAGGACTCACAGCTATATATATATATATATATATAAACTCAGATCTTAGTACAGATCTAGTTTGTTGTTCAGGTGAGGACTTAGTACCGGTCATTGGGTTCTGTCCTGTCCTGAGCAGCCATCCTTTCGCAGATATCGGCAAGAGATTTGAGGTTGCATCTTATGAGAGCCTCAACAAAGTAGCAAGTCTCGTCTTTTGTATTTCCCTCAGGCACATCAACCACGAATGACTCGATCACCATTGTGCCTGGCCTTCCGTCTATTATCTCTGGATGTACTGTGACCACTGAGGAATAGTTCTGTAAGAAACATAATTGACCCAGATTAGAGTCATTGGCTTACTTTTGTATTGCATCTAACAGTGATAATGTGCCATTAATGGAGTACCTTAAGCCTGTGATCACCACCAACGATTTTGATGCCTAGAATATGTTCATTATCATCGAGGAATTCTAATCTCTCGGTGCTCGTAGTGGCAGGGAGGCCAGATTTGACGTCTACTTCTCTAACGCTGCCGATTCCAAGATCACCCTTCATCACACACCTGCTTACGAAAGGCTTATACTTCTGTGGCTGATCGAATCTCCTCACTAGAGACCAAACCTGATTTTATATTCAAAATTATAACTATTGAGTTTGAAATCCGCCAGCAAAACTTAAGGGAAATCAATAGATTAATATATGTATGTGGCTGATTTGAACTTCAATTCCATATTATTTGAATCCATTGGAAAGAGATCTACATTTACAGTTCATCTTGTTCGTACTCAAGTGGATCCGTTTCGTGCATATCAAGTTTTTCCTTCACTTTCCAGGCACGCAAACACCAGTTCGACCGATATCTAAAAAACGTTCCGAAAAAAAAAAAAAGCAAATCAAAATCGTCTTTGATATCGAAAATTGATGATCGATTAGCGGATTAATACTCCAACAGAGGCATGAAAATTCCACCCGCGAACCTCACACACTCATAACTGTTAGTAACACTAACAACAATCAAACAATAAAAAATAATCTCAGTATCGATCGAGAAACAGTTCGATAAATCAAAAAGAAAAACGTCCTCAAAAGAGAAGCAAAAAACCGATGGGGAGTAGAAGCAGAGACATACGAGATGAACAGGAGCATTGATACGCTTGACGAGAGTAGAGGAGCACTGATTCTCCCTAGGTTCATGCTTCTGATGCATCCGAATGTGAATCATCTGCATCTCCATCGCACCACCGTCCATGGCCGCCTAATCAAAGCTCCGAATCGATGATTGATTATCAGAAGCAAGAAAAAGAGCAAGAAAAGAGAAAATAAAGATTCGATGAATCGAGAGAGAGTGTATAAGGGAGAAGATAAGGATGGGCTTCCAAGTTGCAGCGGATTTGGTGCAATGAACAGGGAATTCGCGTGACCTTCATATTCCTTCACTCTCTCTCCCTTTTAATAAAATACAACAACTGTATTATATATATAAATAATAAAAGATTAGATCTTGTAGACTTTGGTCATTAATTATTGGGCCTGTTTACATATTAAGCCCATCATAATCCATATTTAGTTGGGCCCATTTTACAAAGCCCATTGAAGCCCAAATATGAGCATAATTGGATAAGTGACACGTGGCGGATCTGGTAGACGTTGGTCATTAATCACTGGGCTTGTTTACACATTAAGCCCATCATAATCCATATTTAGTTGGGCCCATGTTTACAAAGCCCATTTAAGCCCAAATATGAGCATAATTGGATAAATGACACGTGGCGGATCTTGTAGACTTCGGTCATTAATCATTGGGCTTGTTTACACATTAAGCCCATCATAATCCTTATATAGTTGGGCCCATGTTTACGAAGCCCAATTTTGAGCATATTGGATAAGTGACACGTGGCAGTTGTTATAGATTTTGGTCATTAATCATTGGGCTCGGTTACACATTAAGGCCATCATAATTTATATATAGTTGGGCCCATGTTTACAAAGCTCATTTGAAACCCAAGGTTAGCAAAATTGTATAAGTGACACGTGGCGGGTATCTAGGCTGCCACGTGTGGTAGTAAATACAATGAATGAATACAAAGAAGACGAAAATTTTTTTAAGAAAAAAAAAATAGAGGGGAAAAACAAGAGGCGGCTGCCACCACCTGGGGGGCGAAATGTGGAGACTACTGCCTTCCACTCCTCCATGCAACCCTACAGTTGGCCTATGTGGCCGTTTCTCATATTCCTAAAATTACCTAAATGCCCTTTCCCATCTTTACTCTTTACGAAATGCTTTTTTCTCCAAATCCCACGTCTGGGTAGTGATTTTCATAACGACATTTACCAATTTTTTCTCGCTAATTAAGCAAAGAACAGCTAACCAAACCCTCAACAACCCGTAAATAACTCATCACGACGAGGGCATTTCTGTCTCACTTCATATTGTCCTCCCTCTCTTCCTTTGCCCACGTGACGTGACTGTTCTCTCTCTCTCTCATTTCTCTTTGTTTCAAATTTATATTCTTTCCTACATACATACATACATATTCATATATAAGCTTGTATCTGTCTTGAAACAGATCTTGCTCGGAGAGAGATAAAGAGATGAATCTTTGACATGAGAAGAGAGTGTTTCATTGTTCAAAGCTTCAGATATTCTCCGACATTTGTCTGCGTTTTCAGAGATCTGGTTCGGTTTCTCCATCGATGAATTCGAACATGTCGTCGGATCATCAGGTGTTCTTTCTCCGCCTGATCCGACAGCTATAGTCACTTGTCCATCCACTGGTCCACCAGCAAACAATAAGGACAGGTACGACTCCGACAATTTTCAATTCTTCCTGAGATTTTTCTCTCTGAATCTGAAAAATTATATTTCTGGGTTTGAGGAGCAATTACGGGGAAATTTATACTTTTTTGGGTTTTCGATTCTTCACTTTTTTCCTGATATATTTAAAATGGGTTTATGCAATAAATGAACTAAAAAATGGAGCATCTAATTGAAAGAAAAAAGAGAAAATTTTCGTGCAATTTTCATCGTAGATCATTACAGGAAAGGGGAAGATTTTTCTTAACTTCGTATAAAGGTTTTTTTTTTAAGTGTCGATGTACAGAACAGAGTACAACGTTAAACGTTGTCTGATTATCTGGCACACGTGGAAGCACTTCTGTTTCATGGGCCCAGTTCCAACCTAGAAGAAATGGAATTTAGATTTACAATACAAAATCCCATCTAATTATATCATACCCGTTTTATTCGTCATTCTGTTATATGTACGAAATGTTCTACTTTATAACACAAGTTTTCATTTATCTTTAATATTCTATTTCACGAAAAATAATATTGTCTGTTATGGGTCAAAAGAAATTTTCGCTATTTCGGGTTATCATCGTTGTTTTGTCCATCTGAACAAAAACGAGTAGAAGATATTCATTGATTCTCCGGTTATCTCCGGCAGTGTTGCTTCGGTGAAAGAATGGCGTGCAACGCCAACATGGCCGGGAGTTCTCCGGTGGCTGCTAAAGACGTTTTCAATGAACATATCGGCCTTCGTAGATCTTTATCTGGTCAAGATCTTATTGTGAAAGGCTCTGGTATACGGAGGTCCAATTCAGATAACCACTTGTCTTATCACTCTGTGAACCGGATTCGTGCTATGTCTGCACGTCCCGGACTGAAGAACAGCCGTTCCGTTGGGGTGTTTTCCTTTCAGATATCGACTTCTATAATCCCAAACCCGATAAAGTCGTTACTGTTTGATCCGGAGATTAAAGGGGACGCGGATGACCCGGAGAAACAGAGTGACCTAGAAGCGAATCTAGAGATAGAAAACGAAGAAGTGGAGACGAAAAGGACGAACTGGGTCGAGAGGTTGCTTGAGATACGGAGACAGTGGAAGAGAGAGAATGGGATGGATAATGCAGATGGTCATGGTGTTACAGAAGAGAACGAAGATTGTCAATGCGGCTGCGACCAAGAAGAGTGTATTGCGGATCATGGGTCTGAAGAAGAACGACGAACAGAATGTGATGATAAGGAACAAGTAGAATATGATCGCGAAAGTTTCTCAAGATGGCTGGTGAAGGTGTCTTGGTCCGATGCTAAGCAGCTTTCACAATTAGCCTTCTTGTGCAACTTGGCTTACAATATACCCGAGATTAAGGTATGTATGATCATGTATTTGAATGATGTTCATATAGGTGTTTATCTGATTCACATCAATGGTGTACTCAGGTGGATGATCTGAGAAGATATTATGGATTACAATTTGTAACATCTTCCTTAGAAAAGAAGGCGAAGGCTGCTGTACTGAGTGAGAAACTTGAGGAACACTCCATTAAAGCACTTGTCTCTGCTACGGAAGCAGCAGAGAATGATACAGATGACTCTGAGAAGCGTCAGATAAGATCGTCTGCTGCTTATAAGATTGCTGCTTCGGCTGCTTCATACATTCATGCACAGGACGTTTCTGCCGACTCAAACCTGCTGCATAAATCTGCAGCAGCTGCTCAAGCAGCAGCTTCAACCATGACAGCTGTGGTTGCTGCTGGGGAGGAGGAAAAGCAAGTGGCTGCAAAGGAGTTGCAGTCGTTACAGTCTTCGCCATGTGAATGGTTTGTGTGTGACGATCCAACCTCATGCTCTCGCTGCTTCGTGATCCAGGTAATGTGTTACAGATTCTTGGACGAACCCTTCTGTTGTTCTGTAAGAGTCAATGTCAAACGTGGTTATTGTACTTGCAGGGATCAGATTCACTAGCGTCTTGGAAAGCGAATCTTTTCTTCGAACCTACTAAATTCGAGGTAAGGAAAGAGCGTTTCAATCTGAATCTCTGAAAAACTCGTATGGCCGCTCATATTTGCGGTTCATGCAGGGAACAGATGTGTTAGTTCATAGAGGAATCTACGAGGCCGCAAAGGGTATTTACGAGCAATTCATGCCAGAAATAACAGAGCATCTGAGGAAACATGGTGATCGAGCCAAGTTTCAGTTCACAGGTCATTCTCTAGGGGGTAGTCTCTCACTGATGGTGAATCTAATGCTGCTCTCAAGAGGTGTGCTAAACCCTGAAAACATGAAACCCGTGGTTACATTCGGGTCACCCTTTGTGTTCTGTGGCGGCCATAAGATTCTCAAGGAGCTTGGCTTGGACGAAAGCCACATTCACTGTGTGATTATGCATAGAGACATCGTACCACGAGCCTTCTCCTGCAACTACCCCGACCACGTAGCTCTCATCCTGAAGCGTCTGAACGGCTCTTTCCGGACACATCCTTGTCTGAACAAAAGCGTAAGTCTTACGTTTACTTGGCTTATCCAACACTTAAAACAATAACACAGGTCGCGTCCTTAGACATATATCTGAAAACTTGGGTCGTGTCTTCTGCAGAAGCTGCTCTACTCTCCACTGGGAAAAATGTTCATTCTCCAACCAAACGAAAGA
>CM071861.1:38784293-38806580 GCA_036759665.1 Gynandropsis gynandra
GGTTCGGTCCTGAGGGATCACGACTCGAGCAACTACGCCAAGGCCGTGAACAGTGTACTGAAAAAGCACACGAAGCTGGTCGTCCGGAGAGTACGGAAGGATAGACGGACAATGTGGCCGACGCTAACATCGGCTCGGAGTTCGTGGAACCGCGGGGACGGTGTCTTGGCGACGGAGGAGATAATGACACGTGTCTAGCCTGTGGGGTATACCGTATATATGTGTTGTTAATGGTGAAGCGGTAGGGACGAATAAATTATAAAAAGAAAAAAATCAAAGATCTTTCAGATTGGAGAATAAAAAACGGAAATTAACGAAAATACAAATAAATATCCACATAAAATCCTATTATATTCCTTTGAACTTGGACATAATCAAGGAGATAGTAACATTTCATAATTGAACCGTTCAGAGTGGAGAATTATATTTATTCGTATGCATATAATAAAATTGTTGATATCGTGGTTTTCTAATTAATCATTACATGAAAAAATTATAACAAAGATCTTTAATAATTTAGTTATTTGTAACTGTATTAGAGGACATTAATTCGAAATCATGATAGCTCTACATGTCTTTATAGCATGTGTTCATCCATCGCATAGTTAACACGTGGACTATTTGTTTACATTCCCATAAATATACATGTACTTAGCAATTAATATTATTATCGCGACAATTTAGGATTTATTTACCAACACTAACATGTAAATACATAATAAACAAACTAAATACACTTAGCATGTATGTCTAAGTTATAATATTCTTTGATGGGAAATAGTACAGAGTATATAATTTGTTATATCAAGTGAACATTTATATATATATATATATTATAGTTAGTTGGGTTTTTAGCTTTCTTTTTACTGTTTTTATTCTGTTTACGTAATTACGAAATTACGGAAAAGCCCCTTGAGGTTCTCCACAAAGTCACCAAACATCATCCATCAGAGCCTCCGTAATTCGTAATCCCTGTAACCAAACACTCCATCTTTTTCCTATTTCTCCAGAAACAAAGGAAAAAGAAAAATCACCAGAAACAAAAACCTAATCAATACTACTAACATTTTCATCGTCATCGTCGTCATCATCATCATCTGGTTCTTCCGCACGCGTGCTTGGATTGGATCAATCTCGCATTTGCCTTTTGATTTGTCGAAACTGATTGATTTATCATCGATTGTATCCTAGGGTTCTTATTGATTCTCGCTTACCTGTTTTTAGAATCTAACTTCCGCTCCTTTTCTTTTTCCCTAGGGTTTTCTTCTTACTCCTCTTTTGCATCTTCCTTTTGTTGATTTCGATTTGTTCTCCTCTGATTTGGTCTCTTTCCATTTTTTCTTTGGCGCTTGAATGTTCCGCAATCGATTAGTTTCTTTCAATTTTCCAAGGTTCAGTTTGACTCGTAGGAAGCATTTCTCCGTTTCCGTAACTTCGAAGCGTAATAGAATCTGAGGGTTGCTTCATTGCAACTGAAAACGATTTGGAAAGCTGATTTCGACGGTTGTATTTGCTCTGTATGTGCTTGCAATTCGTTAGATTGGGAGGGTTGATTAGTGGCGGTGGAGGTGTGGTCGTTTAGAAGGTCGGTGAAGGAGAAGAGTGATTGCATGGGTGAGCATGAAGGGTGGGCGGCTTCACCGCCACTTAGTGGCATATTGCCAAACGGTCTGTTGCCGGGCAAAGCTGAGTCGGTTATGCGGTCGCTCGATTCCGAGCGCTGGGCCAAGGCCGAGGAGAGAACCGCTGAGCTTATCGCTTGCATCCAGCCCAACCCGCCCTCGGAAGACCGCCGCAATGCTGTTGCTCGATATGTCCAGAGGCTTATCATGGAATGCTTTCCTCGCCAGGTCGAGGTGGGGTTTTCTTTTGTCTCTTGTTGGCGTCCTTGTACTGGTTCGTATTTGTTTATGCTCGTGCTTGTTGTTGTTGATGAAGTACACGTGCTTAAACTTTGATCAAAGAAAGTGGGTTCGGTTTAGTTGGTTTGCCAATGTCAAAGAGTTGTTTACTTTCAAATGAAGATGAATTCTTCTCGAGTATTATAACTTGAAGATCATTGTGGAAGAAAGTGGAAGGAAATCATAGCGGGATACAGAGGATCGTTGGTAGACAAATAACCGCATTAGTTCTTGACCTTTATTCCAAGTTTACTAAGATGGTAAAAAAATAAATATGAAACACGAAGTTATTGCTGGCAGTTTGATGATTTCCTGTAACTATTTTTTACGAGCTCCTGGTATTTAGATATACCTGAAGTTGATTTTCTGCCTTTTCTGGTTCCATATGCGCTTAATATATTTCTGATCCTTTGACTGATTGTCTACCAGGTTTTTACTTTCGGGTCTGTACCATTGAAGACTTATTTGCCTGATGGCGACATCGACTTAACTGCCTTCAGCCAGAGCCAAAATATGAAGGATTCGTGGGCTCAACTGGTTCGTGATATGTTAGAAAAGGAGGAGAAGAATGAGAATGCTGAATTCCGTGTCAAAGAAGTCCAGTACATTCAAGCAGAAGTAGGTCCCTTTAGTTCCGCTTGCTGTTGTTAGTTATATCTTCTTTTGTTTTTAGGTACATTCTCCTTGTGCGTTATAATGTTATTGGGAGGTAGGGACTTGTTTGCTTTTCGGATAATTCTCTTAATTTCCCTGATATATTTTCTAGGTGAAGATAATCAAGTGTCTTGTGGAGAACATTGTGGTAGACATATCTTTCAATCAACTTGGAGGGTTGTGTACACTGTGCTTCCTTGAGGAGGTTAGATGTCGACCTTTGGATGCAGTGTACTTCGTTTCCCTTTCTAGAAGAGTCGGTTCTTGATTTTATATTACGTTGTTTTTCTTTGCAGGTTGATCATTACATAAATCAGAACCACTTATTCAAGCGTAGTATCATATTGATTAAGGCCTGGTGTTACTACGAGAGTCGCATATTGGGCGCTCACCATGGTCTTATCTCCACATATGCATTGGAAACATTGGTTCTTTACATATTTCATGTTTTCAATAACTCTTTTGCTGGACCTCTTGAGGTATTGTCACTATGTTACCACCTTCGTATTTCTAAGTTGCTTCTTCAACCCACTCTGAAAGGATTGTTTGCTTTTGCAGGTTCTCTATCGATTTCTTGAGTTCTTTAGTAAGTTTGACTGGGAGAATTTTTGTGTTAGCCTCTGGGGTCCTGTTCCAATTAGTTCACTTCCAGATGTAACAGGTGCATATGCTTGCCTGTCAATCTACCTTATTTTTTATGGTGCCTTAAGGCTATCTCTGGCACTAATTGTTTTTGTGATTAAAAATTTGGCAGCGGAGCCTCCTCGCAAGGATGGTGGAGAGTTACGAGTTAGTGAAGTGTTTCTTCAAGCTTGTAGTAGAGTTTATGCAGTTTTTCCTGCTGCTCAAGAAAATCAAGGGCAGCCTTTTGTTTCCAAACATTTCAATGTTATTGACCCTCTACGTGAAAACAACAATCTTGGGCGTAGTGTCAGTAAAGGTACTTCCTGAGATGAACACTCACCTTGATGGTTTTTTAGTATCTTTCTTTTCTTTTGCCTGTCATAGGTAAACGATCACGCTTCTTTTTGGATTACATGCTTCTAATTTTCTTTTCATGTTCAATTGTTTTATCAGGTAACTTCTTTAGGATACGGAGTGCATTTGCCTTTGGTGCTAAGAAGTTGGCAAAGTTACTTGATTGCCCTAAGGAGGATTTGTTTCGTGAAATAAACCAATTTTTTATGAATACCTGGGAAAGACATGGTACCGGTCATCGTCCTGATGCTCCTGGAGATGACCTAAGGCAATTAAGACTGTCAGATCCTGACCCACATTATCGAGCCGAAAAAGTCAGTAACTTTTCAGGCAGCAAAAGAAATGAAAATTCCTTATGTCATGAGATTCACGGTGATAGATATCATGGAACACACAGTTTGCCCTCTAAACAGAATAAGTATCAGGCTGAAAGTATGTCTAAAGTAAGTGACACTTGTACAACTTTTCGAAGCCAAAAGAGTAGCGGTAACACAAACAGCTCGAATATCTCTGACCAACATGGACAAGAAGTCAGTTCCAGCCAAAATGTTTCAAAAGATAAATCCCACTTGAGTACTACACAAGAATCCATAGTGAATAACTTTCAGGGGAGGCATCTGTTTGCCAGGACCCGTTCTAGCCCTGAGCTTACTGAGACATACAGTGAAACTCCTTTATCATCAAGATGCAATAGAGCCCCAGAACCTGAAAAAAGGCAAAGTGATTCTTCGAGGGTTGATAATATCAGAAAAGTTAATCAGGAGTCCGAGACTTTATTAAGCCATGGTAAATCTTTGGCTGGCTCATCAGTTAGGACTGCTTCATCCCGTCAAAGTCTTGATAGTACTGCCGAGACAAACAGCGCAGTTACCATTTGTCAAGATGATTTATGTTCGGATTCAATGAAGGAAGAATTCTCTGTCCCAGGGGCGCAGGGAATGCAACAGGAAGAGCAGGATATCGTTAACATGATGTCATCTGCTGCCCATGGTTTTAATGGGCAGTTTCCCTTTCCTTTAAATTTGGCTGCTGGTCACTTACCTTTTCCAATTGCTCCGTCCATCTTAGCTTCAATGGGATATGGTCAGGGGAATTTGGCGGGCATGGTTCCTGCTAACCTTCCTTTCAATGAGAATGTATGGGGTGCCAATATGCAATTTCAGCAAAGCTTAGTTTCTTCACCATATGCCCATTATTTTCATGGTGGATTCCCTGCACATCTAGAAAACCCAGGTGAACCTGGTAATGCTAACATGGGCGCTGTAGAAATGAATGTGGGGGAGCCTGAACATGATTTGTGGCATGAACAAGAAAGGAGAAGGAGCAATTTTGAGCTTGAAAACGGTGGTTCTGGATTACATCAGTTGACTGATAAACAACATTCATCTATGGAAGATTACAGTTATGGACTCTCAAGTCGGAGATTTAGAGAAACACGGCCAATGAGGGACGATGATCCAGACAATTCCCACTATCCAGCTAGAGGAGGCAATCAGATGCCAATTGATGAGAGAACCACGAGTTCTAGATCTGTGTCACGTGCTAGTTCTGTCAGAAGCAAAACTTCATCTGAAAGCTCCTGGGATGGATCAACAACAAAGGGCTCAAAACCAGTTAGGCGGAACAGGAAAGCAGTGTCTTCTGGGCCTTCATCTGCATTGTCTGGGAAAGGAAAAAGCGTACCTGAGCACTCAATCAAGGTGGATGATGATAGCAGAGAGTGGATTCCTGTCTCCAGCAATGAAACGGCAGAAAGAGATCTAGGGCATCAGCCTACTGCTGCGTCATTGCAAGTTCAGAGGCATCAAATGCAGGGTCTTGAACCAGCTCAGACAAGTGGATCAGAATCCATGATGGGTCCACTGATTCTTGGTCATGGCTTGCAGCAAAGGACTGTTGATAGCTCAGGGTATACATTTTATCCGACTGGGCCACCTGTTCCAATTGTGGCAGTGTTGCCAGTGTATAATTTTCAAGCTGGTAATGCAACGTCAGATGCATCAACCAGCCATCACAGTGTGGATCAAGGGATTGAAAGTAGCGATTCAAGTCACAATTTTGACGCATTTAGGGTACTTGACCAGTCTGAGATATTAACTTCTTCCGAGCCCTCAAGAATTGTTGCATCTGTTGAGCAAATGGAGTGCAAACCTGATATTCTTAATGGCGATTTTGTTAGCCATTGGCAAAACTTACAGTACGGACGTCTCTGTCAGAATTCACAATGTCCTCCTTTGTTGTATCCTGCTCCTGTGGTTGTCCCACCTGCTTATCTCCAGGGGCGCCTACCATGGGATGGTCCTGGAAGGCCTCTTGCTTACACAAATATTGTCAATCAACTTGTGACTTGTGGACCTCGTCTTGTACCCGTTGCTCCACATTCTGCTTCAACCAGACCTGCCAACATTTACCCTCGATATACAGATGAAATGCCCAGATATCGGAGTGGAACAGGAACCTATTTTCCAAATCCTGTAAGAACTATGGGTCATTACTTTATTTTATTCATGCATTTGTGTTGACGGAGCTTCTAGTTTTTCTGCTTTTTCATTTCACTGCATGAAATCCATGTTCATTATTTTCATTTGTGTATTGTGTTAGAGTATGGATCATCTGTCTTGTGAAACTTCAGCCAAATTGATACCTCCCTACTGCTAGGACAATGAGCTATAATCTTAGGGGGGTGAACTTTTTTTAATACTGTGTTTCTGTCACTAGCCTTTTGATGCCTTAATGAACTTAAATTGTCGCAGAAGATTTCCACTAGGGAGCGCCATTCATCTACAACGAGGAGAGGGAATTATGGGCATGAAAGAAACGAGCATCATTGTGATCGAGAAGGGAATTGGAATGCTGCTGCAAAGACACGGTCCTCTGGGCGTGGTCATAATCGTAGCCAAGCTGAAAAGCCAAACTCAAAGCAAGACCGATCAGATAGGCACTGGGGTTCTTATAGGCACGAATCATCATCATATCCTTCTCAGTATTCCCAGAATGGCCCTATTCGTTCAAACACTTCCGAGGAAGGTTCTGCCAATATAGCTTACAGCATGAACCGATTGTCAGGCATGAAGCAAAGTGGTCTGGCTTCTGAGGGTCACAACATTCCATCTGTTGTGATGTTTTATCCATACGATCATAACACTGTTTACAATGCACCAACTGAACAGCTTGAGTTTGGGTCCCTTGGCCCTATGGGTTTCTCAGGTCCAAATGAAGTGCCACATCTAAACGAGGGAAGCATTTCAATGGCATTTGAAAATCCAAGGTTTGTCAGTGCTTCTTCTCCTCAGATTGCTTCGCCAGATCAGCCTTCATCGCCTCACCCCAGGTAATTTTGTTTGGTGTCTTTAGGACTCCGACCAGATCTGAGTAAAGACAAAATATTCTGACTAGGTCGTCTATATCTCAATTTTTTTGGGTACTTGGCTTGTATCTATTTTAGCTTATGTCTTGGTAGGACTGCCCCCATTGACCACAGCCGGTCGATTTTCTATTACAGGGGAAAGTGATATTTTGCTGGATCAAATGGCTGAGAGAACGAAGAACCATACAAATGCATCCCACCACTTGAGACATGGAATCAAGAAAAGAAAAAAATGGAGAGACAAGTAAAAAGCTCAACTTGAGCTACAAGGATCGTGCTGTAAAAGTGCTTGAACAACAAGGAAAGAGAAATCTCAAAGGGAAATCTATGAGGTAAAAAAAATATCAGACCCGACCCTAAAGCTGGTTCGTTGTTTTGTTTGTATGTACGCTATCAGAAAGTAAAGCATCATCAAGCAATCATCATCATCACCACCTTCTTCTCGGAGGATACTGTTGTATGTCAGTAGCGAGATGTTGGAGAGAAATAAAACACAGGGACTCAGGTGAGTAGTAAGTAGTTTCGTCTGCTTTTGTTTTTCCTGGAAAAGAAAAGAAAAGAAAAGAAAAGAATGCAACAACATTCATTGTTTGAATAGAAGGATGTAATAGCGAAAAGGGTTTTTGGATTTACGAGCCCTCTGTAGCCTAAGTACTTGTAGCTTTTTCTAACTCTCTGCTTCTATTCAATGAACCACAGTGTACGGATTAACAAATCTTAAAGCTTGGAACTTTACACCTTCTCTTGTGTGTATGTGTGAAATTGTCCGTAAACGGCGTCGTTTCAATGTCTTACACTTACTTGGGCCTTAAATATCAAACCATAAGGCCTTCATTTTGTTGTTAAGAGACCATCATATCATTATATGATGTTAAAATTTTCAGGAAAACTAATAAAGGTAAATTTTGACCTTTAGGTATTAGGTTGTAAGGACTTGAGTAAAAAGGTAACCTCTTTGAGACAGGACAAAACTGTGTCTTTTACCTTTTAAACGCTAATACCAACAAAACAATTTATTTCAATGATATTTTTCACTTTACTGTATAGTTTCATCTTTCATTTGAGATTTTATACACTTTTACATACTTTGCCTAACTTGGAATTATTGCATGTACGTTGTGATCCCCCCCCCCCCCAAAGGCCAAACCTATTGCTTGAATTAACTTTAATTTCCATGATTAGATGAGATCTAGTGATAGCGATAAACATGCAATTAATTGGGTGGTTTAAGACGTGTTTACGTGGTTATAACATTTACCTGATGAGTTTAGGGCAGAAAATGTCAAAAAAATTATAATAATGAGAATAATCTAGAGTACGATGTACCGTTTTTGCCCCTTGAGAAGTCCCGAATTCCAAGGCGATAGATGGACACGCTCTCTCCACGCTCCCCCTTTCTTTTACCGACACGTGTCTCTCAAAAACTTTGTCAGCAATTATCTGCGACGCGGCCTCCAGCTCCTCGTCTGTTACTCTCGCCGTCTCCTTCCCGGTGACACCTGTCGCTCCTCCATTGGACACCTTTTTTTTACAAAACTATTACTGAAAAAAATGTTTTAGCAAATTAACTGTATATATATACAAGTTGTTTCACTAGAGTTATTTTTCAATTAATTTGTGGTTTTCATCCATTTATGTGATTTATTACTGGAGCCGCCGACTTCATTCGGCTCACGAGCCGACTTCCGTGACTTACTGTTACAGAAAATGACAAAAGCAATTAATACCACGAAACAATTAAATTGGTTATTGTTTGTAAATGATATGCAAGTAACAAAATTGGACCATTAACATAGCATATACAAAATCTCAAATGAGGGGAGTATAAATCCAATTTTAATATATATATATATAAAATAATAAATAAAATACAAATGTTATAATAGAATGGCAGATGCAACCATGAACAATTTGTATATAAATCAGGAATAAAATAAAATTATAAGGAAATGCCCAACAAAAGGCGCAATCAGCAAATCTTGTTTGATGCTTAATGAGATACTTCAAAAACAACAAATCATTCAGGAAAAAAAAAAAGAAAACGAAAAAGGTCGGACCACTTCATGCAATTATAAAATTCAATAATATAAGAAAAGTGGTCCCGTTGAATTCGTGCTAAATAATAATAAATAAAATGAAAATTAAAATATAATAATGCAATAAAGATGCCATTCCCGGGAAGTACAGAGCAGAGCAGACCAAACCCTTCCCTTGCCCAACCATCATCAACTTGTCTTCACCTCTCCACCTTCTTACACTTTTTATTTTCAGCCAATACCAAAAACAATAAATACTATTTATAAAAAAAATCAACATTTATATTTTTCTGAATACCAAATAGTCATAACTCTAGTTTTCGTTGGTAAATATTAATAAACCGATTTCTCACCATTTTGAAAAAGTAATGCATAAAAATAGTTTTAGAGATCATGATTTTATTACTGTTTAGGTTTAAATTTTATAATCATTGTAATATATGGGATAACCAAGAAAAAAACCGGATAAAATTTTAAAAAAAAAATTGTGCTTGTATTTTGATAACATAGAATCATAACATAGATTTAAATATATGGTATGAAAGAGATTTATCTTTCAAAATTTTATAAAAAAACTTATTACGTAAAATAAAAACTGAAGTTTATTTTCACAATAGAATTCTATTGTAATGTGGAAAAAAATAATGTAATATCTTTTTTGGTGAAAGCAAACTAGTAAATAATATCTCTTTATTTAATCTTATAGTTTTTATGTTATATTAAAACTATGTTTCAACTATATTGATAAAATATGAAAAAAATAGCAGTCCGAGATTTAGTTTTTTGAAAGATAAATCCATTTATATCTGAAGAATCATACTTAAAAAAAATACTTAAAACCATAAGTTGAGTCAATGTAAAACAAGCCTCAAATATCCAAATAAATAAGTTCAAAATGAATTACAATTTTATTATTCCATGAAATAAAAGTAAAATGTCTTGATTTTATGATAACATAACAATGGAAGTATTTATCAAAAAGGCTCTAATAATAGAGTATTTGCACCATGAGAAAAGTGTCCAAACCGTTAATGCAACAAGCCATTAACATCGTTAATTAAATACAAATGATGAGTAAAATTGTCCAGAAAATATAAAATGTGTAAAATATTATTCTTCCCAATCATCAATATCTAAATATAATCCTATATAATATAATAAACTCGTATAGAAAATATCAAATTAAAAAGTTATAATATAAAAAAAATTGATTTAAGAGTTAAAAAATAAATAATAAGACTTTATATACGTGACGCATAGAAATTAATGTCTGTAAATGTTATAAAATGAAAAAAAATCATGATTAATCAATAATCTAAGAGTTAGTGTCTTTATTGACAATATTAAATGTTATAGATATCGAATATAAGGATCCATAAACAAAAGTTGACATCGAACTAATGTCAATGTATCATTCAAATCCATAAAAAATTTGAGATTTTCTTTCGAAATTTGATTTGAGCTGCCGAGTTGCTTTCACATTGTTGACATGTGCATACATGAAATTCCTCAAAAGATTTTTAAACTCTTGCCAAAAACTGGCTAAACGAGTATAATATGTGTTAATATCCAAAGATCCTTTATTCAAATTCTAATGTTCTTGTTCAATTTTGAAGATTCAAAACATTTATTAAATTGGGTTTCAAAATTTCCTAGATTTTATATGCAGTTTTTATGCAAACAATATTATAGACGACATCTTTATTGGTTTAATTGACTATCCATGAACAAATAATGTCGTTGTAACTATTCCAAGTACTGTATTCAACATCATCATGAAAAAGGTTCGATGAGTTTATTTAAAACAAAGCCGAATTTATTATGATCGTTTAATATCATCATCATTGAACGATATCATGTAATATAATTGATTTTATGACCATTTAACTTTTCTATGTTATCATTTATGTAAAGATATAACAGTCGAAGAAATATATGTTTGTGTTTGGATTATTATAGAGCAAAACAAAGTGATTAAAAAATCTAAGGACAAATCCTAATTACATGAAATAGAAAAATATAAAAAATCCATGAACCAAAAAACTGAAAAAGAATTAAAAGGATTTTGAAAGAAAGAAAACGTATAACTTTGATATTATTTTATCGTGAAAATGAACAAAAGAAAATAAAACTCTATATTGATAAAAAAATTATAATACAATGTTTAATTATAAATTTACTACACAGTATGTCTTGTAATTCAAATTTTAAAATGTTTTTACTAGATTTATTAATATGTTTACAAATGATTATTTAGAACGAGAAGCCGAGGCTACCGAGCCGTCGTCTTCTAATATTTACATTTTATTCACATTTTCTTCCGTCTTCACCAGTCTCTCTAATTTTTCTTTTTTTATTTAAATATAAAAGGAAAATAATAATAAGAAAGTCCTTTCCTTTTTGTTTGTTTGGTGAGATTTTTCCCCCCTGGTCTCGCTCTCTCCTTCTACTGCTTCTGTGATGCGTAACTCTTCCTGCAACTTCGCTTCTCGGTAATGGAGTAACCAAATCTCTCGCAATCTCCGCCTCCTCATATTTCTTTTTCCGGCGAGTACCGTCGGATCTCGTTAACCGTTTCGCTTTCGATCTCTTTGAATTCCGCTGAGTTTCCGTTTAATCTTCACCGTTTCCTGACTAATCTTATCGTTATTAGGTTTGAATCGGGTTGATGTCTTGGAAGTTAATCTTCATGTTTCGGATCTAGAAATTTGTCGATAAATCTTTCTCTGCGAGTAACATTTGTGAATCGCTGGGAATTTCGGAGGTTTTGAAGCACGGAAGTAAGAGGTGAGACGCCATGGATCCTTTTAGATATTTTTGTTTATTCGATGTTCGTGGTCATTATGTTTAAAAGTTTATACTTCGGCTTGTGGGGTTTCTTTTTAATTATTTTATTAATTAGTAAGTTCCTATTACGTGGGGATTTGTTTCTTATTTTAGTTAAAATATTGTTCCGACACTATTAGCATATCATCCCCAGGAATAATTTTGTTGCGTATTTTTCACTGGCAATCTTCAAATGAAGCTTTGACTAAGAACATGAGAAAATCATCAATTAAAAACGATTCAGGCTTTATTGCGTCAGATCTATTTGGTTCCCTTGAACTCATGTTTTTAACGGTTTTTCCATTTGAAGAATCATGAGTGATTGCTTTATTATTGCACATGATTTTTATTCCATAAACAGCAAAGTTATTAGGAGTCAGATTCATTTATTTCACATGTAGTGCAGTTTGGTTTTTGGTTTAGATGTTAAGAGAATCGGATTTCAGTTCTATGGATATGCAACATGTTTGCACCATATTAGGAACAACACATAGAATCTTGATTTAGTTCATTCTATTGATATGTTAAGATGTTTGGTTGATGATTTGGTTCCTTAATAATTGGATAATCTATGGAGTTTATGGCTTATTATCTCTCCTGTTTCTCTTCTTTTTGTTTTTGCTTATGTTCCATTTAATGGCTTTAAGCTTTTAGGTTTAGCTTTCTGGTAACTTTATGAACTAATTTTTTATTGTTTAGACTGTGGATTCTGCCTAATTGGCACCTCTTTTCCTAATAAACAATATTTAATAGTCTTGTAACTTAATGGTCTTTTTTCTGTTCATCTTCAGTTGACGTGACACTCATTACAAGCCAAGATGATGAGCTTTATGAATTGCATTTTTGTTAATGCTGCTGAAGAGAACAGTTCTGATTGAAGGATTCATACGATTTACATTCAGCTCTAATGAAGAACGGACAGGTTCTTTTTGTAACAATATTCATCTAATGTTTTCTCTCCTTATTCTAGCTATACTTTCACTGTAGATTTGGATTTTACCAAAAAATGAAGCTTGAAAGAAAACTTTTGAATTGATTGCAGAGCACACAAGAGATACAATCTTCCACTCAAGCTTCACATGAGTCTCAAGGTGACCAGCAAAACAATCAATCAACAGAAGCTCCTATACAAGATTCAGGTTCTGTATCTGCTTCTAGCAATGATGGTAGGAAGGTCTCAAGGCAAGATATTGAACTGGTAAGAAATCCTATTCCATTGAACTACACATACACATATACTCCCCCTGGTTAATCCTCATCATTTGATGTGAACATACTTTCTTTGGATATGGTGATATAGGTCCAAAATCTTATAGAAAGGTGTCTACAGTTGTACATGAACAGAGATGAGGTCGTCAAGACCCTTTTGACTCGTGCAAGGATAGACCCTGGATTCACAACCTTGGGTAGGCTTTTGAAGCTTTTTAATGAATTTTTGTTTGCGTTGTTTATCGAACCATTATCTTGTTTTTCGTATCTGATGTCAGATTCTTGTCAACAATTGAATAGATATAGTAAAATAGGAGAGATTTACAGAATAATGGTTATGCTACCTATTGCATTAACATGCCATTTCTTCAAATGAATTCAGTATGGCAGAAATTGGAAGAAGAAAACGCAGATTTTTTCAGGGCTTATTACATCAGGTTGAAGCTGAAAAAGCAAATCATTTTGTTCAATCATTTGCTTGAGCACCAGTATCATCTCATGAAGTATCCTGTACCTCCAAAAATTCCTTTGACTCCTATACAAAATGGAATTCACCCCATGCCTGGTAATTTTGAGTTCCCATTTCACTTCCAAATCTTGATTCTTGGTGAAGTGGAAAATATGGATCTTTGGCATTTACAAATTCTAGTAGGCAAATATTTTCACTATTTATTTAACACTAATTGTTCACAGTGCAGTTAATAACATGCCTATGGGATACCCTGTACTGCAACATCCTCAAATGCCTGTACCAGGTCAGCCCCATCTGGATGCAATGGCCTGTGGTATATCAAGTTGCCATGTGGTCAATGGAGTCCCTGCACCTGGGAATTTCCATCCCATGAGGATGAACTCTGGGAATGAGTAAGAACTATAAATTGCAGTAGTCTTTGATCTCATTATACTTTCTTTTCAATGGACGCATCATGAGATTCTTTGATCTCATTCCTTTTCTTTTCCTTTTTTTCTGTTCTTGATGTAGTATGATAATCGATACAACTGCAGCAGATGCAGCACCAGTAATTCCACCAAACAGTGGAATGTCATCAATGTCAGAGATGCCAGTGAGTCCAACTTCTGTGGCATCAAGTGGACACTTTCAGTTTGGGGCTTCAGACATGTCAGGCATGGCAATGGACACATCAGCTTTGGATTCTGCATTCACATCTGATGTTGCAACTTCTGTCGGTTTACAGCTCGTTCCAGATGGAACCACTGGGAATCTCAGAGATTCCCTCAGGTCATTCGACCAGATTCAATGGAACTTAAGCTTTTCTGACCTCACTGCAGATTTATCAAACCTTGGAGGCAAGTTCTTCTACCTTTTCATCTATGCTATTGTCATGGGTCGTCATTCTGATATTAAAAAAAGACGATATTGATGTAAAAATTTGAACTTTACAGATTTAGGAGCCTTAGGAAACTATCCCGGGTCGCCATTTCTTCCATCAGACTCAGAAATTTTGCTTGATTCCCCAGATCAAGAGGACATTGGTAAAAACATGAAATCCATTCGCCATATTCATAATTTCACATACGAATGATGATTTGTTGGCAGCTAAATAAGGAAAGTATATACATTTTTGTTCAACAGTGGAGGAGTTCTTCGTGGATTCTGTTCCTGGACCTCCATGTTCTCAGTCAGACGAAGATAAATCTTAATAAAAGGTAATCAAACTTAACCAAATGGAGCTTAGGATGAATCAAATCTTAATGAGCAGCAACAAAGTTGTAATCTTTGGTGGTGAATTGAATTGGGTTATCCAGTTAGGGATGGAATGTCAATGTCAATGTCAATCTGAGTTAGTGTCATTCGTTACGATATTAGACAACGACGTTAGACTACTTTTTTTTTTTTATTATTATTATTAGCCCTTTTGTAATGCTTCTTTAATAATCTCTTCCCTTCCGACTGATAAATAATTGTTTCTGTAGACATTTTATGAAAGGTAATCTATCTATCTATCTACAATTTTTATTGTTTATATATTTAATAAGAAATGAATTATATCATCAATGCGCCAAGATAGAGGGCATGTTATTTTGTAGAACTACGAGTCAGAGTTAAGATTTATAATTAGATTTTATGTACGTTTGGTATCTCATTTTGAAATTCAAATTCAAAATCTCGATTCGGATTTTGATTTTGATTTTCGAGTCCAATGTATATAACGAACTAAGACTCTTAAAAAATATCAAAATTGATCATTTTTATAATTGTATAAAATAAATATAATTTATATATAAAATGTATATTTTGGTATTTTTCTTATAAAAATCTTAACTTAACTCTAATTTTTATAAAAAAACTATACTAACCTTAAAATTTAAATTTAAAAATATAAAATAAATAACTTAAAATTTGATTTCAAACTAAAACTTAAATTCTAATTTTAAATTCAAACAAAAAAATTCTAAAAATACATTCATAGAAACGCCAACATTTCTCTAATTCATAAAATTTTTGAGATATTTTTTTCGTAACCACTTAATATCGTCTTCACTGTAACTATTCACTGTAACTATTTAATGGATATGTTTTTTATATACCAAAGTGTAAGTATCCATTTAGAATTCGTTTAATTACTGGTTCATGACATTTTTTATTCGGATTTTGGTTAATATAAATATTATATTAATATAAAAGTTTGAATTTAAATAAAACTTTGGTTAAGTCGATATATTTTGTTACTATCTATATATCTCAATTCACACTATGGATGGCTTGACTGACTCCGTCTAAGTCTACTCGTTGACGAATATGTACATATATATAATATATGTATAGCCATCATACTTTTCAATTATTCATCTTCAACTACTAATATCATCCTTTCCCTCGTTTTTTGTCTCTTCCTAAATCATAAGCCAAAAAAGTTACACTTTGGAATAAAACTAAGACGTTCTTTTCTTGACCGAGAAATCCCTTATCTCTACTCTGTTTAGTTTTCCCGAGAAAATTTTTGGTTTTGTTGTATGAAGTTTCCCAGATTTTCTCACCCCTCAAGGTTCGTTTCTCTCTGGGTTCGATTTCATTCTTGTTCTTCTGTTTGTAACAAGCTAAAGTTTCAACATTTTTTTATGTACTCTGTTATGATATGTTCTGTATAAGAAAACCTATGTACTTTTGCCATGGAATAATTCAAAAATAAATTTTCTCAGGTTTGAAACTATATAGATTCATGAATCCCAAGAGGAACAAATACATAAGGTTCGAAAAAACGTTTCTTTTTTCAGTAAAACGATGGTTCCTCTGTTCTATAAGGAGTTTTGACAAGTGATGTATGGCGTTCCAGGTTCAATGACAGGAACAGTCGAACTGAAAATGAATTTCCGACAAGAAGAACATGGCCATTTCTTACAACAGTTTTGACAACTCTTAAACAGAGCCTCGAGAAGATCTCCAAGAAAGAGAAGAGTGAATCCACAACGATGAAAGTTCTAAACCCACATGACTCATTTCTTCAGAACTGGAATAAGGTTTTCTTGCTTCTGTGTGTGATAGCTCTGGCATTTGATCCGTTGTTCTTTTACATTCCAATAATCGATCGGAATAGTTTCTGTCTCCGTCTAGACAAGAGATTGGAGATCACAGCTTGTGTTCTCCGGACCATGATCGATGCCTTTTATGTCATTCACATCGTATTTCAGTTTAGAACTGGTTTTGTCCCTCCTTCTTCAAGAGGCTTTGGAAGAGGTGAGTTCATCAATAGTCCCAAGGCCATCGCCATAAGATACCTCTGCTCTTACTTTGTAGTGGACGTTCTTTCGATTCTGCCTCTTCCACAGGTTTTGTCCTATTCCTTTCCACACTTTCATTACAGTCTCACCGTTGACCTGTCAAAATATGGGTTTGGGCCTAACTAAATTTGTTTAGGTTGTCCAGTACCATATATATATATATTAGTCCCAAAACTCATGTTTTAGTCGATGTGGGACAATTTATCATAACACTCTCCCTCATATCCAAGCTCGGTCCTAGAGCGTGGACATCGCAATCAGGGCTCAACATCGGTATATTCAAATCGGGATAAAACGGGCTCTGATACCATGTTAAATATGGATTTGGGCCTAACTAATCCCGTAGAGTTACCCAATACCATATATTAGTTCCAAAGTTAATGTTCTAGTCGATATAGGACAATTTATCATAACACTCCCCCTCACGTCCAGGCTCGGTTCTGGAGCGTGGACATCGCAATCGGGGGCCCAACATCGGTATATTCAAATTGGGATGAACCGAACTCTGATACCATGTCAAATATGGATTTGGGCCTACTAATCCTATAGGATTGCTCAATACCGTATATATTAGTCTCAAAGTTCATATCCTAGTCGATGTGGGATAATTTATCATAACATGACGTTTATTATGAAACTCTGGGTGTTGTAGGTAGTGGTTCTAGCAATCATTCCAAAGATGAAACGTCCCGCCTCATTGGTGACGAAAGAGCTACTAAAATGGGTTATATTTTGCCAATATGCACCAAGAATCACTCGTATCTTTCCACTTTTCAAACAAGTCACAAGAATTTCTGGTATGGTAACAGAGACGGCCTGGGCTGGAGCTGCTTTAAACCTTTTCCTTTATACATTGGCTAGTCATGTAAGTCTTTGATCCTAATCCAAGTCTTTTATAAGATTGTCACGAAGGCAGTAACGATTAGAACGCTGTGATGGGCAGGTATTTGGAGCCTTCTGGTACTTGATTTCGATAGAAAGGAATGACAGATGTTGGCGTGAAGCGTGTGAGAAGATACCAAAGTGTATTCACTTGAACTTGTATTGTGGACAAAGTGGAGAAAACAATGCCCGTTTTCTCAACTCTACTTGCCCCTTAATCGATTCTGATCAAATCACAAACTCGACGGTCTTCAACTTTGGGATATTCACTGATGCATTACAGTCAGGCGTGGTGGAGACAAGGGACTTTCCCAAGAAGTTCTTTTACTGTTTTTGGTGGGGTCTGCGTAATCTTAGGTATGTAAGTCTAAACTTTTTTCTGATAAGTTGTCCCATATCGGTTAGGACATGAACTTTGGGACTCATATATATGGTCTTTGGCAAACCTAAACGCTTGAATTAACTTTTGAGATTAGTTAGGTCCAAGCCCATATTTGTCATTTTCTGTCATCGTCTTTTGATTGTATAACTTGAAGACTCAAACTTGTTTACATGTACAGTGCGTTGGGACAGAACCTGAACACGAGTGACTTTGTTGGGGAAGTCATCTTTGCTGTCATCATCTGCGTCTCGGGACTAGTCTTGTTCGCTTTGTTGATTGGAAATATGCAGGTAATGCTCTCTCTTTATCACACAAGTTGATTAGGTTTAATACCCAAAAATCTATTGTCATGATCACAGAAATATCTCCAATCGACTACGGTTAGAGTAGAAGAAATGAGGGTGAGAAGGACTGATGCAGAACAATGGATGTCTCACCGTATGCTCCCAGAGGAATTGAGGAAACGTATTAGGAGATATGAGCAATACAAATGGCAAGAAACCAGAGGAGTAGAGGAAGAAGCTCTTCTTCGTAGCCTTCCCAAAGATCTCAGACGGGACATTAAACGCCATCTTTGTCTGAAATTGCTCAAGGAGGTAATTCCTCTTTCCACACATGCTAGTAATCACTGCTTCATTAAGGGTTTGACTGGTGGATACGCACTTGGTGGCGTTTTTGTCAGTTATTGGCAGTGTTTTGTTTTATTTTGTATGAATGGTGGAATCATTACTGCGTTTACGTACGACTCCGACTAGAAACGAATGATAGAAAACTGTTGCGATTGCGTTTTGAACAAAATTACCAAAATAAACAATTATTAAAAAAAGAATTTATTTAAATTTTTGTTAGTGTATATTTTTTAATTATAATTTTCAAATATTTGAAATAAATTTTAAAATTCTAAAAATATTTAAATATAATATATATATATATGTATGTATATATATACTATTAATATAAATTATAATAGAAAGAAAAAAAAGATAAGGGAAAGACACGAGGGTATTTTGGTAATTTTATTTAAAACGCACCAAAACGCAAATGTAACGCAACATAATTTCAGATTTTTAAAATTTACATTTCGGTGTGTTTTCGGACGACTGCGACTCTACCGGTCGGTTTTAATGTCGCCCGAAATCTCCAGAAACACAGTCGACGCGTTTGCGTTTGGCTTGCGACTCCACCAATCATGTCTAACTCTATGAATGTGTTTTCAGGTTCCATGGTTCCAGGTGATGGATGAGCGAATACTGGACGCACTGTGTGATCGTTTGAAGACAAAGCTTTATACAAAGGGTAGCTACATTACTCGTGAAGGCGACCCGGTCGAGGATATGCTATTTATAATGAGAGGTAGTCTAACAAGTGCAACGACCAGTGGAGGAAGAAGTGGATTTTACAATGCTGTTCACCTCAAGGCCGGCGACTTCTGTGGAGATCTCTTCACATGGGCTCTTGATCCTCATTCTTCTTCTAACCTTCCCATCTCGACCAGAACCGTACAGGCTATAACCGAAGTTGAAGGCTTTATTCTTTCAGCTGATGATCTTAAGTTTGTTTCTACTCAGTACCGTCGCCTTCATAGCAAGCAACTCCGTCACATGTTCAGGTAATCATCTTTGAATCGAAAAAGAATGAAATTGAATAGAGATTCAAACTATGTTTTGCGTTATTTCAGGTATTATTCGGTGCAATGGCGGACATGGGCGGCATGTTCAATCCAAGCAGCGTGGAGGAGACATTGTAGAAGGAAGCTTTTGAAGGAGTTACTTGCAGCAGAAGAAAACAAATTACAAGACACTCTTCAGATTGATTCTGATGGCTTCAAACTCAAATTGGGAGCCGCCCTCTATGCTTCTAAGTTTGCTTCCAATGCTATACAAAACTTACGAGGGAATTCAGGAAGATTCTATAAATATGCTAAGATGCCACCTCTCGTGCCTCAGAAACCAGTCGATCCCAAGTTTGAACCTGTGGATGAAATTTAGGTTTTTTCCATTACCAGCTGGAATCTGTATAAAGTCTTCATTTTGTCTGTATATATTGGGTTAAAGACATGTCTGGATGATAAATTTCATCATTTTCTATGTAACCAAACAAGAAGCAGAGAAAATGCATGGAAAAATTAGGGCAAAAAACAGTAGCTTTTCACCAGGAGGCTGATTACAGTAGAACTTATAGGAAAACTGAGATTACGTATTCAATCTGAGAAGATCCAACTAACCATATAGTCAACGAAATGATCAAGAACAAAAAATAAATAAAATCTGGGAATTCAAAGATCAAACTCCCAAATAATACCTGAAACAGAGGAAATACGGTGTACTCAGGTCATGTCCATGGAGGCTCTTGCCATTCAGGCTATGCAACCAACCATAGTTACAATTCATTATTTGCTGAAGTGTCCATTGGGCCGTAAAGGTACGGGATATTGATGGGCCTTTACGGTCCAATGGTTACAGTTCATTTTGATGGGCCTTTACAGTCCAAAAGGATTACAGTTCATCAAAAGCCGATACCTTTGGGCCATGGTTCCCATTAGGAATGGGTATTTCGGTTTACCCGGATCGACCCGCGTCGATCCAATCCGTGAGATATTGTAGAAAGCCCATATATGGGTTCAGAATCTAAAATACAAATGGTTTCTGGTCGGTTGGGGTTGGGTTCGAGAGAACACGAGGAATCCGAAAAAAATCCTAATCCTCCTAAGTTAACCTAACCGTGAGTACATTATATTTTTTTAATTTTTGTATGTTAAATTTGAAATCCGAATCACCCGCTTAAATCGAATTATCTGTTTAAACCCGAATTACCCGTTTAAAACCTGAATTACTCGTTTAAACCGTTTAAACCCGAATTACCCGTTTAAAACCTGAATTACTCGTTTAAACCCGAATTACACGTATTTAAATAACCCAAAAAAACCGAAGAACCCGAGACCCCGAGATAACCCAAATACAATTTGAGTTTTTTGGATTCAATATTTCAAAAAACAAACAATCCGAACCCAACCCGAAACCCAAGGAATCCGTCTCGAAAACTAAATAGGTTTTCTGGGTTCAATTTTTAAAAATCCAAGGAACCCGATCCCGGACCAAACCCGAAAAACCCGTCCCGAAACTCGGATTACCCAACCCTGGTTCAAACACGAGTCATGGAAAATTCAAAGATGTGAATACCGTGAATATGTATATTTACGATTTAACTGTTTCTTCTAGTTGAAGTTGAAGGTGGCTCAGAGTTGGCTGACCCAGTTTATGAGTCAACCAAGATTATGATCCATGAATGTATTTAATTATTACTATGTCCCGCCAACTTGTTCCTGTGTTTTGTCCTTCAGTGGCAACGGCGGCCATAATATCATCTTCCTTGAACTTTCTATCACTCTCTCTCTCTAAACACAATAGACTCACTAGTCCAAAACCATGTACGAGAGGACTTTAGCAGTTTTAGGCAACCTTATAAGTTAGTTATAAGTTCATCTTGATATAAAGATAAAAGGGTATACATAAAAATCATTCTTTTGGACACCTAAAGTTAAAGGATATCTAGTTGTATTAAGCGGATATATCTATATTATATATAATATTTCATTTAATATAATTATAATCTAAATATTAAACTAGAAATATTTATAAGTACTTAGTTTTATAAAAAACACATATAAATAAATTTTAGTATTTATAAAAAATAATTATGAATGTTAAATTCATAATATCAAACTTACGACCACAAACAACGTTATAAAAAACATAATACCAAAAATGAACATCGAATGAGTATTACGTTAGACCAAGAAAATAACAAAGGCGAGAGACGAAAGTGAGGCGAATGCGAGAGATGAAGTTGAAGATAGAGATGAAACAAAGAGGAAGATGAGAAAGGAAGTCGATGACAGGAGATAGTGTGATGGCAATATACGAGAGTTTTTGGTAGATAAGAAAACGAGAACGAAGATAAAGATGAGGATGAGAGACAAAGGCGAGGACGAGAGATTCGGGTGAAGACAATAGACGAGAGGCGATGCAATAGATAAAAGAAGATGGATGCAATGATGAAGGCAAAAGCGGTAAAAGATAAACGCATGGATGAAAGCAAAAGCGGTAAAAGATAAACGCGTGGATGAGGCGATGCAATATATTCTTTTTAGGTACCAAAACGACATTGTCTTACGTCATTTTTTTTTTTGCGAAAAAAAACAACCGCTAAAGATTAATGAGGCGACCGGAGATAGCCAGCGCCTAGACGGACGCCTAGAGTTCTTACCATAGTGAGGCTTTTTCATTTTTAGGCATCTATAACCATAGTAAG
>CM071861.1:38807320-38825958 GCA_036759665.1 Gynandropsis gynandra
CATGATTTGATAAATCTCAATAATTATCAATTCATATACGCATGTCTAAACTTTAAAAACATGTTTATACACCACTAATATAGAGAGACACTCAGATCATCATATATGCATACACAAGTGCTTACATGTGGGCAAAACAAAACATTCAAAAGAATGATAAATTAGACGTGGCAATAATTATGCCCTTTACTTTATGATTACATTCATCGAAGCAACAAGATTCATATTTAACGAACATATTTACGTCGGAAATTTATGTGGACGATCTCGGTGCTAATATACGAATACCAACCCATTATTCAACAATCAAAAAACATAAACTTTAATTGATGAATTATACTTAGCCACAGCAGGCTCTGATACCAATTGTTAGATAATTTCAGGCATTCAGAGATTTAACTTTTTTTATGAAAAACTAAACACAAATAGGATCAGGCTTTGCATAATTCATACAATATTCACTATAATAACATAGATCAGAAACTTACCTGGATCCATGTTGTGCAGCGGAAAAAAAACTTTTAAGAAACTCTGAAACTAGGGTTTGTTCTCTCTCCTTTTACCCTTTCTGTGATTTGTCTTTTGATGGATAAAAGCGTAGACGGTAAGGTCTCCCTTTTTATAGGTTTAGGAAACCCTAAACCCTAATATTATATGGGTAAGGAGAGATGGGCCTTAATTAGATAATTGCACACGGGCTTTAATTTTTTAATAGATACCTAACCATCAAAGTGATCTACTTTAATATTAAAGCCCAAAAGCCCAAGTTACATGGGTCATAATATTTAATTAATTCTAACACTTGGATCGAATATTTTACCGGTTTAAAATTTTACAATTTACATTCAATGTTTGCTAATATAATGCTAAAAGTAATTGTGTAAATGGTAATATTACATCTAACATCTATCATATAATATCTAAAAATATAATAAATAAAAAATAATATCATGTAATCATATATAATATGTTATTAGAAAACAATAAAATTTCAAAGTAATATCATATATTAATTGTTCGTGCATTGTACGGGTTCATTTCTAATCTTCACAAAATTTTAATTGATCGATATAAAGATATTTAAAAAATATTTAATAAGATTTCGAGAATATTTCGTATCAAGGATTAATGAAAAGATAAACAGAAAAAACAATTATGACCTACAAAAGATTTAAATATAAAATGTAATGAATTTATAGTTTGAGGGAAGATACATATGATAGATTTACAAATATACAATGCATTTATGTGTTAATATACAAATCCGTATACATATCCGTTGAAATCGTGATTTTTGTTTTTTTTCGTAATTAAATACATATTTGGTTATTAGATATTGATCTCATTGATATTGTTAATGCAGTAAAAATTGGATCGAGTTTTATGTATTGTGTTTCAGGTGGTTGAGAATATTGAGGGAGCTTAAATTTAAAATGAAGACGGCTGGAACGAGTCAACTAGAAGAACAAGGAGAAGAATAAGGATGATTTGAATCGACCGGATTCAAAGCTGAAGATTTTCAGCACAACGGCGCAGCTGAAGACCAGGAGGTGGTTGCTGAGTCGTGAGGGTGACAGATAAATTGATCTGAAGTTGAAAATGAAGATCAAGAAGTCTGTGGAGTATCGGGCGAGTGCACGAAACAGAGAACAGAAAAGTTCAGAGTTTTAGGTGCACTTAAATAGATACTGGGTTGAAAAAGGGAAACAGTGTGAGTTGTATTTACACATTTAACTCAGGGGGAGTTAAATGTTTGGGAATCTTTAGTACATTGTAGAAAACAGCAAGTGTACTTAAAGATTGATAAGTAAATAAACATATACTGTTTGATAATTTCGTGTCCGATCGATTATTCACGTATTAGTCATCTTCTACAAGATTTCAGTAAGATTTCCCCCAAACCTAAAGCAAAACTAAACCCTAACTATCCTCTCTCTCGTACAAAGCATTCGTATGACCTATAAAAGTTTTTCACAGTTTCATCACATTTTCTCCGCAACCCAACAGGAAGCAGAAAACCCGTCGAAAAACTTTCTAAAAAGAAAAAAACGAAATTTCCTTACATAAGGACTCAAAATTGCTCCATCGCTACGCCATGGCTACTTCATCGTCAACGAACAAAAGGTCTTTGAGGATTTCATTCGAATCCCAATGTTATTACATTCATTTTCAATTTCAAAGAGAACTCGTGTATTCAGACGTACTGTATTACATTTATACAAATCAAGGTTAAAAATGGTGCCGTTACAACAACTTTTCATTGGATACCAACGGACCATTTGTAAGATATCGATTAGTCGGGACTAGAAACCCATTACGAGTTACGGACAAGAAGCTCAAAACGTTGCGTTTCATCTGTTCTTGTCTTGTCGGTAGAGAAGACGGAAACACATTGGATGGTCGTGTCAGCTACACTTCTCTTGAACCACCTTCACATCATCTACAACTGCATATCAAGGAAACTAAGTCTCCTTCAAAACCAAGCAGTCACAACAAAGTGATACAACTAGGGCTGGACATTATGATTCGAGTTTTAAAAATCGAATCGAACCGAATTTTTGTATTTCAGTTCGGTTTGGATATATTTAAATTACCCGATTGGACATGAATATATAAAACCCGTTGGGTTCGGTTCGGTTCGAGTAATAACTGAAAATATCGGTCATCCGATCGAGTATTAAAATATATTAACAAAAAAATAGTCTTCAAATTTTTCTCTCTTCACGTTATTCTTCTTCTCTTTCACGTTATTCTTCTCTCTTCACGCTCTTCTTCTTCTATCTTCACGCTCTTCTTCTTCTCTCTTCACGTTGTTCTTTTTAGTTTTTCAGGTTTGTGTCATCTTCGTTGATGTTTTTCCATATAATTGTGGATAAGTTTTAGAGTTAAATTTTTGTGAATGATACATTTTTAGACTTACATAAGTTTTTTTTCAAGATATTATCGTTTTGATATTTAATGATGTGCTTTATTTGGTTATATATAATTTTTTTACATAAGAGTGGTTTCATCTTAAATTTTGAAGAAACCGAACTAATATCTAAATAATAACCGAATTACTATCCAAATAATAACCGAACCAAACGAAATTAATTAGAATTTGGAGTTATTTTAGTTATCTACTTTTTTATATATAACTCGCGAGAGACAACTCAAAGATCGAAAGAACAAAAAGTGAGGCTTCTCCATTATGAGGCATCTATTACCATAAGTAAGGTTAAAGAAATAGCTAAGCCTTAGGGGGTTGGACACCCAGTGCTAGACGGTGTTCAGGTGGACTAGACGGTAGGGGTAGACAAATACTGAATATCCGCAAACATCCGATTATTCGTATTCGTATTCGCCGAATATTCGATTTTACTATTCGTATTCGTATTCACAAAATCAAATATTCGAGTATTCGTCAGATATCCGTATCCGTATCCAAATCAAATTAAAAAGAAATAATACAAAAATCTTATAAAAAATTGATCTCTATCAAAATATAATCCTTAAGTAGTGTTCAAATAGTACAAATCATATACATAAAAGTTATTGTAAAAGGAGGCTTGTGGTGAAGCCACTTAAGCAAGTTTTTTTTAAACTAATTTTTTATTAAATATAATTATATTGTCATTAATGTAATTAAATGGTTTAAAATTTTTAAATATCTCTTTTAATATCTTATTAATGTAAATAAATATAAATATAAATATTTAAAATGTTTTTAAATTTAATATACTTAATCAAATATTAATATATTATTTATAACTATATATTTATATACAAATTATATAAATATATATCATTTATTTTAATTTTATTTTATTTTGGAATACAAAAAGTCATCTCATTCATCACCTTAAATCTTCTATATTTTTTATTATTTAAAATATCAATTTTAAATATTTTTATGTATGATAAGTTCAACATATAAAAAAATTAAAAAATTAAACGAGTAAAAGTAAAAATTTCAATTTAAGCATTTTTTTCTCTAAAAAGTTCAACAAGCAAAAAATTAAACAATTAGACGAGTAAAAATAAAACATGTTTCGTCCCTTAGAAGTTCAACCGACTTTTCCTCATGTTCTCTTCATCTCTACAAGATGAAGCTCTCGCCGTCGTCGAATCGAACCTAATCCAAAATCAACCATAACAAATAAATTCCACTACTCTTGAAATTGAGTCCTCACACTCATCAAAGGAGATGATGGATTCGTTTCTCCTTATGTCGGAGCTTCAAATGAAAGTCGGATTCCAACCGATCAAGTTGTCCCTTTTGCATATGAAAAGGTATAGATTTGTTTCTCCTCATGCCGCCTTTCTGAATGCTTTGTATCACTACACGAATGATACAATTCGTGTTCTATCTTATCACCCAATTTTACCTAATTAATAGTTGATAAGAAAAAAATATGTTATTATATTTTATGGAGTTTTATTCGGCAAAATATTCGAAGTATTCGTATCCGAATCGTATTCGATTCGTATTCAAATCGAAAACTCAAATATCCGTTGATATAAATATAAATATTAGAAATTAGATATTCGATAAATACAAATTCAAATACAAATAGTAGATTAAATTATCCGAACTATTCGTATCCGTAAGTATTAAATAGAAAATTTAGTTAATATATATATATACGTATAACAAAATTTATTTTAGTGATCAAATTGGAAATAAAAAATATTAATAATCTTATTTAAATATTTATTATATAAATATATATATATAGCCAAATATGTAATATATTTATGATGAGAGGACTAAAATATCAAATTATATATATAAAAGTTGTTGTAATTCCAGCGTTTTTAGCCCTCCACCTCAGATTTTAAAAAAATTACTCAAGCATGTGTCTGCAATTTTTTAGTTGTTAATTGTGGAAGATGAAAAGTTATCTTCAATTGATAACCGAAGAAACAACGCTTTTCTGAGACGAAACGCTTAACCATCCAATAAAGAAAAAACGAAGTGGGCAAAATAATTAAAGTCTGCTCGAATCGAAGGAGGAGAGGCTTGTTCTCTTTGTTCCCACCGTCGATTGTAGAAAGAGGTGAGGCTTGTCCGTCGATGGAGGAGAGGCTTGTCCGTCGAAGGAGGAGAGGCTTGTCCTCTCTGTTCCCACTGTCACCGTCGATTGTAGATCTTTTTTGTAAGTTTGAGAATTGCAGATGGTTAGGTCAAGGATATTCGAAGCGTAAAAATTGCAGATGGTTAGGTCAGAGAGATTCGTCGTCGTCGAAGACAGAAATTCATCACCGGACTCCATCGCGTACGACGCCTTTGGGCCGTATTCAGCCGCAGGCTCCAAATTACCGTATCATTTAATGCAACGATCGCGAGGCTAATGCCCCCATTAGGTTCAAGGTATGTCGTTAAAAGATATATTCGGTAGTTTCCGGGTGTTCATTTCTTGGTCTAATTAGAAGTAGATGTTTGTGATTCTTACAGGAAACAGAGAAATGGGGATTCAATATTTGCTTTTAAGGTTTTTCCTGAAGGTTCAAATTGAAGGAGGAGATTTGTCCAATCAATCCCGTATCAAGCATCCATTCGCATGGTATTTGAAGATCCCTGTATCTCTTGATTGTACCCTCTCGCATCCTTTCAGTGTTGCTAACACATTCTTCCAATCTGCAAAATCGATGATTTAATGCTATTAACTCATGTTATTGTATAAGGTTGGAATGCGGTAGTATATTGTTTAATACATGCTCGCCTGTCTTGCAAGGATTGAATTCTTTGTAAGGCATGTATTAGAGTCTCCTTTGGATTATCTTTGAACGATAAGACTTCAGTTTCAAGGTTCCTTAGGCCTCGGTAATTCAAAGCAGCTTCTCTGAGTGCATATGCTTTGCGCTCTGGCCATTTAGGAAAATGCTTACGACAGCCCTTTAATCAACTAAGGAACATAGTTCCTCATCTACCCATTTCACAAAATTCTCCACTTGTGATATGTCTGTATATGGCTGCATTTCCACCTTACTGATTAAGAATTGGATGTGATCTTTGTGTCTTTCTATGTCAGATTTTACCTGCATGTGAATACGTTGCTCTATAAGGAGGATCCTCTCTGTTTCCACCGTCGATTGTTGATCTCAGCCTCTAGAAGCGGAAAATCTTCTAAGCATTTCCAGTGAATTTGTAAGATTGAGAATTGCAGATGGTTAGGTCAAGGATATTCGAAGCGTGAGAATCGTAGATGGTTAAGTCAGGGAGATTAAGCGTTGATTCGTCGTCGTCGACTTTGGGTCGTATTCAATCGCAGGCTCTGACTTACCTTACCATTTACTGCAAAGATCGCGAGGCTATTGCCCGCGTTCGGTTCAAGGTATACCGTTAAAAAGATTTATTCGATGGTTTGCGGGTGTTCATTTCTTGGTCTAATTAGAAGTAGATGATTGTGCCAGATGTTTTGAAATGTTGTTGGCTGTTTTGGCCAAATCTTAGGAGCTGAATGAGACCAGGAGTTACTAGGAATCGGCCAAATAGAAATTTAGCTTATATTAGGTTAGAAGTTCCTATTATCTACAGGTCATGTATTTGGTAGTCAATATTTGTAGTAACATTTGCTTGTAGTCTCTTTGCTGTGTCATCTGTACATCGATGCAATAGAAATAATGAAAAATTTTCCCTCCTGAGAATCTTTCACTGTCAATGTATAACCCTTTTTACTGGTCTAATTGATTCCGATTTCTGATAGATAGGTTGGGATAGCTTTTGAAGTATTGCTGAATGTACTTTTGGGTTTTGTGTGAAGAAAGGAAAATTGTGTTTCTTTCAAGAGATGCTTGGGCGCTAGGTTTTATAACCTTCCTCTGGAATGTTTGGGGTATTGTTCTCTAGGATTTACTGTTGTATAAAGACAAGGGATTAAAACATAGAGTTAGGATCAAACTTATCATGATAAGTTTATGATCAATTAATATTTTAATAGATAAATATCATGATCATTAACCACCGTAACCAAAATAAATTGACTTTTTATAGTTTTTTCAATTAATAAAAATTATGTATTTCATTCTCCACGGATCTCACTATTTGCCCTTTTTTATTAAAAAATTGAAATATAACAATATTCGTATAGAAGTTTTCACTAATTTTGACTCAAATTCAACCCGAATTTGTACTTAATTTTGAACCGAATTTTTACTTAATTTTAACAAAAAATCAATTTAATTATTTAATTTAATCGATTTACTAGATTTAATTGACTTCGATTAAATTAAATATGATTTTTTACTTGAAATCAATTAAACGATCTAATTAATTCGATTGATCCGATTTTGATACAAATAACAAAATCGTATTCATTTATGATACATTCTGCATTGACTGCCACCTGTTACCATTCATGCCAGATCATCTGCCTTGTCAGCACTCCCAGCCACGTCAGCATCCTCAAGAGCACGCACCTATAACACACGTCACCTCAGAGGACCAACTGTCCATTCACCAAGGACAAAACAAACTCCATCACTGTACTCTCCTCTGCTACCTTGTACCCTCCTCAACGGCCTGCAACAAACTCTATCATTTTGAGGAACAGATTTGATATTCTTAGTGATCAATTCGTCAGCTCTTTGATTTTGTTGTTCTCTGCTTGTGGCCATTGCAAATCAAGGTGAAAAATCATGGTTTATCCGCACGAAAATCTGTTGTCTCTTTTCGTTTCTTCATTGTTTTCTTGAATGTTCTTGTCTTGCCGGCAGAGAGGACGGAAACACATTGGACGGCCGGACCCTAAGATCTTTCTGAAGCCGAGGGACAGAGTTATCGAACTCTCTGTGCCTTTTGGAGGTAATACTGAGTATTTTATTCAGGTAATTTTTTTCCCTTTCTCTGTTTCGCTCCCGAGAAAATCTGGAAAACTGACGTTAGGCTAGGGTTTGATGATTACTATTGAGTTTCATTTCTCGCGGCTTTCAGAGTCAACTAATGCTGTGTTGAAGAACTTATGAAGCTGCTTGGTTTATTTTGTGTATGAAGATCACTATGATCTTGTTCTGGATGATACTGTAGTACCGATGGAGCTCTCACGCATCACGCGTTTCAACTGTAGTACCGATGGAGCCCTCACGCATCACGCGTTTCATCTGTAGTACCGATGGAGCTCTCACGCATCACGCGTTACGTTTTTGTGGTTGTGTTTGTTGTCTATTGAATGTGTTACTGAAAGAAACCTACATTTTGTAGCAGGAAAATGGCTTGTTCGCGTGGTATCTTGAAAAGAATTAATCACTTTCGGAGAGGGTTTTACCCGTCTTGTGGTAATCTTATTGGTAATAATAAGCATGACACTGAAACAGCTTCTCAGAACCCGGGTTCAATGATCCACATGGTCTTGCCTCATAATGGGTTGAGCTCTGTATTCCGCGAGAGGCAATATGGGTCGTTAGCTGGGCCACTGGGTTTTGGTTTCTCATCCTATAGGTATATGAGTTCTACACCGACAGAATGGCCTGATAAGGTCGATGGTGGAACCATTGAGGCCAACTTTGATGTGAAGGAAGTTATCCCTGATGATGGAACCATTGAGGCTGTGGCAAGCCATGTTCCTGCTATGAATGAGGTGGCTGTTGCTGCTTCAGATTCTGTTTTTCCTGTTGCTGCATTGCAATACTTGATTGATGGTGTACATTCTTTTACCGGCCTGAATTGGTACAACTTTTAACTCATTGTTTCCTCTAGGCTTTCTCTTTGGTATCGATTTGTTATTTATGTCCAGTAATTCTTTCTCTTTTGCAGGTGGGCATCT
Organism: Gynandropsis gynandra; assembly: GCA_036759665.1. Lineage (NCBI taxonomy): Eukaryota > Viridiplantae > Streptophyta > Magnoliopsida > Brassicales > Cleomaceae > Gynandropsis > Gynandropsis gynandra. Next base: position 38,816,065 of record CM071861.1, read on the forward strand.
ATAGTTCTCACGACTGTGATGCTCCATGGGCTTACTCTTCCCGTCCTTCTGTATCTAGAGAAGACTGACACAAAGCTAAAAGTCACAGGACTTATTCAAGGAACCATCATCCTCAGCTTCTTTTCTGCGGTAAGCTATATATATTTTAGTGTTTTGGAACTGATTATGATCTTTATAGTCTTACCTGTTTTTGGATTGGTGTGTACAGCTCAAAAATATGGCCGAGAAAGTCCCATCATTTAAAAGCGGCGGAACTCTCTGGTTTACTGATCTTTCAATTCCAGACAGCTCAAAAATATTGCCACTGCTCACGGCTGGTACTATCTTGATTTTAGTGGAGGTAGGACTTCAAGATTTCCTTTAGTACATATATACTTTGTGCCAACTTATTGTATTTAAGATCTGAGAACTGATACTTTGCTGAGCTACTTTACCTGGTGCAACATTGTTTCCAAAAGTTACGGCTCCATTTATTTGCTTGCAGTCATAGTGATTTTGCTTTGTACATGAAGGGATGTAACATGCTAATAAGTGCCACCGATCTTCTCTTCTGTAGTGCCTCATGCAGGATGGACTTGAAGGGGATCCAGAGGCCCGAACTCTTAAAATATTATGTTGGGTCGTTTCTGTTTCCTCTCTTTTCGTATTGAGGAGTGTTGAGACGGTAAGACTACAACTTACCGCATAGATGGATCTCAATAGTATGTTCTGATATAAGGAATGAGTTAGAAATACACTGTTTTTTTCTAAATTCATTTTAAATGAATTGAAGAAAAGTAAATTAACCATTTTTGCCGCATGTCTTCATAAGCTATCACTGAAACATCTTTTTTTTTTTTTGCAGGCATTGTTTTTGTACTCTCTTACTTGCAACCTGGTTTATCTGGGATATGGACTAGGCAAGTCCCTTGCAAATGAAAAAACTTGTGAATTTTGTTCGATTAAACATGTGAGTGGTAAATCCTAGAATTCTGATTAGTTCAATGTGTTCATCCGCAGTGCTAAAACAACCAATGGTAAGGAGGCTCTTGAATATCCCTCCAAGTGTGGACGTCTCACTAACCCAGCCATCATTGGGCTCGCCTGTGCCTTTTTCCTTTTCAACAGCGAAAAAGGAGAGTGTAATTCAAGAAAACACTCCCATATCTTCCAAGTCATCGAGCGACAGAAGAATCTCTCGGAGTTCAGTACTGAATCATGGAATCAGGACTGGCAAGAGACAACTCAAAAACCGAAAGAACAAAAAGTGAGGCTTCTCCTTCTAAGGCATCTATTACCATAAGTAAGGTTCAAGAAATAGCTAAGGGTTAGAAACAACCTCCTATTTTCCACTTATGTTTGTCTACTTTGCCTATTCTCTTCTCATGTTTCCCCCTATTCTCCCCTCATGTTCAACAATTCTGCCTATAACTCGATTCTTTTAAAATTCTGTTAAATCTTTCAAATGCAACCCGATTTTTATCAAAAGTGAGGCTTCTCCTTCTAACGCATCTATTACCATAAGTAAGGTTTAAGAAATAGCTACGGGTTACGCTATTGGACACCCAAAGTTAAAGGATATCTAGTTGTACTAGACGGATATATCTATATTATATATAATATTTCATTAATATAATTAAATATTAAATTAGTAATATTTATAAGTACTTAATTTTATAACAAAACACATATAAATAAATTTTAGTATTTATAAAAGATAATTATAAATATTCAATTCATAATATCAAACTTATGACCACAAGAAAACATAATACCAAAAATGAACATCGAATGAGTATTACGTTAGACCAAGATGATAACAAAGGCGAGAGACGAAAGTGAGGCAAATGCGAGAGATGAAGTAGAAGGTAGAGATGAAACAAAGAGGAAGATGAGAAAGGAAGTCGATGACAAGAGATAGTGTGATGACAATATACAAGAGTTTTGGGTAGATAAGAAAACGAAGATGAAGACAAAGATGAGGATGAGAGACAAAGGCGAGGACGAGAGATTCAGGTGAAGACAATAGACGGGAGGCGATGCAATAAATAAAAGAAGATGGATGCAATGATGAAATCAAATGCGGTAAAAGATAAACACGTGGATGAGTTTCATTGTTAGTTTTTCTCTTTAGATACCAAAATGACATTGTCTTGACGTCATTTGTTTTGTAAAAAAAACCCCTAGAGATTAATGAGTCGGCCAACACAGTTCTTTAAAGTACACTAACCATAAGTGAGGCTTTTCCAATTTTAGGATAATGTGGTGACAATATACGAGAGTTTTTGGTAGATAAGAAAACGAGGATGAAGACGAATATGAGGATGAGAGACAAAGGCGAGGACGAGAAACTCGAGTGAAGACAATAGATGAGAGGCAATGCAATAGGTAAAAGAAGATGAATGCAATGATGAAGGCAAAAGCGGTAAAAGATAAACACGTGGATGAGATTCATTGTTAGTTTTTCTCTTTAGATACCAAAACGACATTGTCTTGAAGTCATTTTTTTGTAAAAAAACCCCTAGAGATTAATGAGTCGGCCAACACAGTTCTTTTTAGAACACTAAATATAAGTGAGGCTTTTCCAATTTTAGGAATCTATAACCATAGCAAGATTTTCCCCCGACCTACAGCAAAATGAAACCCTAACTTTTCTCTCTCTCGTACAAAGCTTTCTTCGTATGACCTACAAAATTTTTTAATAGTCTTGTCACATTTTCTTAGCAACCCAACAAGAAGCAGAAAACGCATGAAAAAACTTTTTAAAAGGAAAAAACGACATTTCGTTACGTAAGGACTCAGAAATGCTCCATCACGCCATTGTTGCTTCGTCTTCAACGAACAAAAGATCTTCGAAGATTTCATTGGAATCCCAATGTTATTACATTCATTTTCAAAGAGTACTTGTGTATTCACACATATTGTATTTTGTGCCATGGGTTTAAATAATACACCAACAAGGGTGTAAAATCAGCTCGCCTAGTCTTGCTTGGCTCAGTTCGCCCTTTAGTTCGTCCAAAAAAACGAGATGATTCGTGAACTAGACTTTGTAATATATTAATATTGTATATTTTTCTTTCACAAACCAAATAAAATAGATGAAATATCAAAACATAAATTATCGAAAATTAAATAAAAATATCGAAAATATAAATATATTTTATAATAGTTATTAAAATATATATTTTTTTATTTTTAACAAAATTATATTAATTTGGTATAAATAAGGCCCCCCTCCCTCGAAAATATTACTTTAGTCTTATTCCCCTCTTGATTTTGACCCTCATCCGATTTTCTCCTCGATTTTTAGTTTTCATCTTATTCTCCCATCATCTATAAAAAATCTGCCTAAAACCCCATATGTTATTTATCCGTTAATTGGCTCGATTTTGACCAGAATTTGATCCAATTTTGACTTTCATTTTGACTCAATTTTGACCCAATTGTGAACTAATTTTGACTCAAATTTAACCCGAATTTGTACAAAATTTGACCCGAATTTTTACTTAATTTTAACAATAAATCAATTTAATTATTCAATTTAATCGATTTACTAGATTTTGACTTCGAGTAAATTGAGCATGATTTTTTACTTGAAATCGATTAAACGGTCCAATTAACTCGATTGATCCGATTTTGATACAATTAACAAAATCATATTCAATTATGATTCGAAATTAATTAAATCGAACAAGTAACTTGATTTTGATGAAATTATCTAAAAATTAACATTTATTGTTTATGTGTGTAGAAAATTCACACCTAATTTACTAACATGTAACATTTAAAATTAAATTGAGTCAAAATTAAGTACAAGTTTGGGTAAAAATCGAGTCAAAATAGGGATCACAATTGGGGTCACAATTTGGGTCAAAATTGTATCGAATTTTGGACAAAATCGGTTAACTCAATTTGATCCAATTTTGATATAATTAACAAAATCGTATTCAACCTTGACTCGAAATTAATTTAATTGAATAAATAACTTGATTTATTGTTGGTATTCGGGTTAAAATTAAGTTTATTTCTGGTCAAATTAAGTAAAAATTCGGTTTAAAATTGAGTCAAAATTGAGGTCTAAATTTGGATCAAAATTGGATCAGTTTTTGGTTTAAACTGAGCCAAATCTGGGTAAATTTTGGGTGAGATTCGGGTCAACTTTTGACTCGATTTTAATCTCATTTTGACTCAATTTTGACCTAATTTTGACTTAATTTTGACTCGCATTTTACCCGGACTAGTAAATAAATAAAGTTTAGTTGAGGATAGACGCGTGGATGAAAGCAAAAGTGGTAAAAGATAAACGCGTGGATGAGGCGATGCAATAGATTCTTTTTAGGTACCAAAACGACATTGTCTTACATCATTTTTTTCCAAAAAAAGAACCGTCAAAGATTAATGAGGCGACCATAGATAGCCAACGCCTAGACTGTAGCCTAGAGTTCTTTCCATGGTGAGTTCATTTTTAGGCCTCTATAACCATACTAAGATTTCCCCCAAAGCTACAGCAAAACGAAACCCTATCTATCTTCTCTCTTATACATAGCCTTCATATGACCTACAAAAGTTTTCCATAGTTTCATCACATTTTCTCCGTAGCCCAACAGGAAGCAGAAAAATCATCGAAAAACTTACGAAAAAAACGATATTTCCTTACGTAAGGACTCAGAAATGTTCCATCACTACGCCATGGCTACTTCATCGTCAACGAACAAAAGGTCTTCGAGGATTTCATTGGGTTATTACATTCATTTTTTAATTTCAAAGAGAACTCGTGTATTCAGACGTACTGTATTACATTTATACAAATCAAGGTTTTTATTGGATCCCAAAGGACCATCTGTAAGATATGGATTGATCAGGCCGAGAAACCCATCACAGAGTTACGGAGGACATGAAGCTCAAAACGCTGCGGTACAGTTATCTTAGACCACCTTCGTATCATCTACAACTGCAGATCAAGGAAACAGTCACAGCAAAATGATATATTCTGCACTGACCGCCTCTTATTTCAATTCTCTGCCACGTCATCTGCCTTGTCAGCATTCCCAGTCGTGTCAGCCTCAAGAGCACGCACCTATAATACACGTCACCTCAGAGGACCAACTGTCCATTCACCAAGGACAAACAAACTCTATCACTGTACTCTCCTATGCTACCTTGTACCCTCCTTAACGGCCTACAACAAACTCTATCATTTTGAGGAACATATTTGATATTCTTAGTGATCAATTTGTCAGCTCTTTGATATTGATTCGGATTCGATTTGGATAAAAATCAAAATTGGACCCAAATTGTGGTTAAAATTGAGTCTAAACCGGGTCAAATTTGGACCTAAATTCTAGTCAAATTTGATCCTAAACCAGGTCAAAATTAGGTCTAAACCGGATCAAAATTGACCCTAAACCGGGTCAAAATTGAAATATTTAACGGAGTTTAAACGGAAGGGGATATAGGCCGAATCTTTAAACTTGAGTGGGGAATAGGATGTTGGCTGAAACATAAGGGGGGAATAAGATGAATGTGAAACATAAGGGGGAATAGGCAAAGTAGGCAAACATAAGAGGGAAATAGGAGTTTTACCCTAAGGGTTACAATATTGGACACCCAAAGTTAAACGATATCTAGTTGCACTAGGCGGATATATCTATATTATATATAATATTTCATTTAATATAATTACAATCTAAATATTAAATTAGAAATATTTATAAGTACTTAATTTTTTAACAAAACACATATAAATAAATAAATTTTAAAATTTAAAAAATTGTAAGTATTAAATTCAAAATATCAAGTTTACGACCACAAACAATATTATAAAAAACAAAATACCAAAAACGAACATTGAGTGAAGACGACGTTAAACCAAGACGATAGCAAAGGCGAGAGACGAAAGTGAGGCGAATGCGAGAGATGAAGTCGAAGGTAGAGATGAAACAAAGAGGAAGATGAGAAAGGAAGTCGATGACAAGAGATAGTGTGATGACAATATACGAGAGTTTTTGGTAGATAAGAAAACGAGGATGAAGATAAAGATGAAGATGAGAGACAAAGGCGAGGACGAGAGACTCGAGTGGAGACAATAGACGAGAGGCGATGCAATAGATAAAAGAAGATGGATTGAATGATGAAGAAAAAAGCGGTAAAAGATAAACGTGTGGATGAAAGCAAACGCGGTAAAAGATAAACGTGTGGATGAGGCGATGCAATATATTCTTTTTAGGTACCAAAACGACATTGTCTTACGTCATTTTTTTGGCAAAAAAAAAAAGAATCGCTAAGGATTAATGAGGCGGTCAGAGATAGCCAACGTCTAGGCGGACGCCTAGAGTTCTTACCATAGTTAGGCTTTTTCGTTTTTAGGCATCTATAACCATAGTAAGATTTCCCCCAAACCTAAAGCAAAACTAAACCCTAACTATCCTCTCTCTCGTACAAAGCATTCGTATGACCTACAAAAGTTTTCCACAGTTTCCTCACATTTTCTCTGCAACCCAACAAGAAGCAGAAAACCCGTCGAAAAACTTTCTAAAAAGAAAGAGACAACATTTCCTTACGTAAGGACTAAAAAATGCTCCATCACTATGCCATGGCTACTTCATCGTCAACGAACAAAAGGTCTTTGAGGATTTCATTCGAATCCCAATGTTATTACATTCATTTTCAATTTCAAAGAGAACTCGTGTATTCAGACGTATTGTATTACATTCATACCAATCACGCTGAAAAATGGTGTCGTTACAACAACTTTTTATTGAATCCCAACAGGCCATTTGTAAGATTTCGATTAGTCAAGCCTAGAAACCCATTACGAGTTACGGAAAAGAAGCTCAAAACGTTGTGCTTCATATGTTCTTGTCTTGCCGGCAGAGAAGACGGAAACACATTGGATGACCATATCAGCTACACTTCTCTTGAACCACCTTCAGATCATCTACAACTGCAGATCAAGGAACTAAGTTTCCTTCAAAACCAATCAGTCACAACAAAGTGATACAACTAGGGCTGGACATTATGATTCGGGTTTTCAAAATCGAACCGAATCGAACCAAATTTTTGTATTTCGGTTTGGTTTGGATATATTTAAATTATCCGATTGGATATAAATATATAAAACCCGTTGGGTTCGGTTAGGTTCGGGTAATAACTAAAAAATATCGGTTATCCGATCGAATATTAAAATATATTAACAAAAGAATAGTCACCAAAATTTTCTCTCTTCATGTTATTCTTCTTCTCTCTCACGTTAATCTTCTCTCTTCACGCTCTTCTTCTTCTATCTTCACGCTCTTCTTCTTCTCTGTTCACGTTGTTTTTTTTTTAAATTTTTCAGGTTTGTGTCATCTTCGTTGATGTTTTGCATATAAGTGTGGATAAGTTTTAGAGTTAAATTTTAGTGAATGATACATTTTTAGACTAAAATAAGTTTATTTTTCAAGATATTATCGTTTTGATATTTAAATATGTTCTTTATTTGGTTATATATAACTTTGTTTACACAAGAGAGGTTTCATCTTAATTTTGAAGAAACCGAACTAATATCTAAATAATAATCGAATTACTATCCAAATAATAACCGAACCAAACCAAATTAATTACAGTTCGGAGTTATTTTGGTTATCTTTTTTTTTATGTATATATAACTCGCGAGAGACAACTCAAAGACCGAAAGAACAAAAAGTGAGGCTTCTCCATTCTGAGGCATCTATTACCATAAGTAAGGTTCAAGAAATAGCTAAGCCTTAGGGAGTTGGACACCCAGTGCTAGACGATGTTCAGGTGGACTAGACGGTAGGGGTGGACAAATACTGAATATCCACAAATATCCGACTATTCGTATTCGTATTCATCAAATATTCGATTTTACTATTCGTATTTGTATTCATATTCGTATTCGTAAAATCAAATGTTCGGATATTCGTCGGATATCCGTATCAGTATCCAAATCAAATTAAAAAGAAAATATAAAAATCTTATAAAAATTGATAATTATCAAAATATAATCCTTAAGTAGTGTTCAAATTACATAAATATACAAAAAAATATATAAATAAACAAAACATCAATCACATCAGTCTCTCAATCATCTAAAATATAACTTCGTCGATGATTCCACTAGAGTTAAAAGTTTGCAAATTATATTCTAGTCCTCCAATTTTTAAGTATAGTAAATAATTTTTTATATATTTTATATTTGGACTTAAAATAAAATTAATAATTTTTTTATTTATAAAATTACTTTTATTATATATATCCATATATTAAATAAAATATCTATTCAATACTGCGAATAATTGAATATACTATTTGTATTTATATTTTTATTTGTCGATATCTAATTTTTTATATTTGTATTTGTTCTTTCAAATATTTGCATTTTCAGATCGAATACGGTTCGAATACGAATCGGATACGAATACTTCAAATATTTTGCCTAACCCTACTAGGGGGATATATATATATAATATTTTATTTAATATAATTATAATCTAAATATTATTTATAAATATCTATAAGTACTTAATTTAAAAACACATATAAATGAATAAATTTTAGTATTTATAAATATTAAATTCACAATATCAAACGTCAACCACAAACAACATTATAAAAAAACAAAATACCAAAAACGAACATCGAATGAGTATTACGTTAGACCAAGACGAGCACATGCAAGAGACAAAAGTGAGGCGAAAGTGAAAGATGAAGTCGAGGGTAGAGATGAAGCAACGAGGAAGACGAGAAAGGAAGCCGATGACAAGAGATAATGTGATGACAATATACGAGAGTTTTTGGTAGATAAGAAAACGAGGATGAAGACAAAGATGAAGATGATAGACAAAGGCGAGGACGAGAGACTTGGTGAACACAATATACGAGAGGCGATTCAATATATGAAAGAAGATGGATGCAATGATGAAGGAAACAACAGGAAAAAGATAAACGTTGGATGAAAGCCAAAGTGGTAAAAGATAAATGCGTGGATGAGGCAATGAAATAGATTGTTTTTAGGCACCAAAACGAAATTGTCTTACGTCATTTTTTTGCCAAAAAAAGAACCGTTAAAGATTAATGAGGCGATCAGAGATAGGCAGTGCCTAGACGGACGCCTAGAGCTCTTACTATAGTGAGGTTTTTTCATTTTTATGCCTCTATAACCATAGTAAGATTTCCCCATTTTAGGAAGGATTTCATGGCTCAGTACTTTCGGTAGACATAGGGCTATACTCGGTACGCTTAGGCTCTTATCCATGTGACGCGCTGATATGCAAAGTGACTAATACTTCGATATTTTTGAGCTAGTATCCATCGTTATTAGATTCTTCTTAGGCTAGACTTTAGTTTTGTTTGAGGACAAACAAAGGTTTAGGTCTGGGGGAGTTTGATAACACTGAAAGTGTATCAATATTAGGATAGGTTTTAGAGTCTTTTTCGCTCATATTCTTTGTATACATGCACTTATCCGATATGATTTCGAGCTTGACACACCCGTTTTGTTGGTTTTCAGGTTTTTAGGCGACAAGGCCTAAATGAGCTCAAAATGAAGGATTCCTGATCAAAACCACATGAATTGAAGACATATCTACTCAGAGCCAAGATCGAGCTCCAGAACCCAAAGGAACACCCGAGCAACGAGCGGAAAAGAGAAACTTCAAGGATACAAGGGTGCCCGGTCGGGCACCATTACTCCATCCGCTCGGGTAAAACTTACGGGGTTTGTCCGCACATTTAGCACGACCGGGCACAAAGGCAATGAGATCGGGTAGCCTTACCCGATCGGGCGCAAGAAGAATACCCGCTCGGGCGTTTAGTCATCCAATTTTCCCCGAGAGTTTGCACGACTCGGGCCACTCAACCACGCGATCGGGTGATGTCCACCCGATCGGGCACCATGAACCAACACGGTCGGGG
>CM071861.1:38844424-38862421 GCA_036759665.1 Gynandropsis gynandra
CACAAGAGATCATAAGAAATACTTTGTCACGTTCATAGATGAAAAATCGAAATATACTTGGATTTATCTATTGTCTTCAAAAAGTGATGTTTTTAATGCATTTACCAAGTTTCATAGATTCATTGCAAACCAATACAACGCAAAAATCAAGTGTTTACGAACAGACAATGGTGGAGAATACACAAGCCATCAATTTCAAAAGTATACTGATGAATATGGCATTTTACATCAAACATCATGTGCTTACACACCTCAGCAAAATGGTATTGTTGAACGAAAAAACAGACATCTCATGGAAGTTGCTAGAACGATAATGTTCTATAGGAATGTTCCGAAGCAATATTGGGGTGATGCTGTCATCACCGCATGTCATTTAATCAATAGACTACCAACAAGATGTCTAAAGGACCTTTCTCCTTATGAGGTACTCAATAAATCTAAACCTCACATTGATTATCTTAAAATTTTCGGTTGTGTTTGCTATGTTTTTGTTGATGAAGGTCAAAGAAATAAACTTGAACCCAAGAGCGTCAAATGCATGTTCATCGGATACTCTCCTACTCAAAAGGGCTACAAGTGTTATCATCCAAGCACCAGACGTGTTCATGTTTCAAGAAACGTTATTTTCAATGAAGAAAAAGGGTTCTTTGATGAAGGAAACTGGAATGATCTTGAAGATTTGGTCATCTCAACAGACATTGACACTACTCTTAAGATTTTTGTGTCCAAGCTTCAAGAAATCAAAGGAGTAAGTTCCATTAACAATGAAACCGAATGCATTAATCAAAATCTTGCTTCGAATGAAGTTTTGCAGGAAAGTAACGATCAAAATAAAGTCTCCACAACTGTTGAAGCTGGAGAATCAAGTTCTGATAATTCTACTTCAGAATTTGAAGATAAGGTCACTCAACCATTCATCGAGGCAAATATGAAGAAACAAACAGAAAAAACAACTGAGCAAAATAACTCTCCAGTTGTTTCCCCTCCAATTCTTCCCCCTCAAGTGAGCAAAATAACAATCTCCAAGAGCATGGTACCGTAGACTTCACGATGCCTTGCTTAATTACGGCTTTACTCGGAGCGAGGCAGACCATTCTTTGTTTACCACTAAGGGGGAATCTGGTATTATCATTCTACTTGTTTATGTTGATGATATAATAATCTCAGGTGATGATCAAGTTGGAATTGAAAATGCAAAGGTTTTTCACAAAGCTACCTTTGATATCAAAGACTTAGGAGATATTAGATACTTTCTTGGCATTGAAGTAACTCGATCTAATGAAGGACTTTTTTTGTCCCAAAGAAAGTATACACTTGATCTACTTGATGAAACAAGAAATCTAGGTGCGAAACCAGCAAAGACTCCCATTGAAGAAAAGTTCAAAGACCATCGAAAGGGGGAATGTTTTGAAGATATTGGACGGTATCAAAGGACAGTAGGTAAGCTTATCTATCTAACAATAACAAGACCGGATTTGTGTTTTGCTGTTAATCACGTTAGTCAACATATGCACGCTCCATCAAAGCAAGATTGGACCATGGTTGAAAGAATTCTCAGATATCTAAAAGGATCCCCTGGTAAAGGAATTTGGATGGAGTGCAATGGCCACACAGAAATTGTTGGATATTGTGATGCAGATTGGGCCGGAGATAGAACAGATAGAAAATCAACAACCGGGTTTTGCACGTTTGTTGGAGGCAATTTGGTTACATGGAAAAGCAAAAAGCAAAGTGTCGTTGCAAGATCCAGTGATGAAGCTGAATATAGAGCCATGGCCAATACAACATGTGAATTGGTTTGGTTGAAGGCTCTCCTTGAAGATCTCAACATCAAATCACCACATGCAATCACTCTACACTGTGACAATCAGCCCGCCATTCATATTGCAGCAAACTCAGTATTTCATGAGAGAACGAAGCATATTGAAGTTGACTGCCATTTCATTCGAGAAAAGATCAAGCAAGGAACCATCGCTACCGCCTTCACCAAAAGTGCTGATCAACTTGCAGACGTCTTTACCAAAGCAACCAGTGATAAGGTGTGCAAAAGCCTCTGTGAAAGGATTGGTCTAAGAGATATTCATCAACCTCCACAAATATCAAGCTCGTCTAATCATGTCTTGTGATTGTACTCTTTTCCTTCACCAAGTTTTATCCCATTGGGTTTTCTTGGTAAGGTTTTGAACGAGGCATCACCGCATGATTTTAGCCGTGCTTGAGGGGGAATGTTGAATTGAATATTAACTAAATATTCTTCTTCAACCATTTACTCATCTTTGACTATGGTTTTTCTACATTTTTATTTATTTCTCTTCATGCATGAGTTTATCATGTCTACTATTCATGCAAGAGTTTGTCATTTATTTCTTTTTCCTATAAATAACTACTCTTGTGATGTGAATGTCATAACAAATAGAAACTTTTTCTATAATCTTTTCTTTCTATTTTAATTCTGTTTTTCTATACTATACTCTTTCTCTTATACACAGCCTTCATATGACCTACAAAAGTTTTCCGTAGTTTCATCACATTTTCTCCCCAACCCAACAGGAAGCAGAAAAATGATCGAAAAACTTAAAAAAACGATATTTCCTTACGTAAGGACTCAGAAATGTTCCATCACTACGCCATGGCTACTTCACACTCACAGCAAAATGATACATTCTGCACTGACCGCCTCCTATTTCAATTCTCTGCCACGTCGTCTGCCTTGTCAGCACTCCCAGCTGTCCTCAGGAGCACGCACCTACAATACACGTCACCTCAGAGGACCAACTGTCCATTAACCAAGGACAAAACAAACTCTATCATTGTACTCTCCTCTGCTACCTTGTACCCTCCTCAACGGCCTGCAACAAACTCTATCATTTTGAGGAACAGATTTGATATTCTTAGTGATCAATTCGTCAGCTCTTTGATTTTGTTGTTCTCTGCTTGTGGCCATTGCAAATCAAGGTGAAAAATCATGCATGGTTTATCAGCACGAAAATCTGTTGTCTCTTTTCTTTTCTTCATTGTTTTCTTGAATGTTCTTGTCTTGCCGGCAGAGAGGACGGAAACACATTGGACGGCCGGACCCTAAGATCTTTCTGAAGCCGAGGGACAGAGTTATCGAACTCTCTGTGCCTTTTGGAGGTAATACTGAGTATTTTATTCAGGTAATTTTTTTCCCTTTCTCTGTTTCGCTCCCGAGAAAATCTGGAAAACTGACGTTAGGCTAGGGTTTGATGATTACTATTGAGTTTCATTTCTCGCGGCTTTCAGAGTCAACTAATGCTGTGTTGAAGAACTTATGAAGCTGCTTGGTTTATTTTGTGTATGAAGATCACTATGATCTTGTTCTGGATGATACTGTAGTACCGATGGAGCTCTCACGCATCACGCGTTGTAGTAGTAGTACCGATGGAGCCCTCACGCATCACGCGTTTCATCTGTAGTACCGATGGAGCTCTCACGCATCACGCGTTACGTTTTTGTGGTTGTGTTTGTTGTATATTGAATGTGTTACTGAAAGAAACCTACATTTTGTAGCAGGAAAATGGCTTGTTCGCGTGGTATCTTGAAAAGAATTAATCACTTTCGGAGAGGGTTTTACCCGTCTTGTGGTAATCTTATTGGTAATAATAAGCATGACACTGAAACAGCTTCTCAGAACCCGGGTTCAATGATCCACATGGTCTTGCCTCATAATGGGTTGAGCTCTGTATTCCGCGAGAGGCAATATGGGTCGTTAGCTGGGCCACTGGGTTTTGGTTTCTCATCCTATAGGTATATGAGTTCTACACCGACAGAATGGCCTGATAAGGTCGATGGTGGAACCATTGAGGCCAACTTTGATGTGAAGGAAGTTATCCCTGATGATGGAACCATTGAGGCTGTGGCAAGCCATGTTCCTGCTATGAATGAGGTGGCTGTTGCTGCTTCAGATTCTGTTTTTCCTGTTGCTGCATTGCAATACTTGATTGATGGTGTACATTCTTTTACCGGCCTGAATTGGTACAACTTTTAACTCATTGTTTCCTCTAGGCTTTCTCTTTGGCATCGATTTGTTATTTATGTCCAGTAATTCTTTCTCTTTTGCAGGTGGGCATCTATAGTTCTCACGACTGTGATGATCCATGGGCTTACAGTTCCCATCCTTCTGGATGAAGAGAAGACTGCCTTAAAGCTGAAAGTCAGTTTCGGTGTCTTTTTATTTTATGGCACATTATCTGCCAGACAAATATTGTAACTTTTTCGTTATTTTGTCACCTCTTGTCCACTAGAACATGCTACGGTTCCACTTATCATTATCTTCCATATATGTGCAGATGATGAGGCCGCGCGTCGTGGAAATAAGACGAAGGATTTTTAGTAAGGTGCAACCTTTACCTACTTATTGTCTTGCATGTTCTTTGTACACAGACAAATTCTTAGTTATTGTTTTTGTCATAATACAAATAGCTTCCTGGTTTCACATTAACAGAATATTCTAGCTTTTCAGTTTTCTCATGTCGTTTGTAGTGCTCGTGGGTTCTAGTTTTAAAGGTTATTAGTGTTATTATGTAATTACTTTTAGGATTTTATTTCTCCTGTATAAATACCTCTGTATATGATTAACAACATAATTAAGCCTCCTTTCCTAGTTCCATTCCGATGGGTACTAGTTCGATTCGATGTGTAATTTTTTCGTTTATCAGTTGAACATCCCTTTGATTGAGGTGATTTCCAATGTTTGTTGATGATTTCAATTAAAATTATTTGTGCTTATGTGTGATGTTTTCTAGGGTATGAATCTTGAAGCCATGGCAGAAGGCCGAAAACCGATGCAAGCATTATTTCATGAGTAAGTTGTGTTTCACCATCTAGTTAGGACAACTGCAAGAGGTGAATGAGCCTCTTTAAATGAAAGATACATAGTGGCCTCTTAATGGTATGCTTCTAATTGCATTTTGTGTGTGTTTTCACTTTTTTTCTGGATTGGCTTAGATATGGAATAACTCCATTTGCTCTTCTCAAAGGATATATTATTCAAGGAACCATCCTCATCAGCTTCTTCTTTGCGGTAAGCTATATATATTTTAGTGTTTTGGAACTGATTATGATCCTTATATTCTACCTGTTTTTGGATTGGTGTGTACAGCTCAAAAATATGGCTGAGAAAGTCCCATCGTTTAAAAGCGGTGGAACTCTCTGGTTTACTGATCTTTCAATTCCAGATAGCTCGTATGTCTTGCCACTGCTCACGGCTGGTACCATCTTGATTGCAATGGAGGTAGGACTTCAAGATTTCCTTTAGTACATCTATACTTTGTGTCAACTTCTTGTATTTAAGATCTGAGTACTGATACTTTGCTGAGCTACTTTACCTCGTGCAAGATTGTTTTCAAAAGATGCAGGTCATTTACTTTTATCATAAATACGATTTATTTGTATCTGAATATTTGTCAAAACCAGTCATGGCTGGATCCATGAACTACTATAGTCTGTTTATAGTTCAGTAAAACTTTCTTTACATTTATATCTTGGACCATGCGTCATATGCCCTTTTTCTTATGGCTCCATCTATGTGCTTGTAGTGATAGTGATTTTGTTTTGTAAATGAGGATGTAACATGCTAATAAGTGTCACCGATCTTCTCTTCTGTAGTGCTTCAAGGTGGAAGGACATGAAGTGGATCCAGAGGCCGAAACTTCTAAAAAATCATTAAGAATCTTTCCATTTTGCTTTCTTCCCGTAGTTATGAGTCTTGAGACGGTAAGACTACAACTTACCGCATAGATGGATGTCAATAGTATGTTCTGATATAAGGAATGAGTTAGAAATACACTTTTTTTCTAATTTTTTTTAAATGAACTGTTGAAAAGTAAATTAACCATTTTTGCCACATATCTTCATTGGATTCAACTGTTGTAAAAGCTATCACTGAAAAAACTTTTTTTTTTTGCAGGCATTATTATGTTACTGTGTTACACGCAGCATGTTTGACTTGGGATATGGATTAGGCAAGTCCCTTGCAAATGCAAAAACTTGTGAATTTTTTTCGATTAAACATACGAGTGGTAAATCCTAGAATTCTGATTAGTTCAATGTGTTCATACGCAGTGATAAAACAACCAATGGTAAAGAGGCTCTTGAATATCCCTCCAATTGTGGACGTCTCACCAACCCAGCCATCATTGGGCTCGCCTGTGCCTTTTTCCTTTTCAACAGCGAAAAAGGAGAGTGTAATTCAAGAAAACACTCCCATATCTTCCAAGTCATCGAGCGACAGAAAAATCTCTCGGAGTTCAGTACTGAATCAGGGAATCAAGACTGGCGAGAGACAACTCAAAGACCGAAAGAACAAAAAGTGAGGTTTCTCCTCCTAAGGCATCTATTAGCATAAGTAAGTAAGGTTCAGGAAATAGTTAAGGATTACGCCGTTGGACACCCAATGCTAGATGATTATTAGTTGTATTAGACGGATATATCTATAATATTTTTCTTAATATAATTATAATCTAAATATTAAATTAGAAATATTTATAAGTACTTAATTTAAAAAAAAACATATAAATAAACAAATTTTAGTATTTATAAAAAAAAATTATAAATATTAAATTCAAAATATCAAATTTATAAATCTGTCGTATCAGCACTCCAGCCGTGTCAGCATCATCAAAAACACATGTTTATAATACACACTACTTAGGACCAACTCTCTATTTACCAAGGATAAAACATATAGAAATATTTCAAAGGCATGCAACAATAGATTTGATATTCTTACTGATCAATTTGTCAGCTATTGATTTTGTTTTCTGCTATTTAGCTGTATAAATACAGCTTTTTGTAACCGTTATAAATCAATGTGAAAAATTATGGTTTATCAGCAAGAAAATTTGTTTTCTCTTTTTTTTTCTCGATTGTTTTCTTGAATGTTTAACGGAATATCTTCATTCTCTCCTCAATTCTCTCATTCTCTCCCGGATTCTCTCTCCTTCTATCACACCTTATTCTCCTCCCTGATTCTCTCATTCTCTCTCTGATTCTCTCTCCTTCTATCACACCTTCTTCTCGTCACTAATTCTCTCTCCTCACAACTTATTCTCCTCCATCAGTCTCTCTCATTCTATCATGTATTAAGCTCTCTATTTCCTTGTGTGAGGAACAGAACTATGTATATATGTTTGGGTTCATCAATGGAAAACCCTAAAAGGGAATTCATGATTTGATATGGTATCAGAGCTCACTGCATTGGCCGTTAACACATGGAAGTTTTTCTTCTGTTTTTTCCTTTTTTCGACGATAATGTGGACCGATTCCTTGCCAAATTCTGGACATGCTAACACCGATGGGACTGTCGGTGTGGTGGAAGGAAATTCATCGGCCTAAGCTGCTAGTGCTACGAAGCGGAGCCGTGAAATCTCTTTGTATTCCCCTTACTATTTTCATCCCTCATATGGCCCAAGTACTGTTATTACCTCGGTGCACTTGAAAGGTGACATCAATTACGCTGAATGGGCAAAGCATATCAAGCATGCTTTGCTTTGCGTATCGAGTTTATCGATGACTCGATCGCAAAGCCACAACCTCACGAACCTGAATTTGACGAATGAGGCTCTGTGAACTCCATGTTGGTCGAGTGGATCTTCAACGCCCTCGATCCACATATTCGAGCCTCTGTGTCGATTGTTGATGATGTTTGTGTGTTGTGGGAGGATCTGAAACAACAATTTTCTATTGGCAGCGGTTCTCGTGTGCACCAGATTCATACTGATCTGGCTAGATGCACACAACAAGGCTTGTTCGTTCAAGTTTTCTTCGGAAGACTCAAACAACTGTGGAATGAGCTGGAAGCTTACAAGCCGGTTCGAACATCTCATTGCGGCACACTTCAAACCGAACTCATTCAAGACCGCGAGGAGGAGAAAATTCATCAATTTCTCATAGGATTGGATGATGCTCGATTTGCAACTGTGCGATCGCAATGATTTGCTATGGAACCCTTACCGGGTCTAAACCTAAGTATTCAATCGTGTTATTTAGGAGGAGAGACACCAGACTATGTCACGTGTCAAGGAGGAACGAAGTGAAGCCCTTGGATTTGCGGCTCAAGTTCCTGCTCCACCAAAAGCTGCAGTTGTGACCACCCGAGATCAAAATTTCATTTGCACACACTGTCATCGCAAAGGACATGACATCTCAGCGTGTTTCCAACTTCATGGCTACCTAGACTAGCGGATTGAGCGACCTCGCAAAGGGAACTCTTCTTGCGGATCTGCTGCTCGCGGTCGTGGGCGAGGGTCTCCTATTACCGGGTGTGCTTCTCAAAGTCGAAACTAGACAGCTCGTGTTGATTCTGCTCAAGCCGCAACAACCCAAATAGACTTGAAAATTGTTAGAGAACCAGAGAGTAGTGGTCTTCCAGGTTTCACCGACGAACAATGGAAGACATTGCTCACTCTCATGAACTTCAAATCATCTGGAGTCGAAGAACGTCACTCTGATAAGACGAGCTTGTCTGAATTGTTGTTAGACTCAGGTGCATCACATCATATGGCCGACGAGATCATTATTTTGATGTCGATCTCTCATATTGTACCGATTTCTATTCGATTGCCTAACGACCAACATACGATAGCGGTTCAAAATGGCTCTCTGCGGTTGGGAGATAACTTATGTCCTTCTAATGTAATTTACGTGCCTGAGATGTTTGTTACCTTGATCCCTATCTCTAAACTTCTAAGAGATAGTGGTTGTAATCTTACATTTACAGATCGTTTTTGCGTTATACAGGACCGTTTGCCAAGGATCCTGATTGGAGCGATGAGGAAATGCAATGGTGTCTACAAGTTTCGGTGAACGACCGGGTGTGTGCCAATCAAGCTAGCTCTTTGTCTACTCGAGAACTTTGCCACCGAAGTTCGGGACATCCAGCTGATTAAGTTTTAGGATTTATGTTTGATTTGGTTAGCGCTCGTAAACGCAATGACAATAAGGCTCCTTGCGATGTTTGTTTTAGAGCCAAGCAAACAAGTTGTTCCTTTTCTAACTGTGATAATAATGATAAGAATTGTTTTCATTTGATACACTGTGATAAATGGGATCTCTATAATAGAGCGTCTTCTTGTGGTGCTACATACTTTCTCATGATTGTCGACAATGACTCTAGTTCTATTTGGGTACACTTATTGACGGCTAAGACCGAAGTTCAACAAATTTTGCAAAATTTCTGCTCAATGGCTCCCCCGACAATATGGAAAACACGTGAAGGTGGTTCACACAGATAACGGGACTAAATTCCGTAGTTTGTGTTCTTACTTCGCAGCTCAAGGTATTATTCATTAAACATCTTGCGTATACACACCGTAATAAAACGGACGGGTTGAGAGGCGACATCGACAAATCTTAAATGTTGCTCGAGCTTTGATGTTTCAAGCTTTGTTATTTACCAAGTTCTGGGGCGTGTGTGTTTTGACAGCATCGAGTTTGATAAACATAACACCGCCGACCCTTTTAAAGGGAAAGACATCGTTTGAGGTTCTTCATGGTCAACCTCCGAGCTTTGATCGACTACGAGAATTCGACTGCCTTTGTTACGTACATAAAGGCCAAGGTCCTCAAGATAAGTTTGCACCTAGAAGTAGAATATCTATCTTTATGGGATATCCTTACAATAAAAATGATGGAAGGTCTATGCATAAGAATCCGAAGAATTCTTTGTTTTTTGTGATGTTATCTTCCACAATGAAGTGTTTCCGATGTGTAATTCCCAAACCGAGACTAGTAATAGTGGCATCGTACCACATACATCAAACCGAACACCACATCCTACTCTTTTTGATTCGTTCCCGACAGAAGTGTCCGGGCAAGTCGCAATCACTGGTTCCGATGATAAGGGTGAACGTTATCGTCTGCGATAAGTCCTACAGTCGATCAGATCAGATCCGTCGATACAGAGAACAACCCTGCCTCTGATCGACAACGCTATTCCATAGGGCCCTGTAATGCCGTCGACTTCTGCATAGACAACAGAGGCAGATTCATCTCTTGCTCTGATCCAGCAACGTCACAACGCACACACACACCCTCGGTCCTCCTTCGAGATTATGTCACCTATTCGGTTGTGGTAGTCGTCGACCCATTTGCATTTCCCCTGCTATAATTCTACAGTCAAAGGTAACTTTATGTATCCCATTGTAAATTATGAAATGTTTGCTAATTTATCTCCCCGACATATTACTTTTCTCGCAAGTGTAACAGCCGGCCATGAACCGGCTTCTTTTGTGGAAGCATCACGTTCGCCTGCTTGGACAGAAGCCATGAGACTCAAGCCCGATGCTCTTACCAAGAATCACACATGGACTTTGACTTCTCTTCCCGCAGGGAAGAAAGCGATCAGATGTCGGTGGGTATACAAGATTGAGTATAAAACGGATGGATCGATTGAGCGTTACAAAGCTTGCTTGGTGGTGTTAGGGGATCAACAAGAAGAAGGTGTTGGTTTCAAGGAAACTTTTGCTCCTGTTTCCAAGATGCCAACAATACGCTTATTTCTCGTAGTGGCGGCGACTCGTAGCTGGATTGTTCACCAAATGGACGTGCATAATGCGTTCTTGCATGGAGATCTCGATGAGGAATTGTACATGAAACTCCCTCCGGGTGTCACTTCCTCGGACATGTCTCAAAGTGTAAGCTCAAGAAATCTCTCTATGGTCTTCGTCAGGCTCCTCGTTGGTTTTTTGCCAAGTTAAAGACGGGTCTGCTTCGTTATGGCTTTCGGCAATCATGGTCAGATTACTCTTTATTCTCATACACCTGTGGCAACGTTGAAGGGTTTGTTTTCGTCTATGTTGATGATCTGCTTGTCAGAAGTAATGATGCATTGATTGTCTCTCGGTTTAAGGTTTACATTCATGAATGCTTCCATATGAAGGATCTCGGTCTGCTCAAATATTTTCTCGGGATCGAAGTTGCTCGAAACTCTAATGGTATTTATCTTTCTCAACGGAAGTATGATTTGAACATCATAGCTAAATGTGGTCTCTTATGAGCAAAGCCGAGATCATTTCCGATTGAGCAAAATCATAAACTTTCGCAATCTATGAGTTCATTCTTCGATGATGCATTACAGTACAGACTTCTTGTGGATAGGCTGATATATTTGGCATATTTGGCAGTAACACGCCCCGAGCTTAGCTATGCAGTTCATGGCCTAGTCCAGTTCATGCATTTTCTTCGGTTCGACCATTGAAATGCTGCATTACGCGTGGTACGATTTGTTGAAGGGATCTCCCGGACAGGGAATCTTTACTTGGCTCTCACAGTGACCTACGTTTCTATGAATATTGCGATTCAGAGAAAAAAACCTTCGAGAAAAAAAACCTTTTACTTACCTTTCCTCCAACTCGAGGGGCTTAACGGAATGTCTTCATTCTCCCCCAATTCTTTCATTCTCTCCCCAATTCTCTCTCCTTCTATCGCACCTTATTCTCCTCCTGATTCTCTCTCCTCACGACTTAGTCTCCTCCATCATTCTCTCTCATTCTATCACGCCTCAGCTCTCTATTTCCGTCTATGTAGAACAGAACGATGTATATATGTTTAGGTTCATCAATGGAAAACCCTAAGAGGGAATTCACGATTTGATAATGTTTTCAGGCCGGACCCTAAGATCTTTCTGAAGACGAGATACATAGTTATCGAACTCTCTGTGCCTTTTGGAGGTAATACCGAGTTTTTTTTTCAGGTATTTTTTTCCCTTTCTCTGTTTCGCTTCTGAGAAAATTGGAGAAAATCTGGAAAACTGACGTTAGGCTAGGGTTTGATGATTACTATTGAGTCGCGGCTTTCAGAGTCAACTAATACTGTGTTGAAGAACTTATGAAGCTGCTTGGTTTATTTTGTGTATGAAGATCACTATGATCTTGTTCTGGATGATACTGTAGTACCGATGGAGCTCTCACGAATCACGCGTTTCATCTCTCACGCATCACGCGTTACGTTTTTGTGGTTGTGGTTGTGGTTGTGTTGTTGTATATTGAATGTGTTACTGAAAGAAACCTACATTTTCTAGCAGGAAAATGGCTTGTTCGCGTGGTATCTTGAAAAGAATTAATCACTTTCGGAGAGGGTTTTACCCGTCTTGTGGTAATCTTATTGGTAATAATAAGCATGACACTGAAACAGCTTCGCAGAACCCGGGTTCAATGATCCACATGGTCTTGCCTCATAATGGGTTGAGCTCTGTATTCCGCGAGAGGCAATATGGGTCGTTAGCTGGGCCAGTGGGTTTTGGTTTCTCATCCTGTAGGTATATGAGTTCTACACCGACAAAATGGTCTGTTAAGGCCAACTATGATGTGAAGGATGTAATCCCTGATGATGGAACCATTGAGGCTGTGGCAAGCCATGTTCCTGCTATGAATGAGGTGGCTGTTGCTGCTTCAGATTCTTCTTTCCCTGTTGCTGCGTTGCAATACTTGATTGATGGTGTACATTCTTTTACCGGCCTGAATTGGTACAACTTTTAACTCATTGTTTCTCTAGGCTTTCTCTTTGGCATCGATTTGTTATTTATGTCCAGTAATTCTTTCTCTTTTGTAGGTGGGCATCTATAGTTCTCACGACTGTGATGATCCATGGGCTTACAGTTCCCGTCCTTCTGGATCTAGAGAAGACTGACACAAAGCTGAAAGTCAGTTTCGGTGTCTGTTTATTTTATGGCACATTATATGCCAGACTTATATTGTAACTTTTTCGTTATTTTGTCACCTTTTGTTCACTAGGACATGCTACCGTTACCCACTGTTCTCAATGGATTTATTATTCAAGGAACCATCCTCATCAGCTTCTTCTTTGCGGTAAGCTATATATATTTTAGTGTTTTGGAACTGATTATGATCCTTATATTCTACCTGTTTTTGGATTGGTGTGTACAGCTCAAAAATATGGCTGAGAAAGTCCCATCATTTAAAAGCGGTGGAACTCTCTGGTTTACTGATCTTTCAATTCCAGATAGCTCGTATGTCTTGCCACTGCTCACGGCTGGTACCATCTTGATTGCAATGGAGGTAGGACTTCAAGATTTGCTTTAGTACATATATACTTTGTGTCAACTTATTGTATTTAAGATCTGAGTACTGATACTTTGCTGAGCTACTTTACCTGGTGCAACATTGTTTCCAAAAGTTACGGCTCCATTTATTTGCTTGCAGTCATAGTGATTTTGCTTTGTACATGAAGGATGTAACATGCTAATAAGTGCCACCGATCTTCTCTTCTGTAGTGCATCATGCAGGATGGACTTGAAGGGGATCCAGAGGCCCGAACTCTTAAAATATTATGTTGGATCTTTACTTTTTCCTCTCTTTCCGTAACGATGAGTTTTGAGACGGTAAGACTACAACTTACCGCATAGATGGATCTGTGACATCAAAAGCTGGATCTCAATAGTATGTTCTGATATAAGGAATGAGTTAGAAATACACCTTTTTTTTTCTAAATTCATTTTAAATGAATTGAAGAAAAGTAAATTAACCTTTTTTGCTGCTTGTCTTCATAATCTATCACTGAAACATCTTTTTTTTGCAGGCATTGTTCTTGTACTGTCTTCCTTGCAACCTGTTTTTTCTGGGATATGGACTAGGCAAGTCCATTGCAAATGCAAAAACTTGTGAATTTTGTTCGATTAAACATGCGAGTGGTAAATCCTAGAATTCTGATTAGTTCAATGTGTTCATGCGCAGTGCTAAAACAACCAATGGTAAGGAGGCTCTTGAATATCCCTCCAAGTGTGGACGTCTCACCAACCCAGCCATCACTGGGCTCGCCTGTGCCTTTTTCCTTTTCAACAGCGAAAAAGGAGAGTGTAATTCAAGAAAACACTCCCATATCTTCCAAGTCATCGAGCGACAGAAGAATCTCTCGAAGTTCAGTACAGAATCAGGGAATCAGGACTGGCCAGAGACAACTCAAAGACCGGAAGAACAAAAAGTGAGGCTTCTCCTTCTAAGGCATCTATTACCATAAGTAAGGTTCAAGAAATAAATAGTTAAGGGTTAGGCGGTTGGACACCCAATGCTAGACGATATCCAGTTGTATTAGGCGGATATATATATCAAACACATATCAATAAATAAATTTTAGTATTTATAAAAAATAATTATAAATATTAAATTTACAATATCAAATTTACGATCACAAACAACATTATAAAAAACAAAATACAAAAAATGAACATCGAGTGAGGATTACATTAGACCACGATGAGGACAAAGGCGAGAGACAAAAGCAAGAGATGAAGTTGAAGGTAGAGATGAAACAGAGAGGAAGATGATAAAGAAAGACTTTGGTAATTTCACCCAATTTGAACAAGAATTTCAACTCAAAATCCAATTTCAACATAATTTCAACAGAATATCCGAATTTCATCCAATTTTAGTAAGCATTTCAACAAAATCCACATTCGAATCAATTTCAACTTTAAATTTAAATCAACCTAATTTCAACCCGATTTTGACCGGAAATCCGATTGAATTTGGATTTCGGGCTGAAATGTTATTGAAATACTTACTAAAATTTGGTGGAATTTGAATTTTCGGTTGAAATTGGAGAACTCAGATGGAAATCCGATTGAATTTGGATTTCGGGCTGAAATGTTATTGAAATACTTACTAAAATTTGGTGGAATTTGAATTTTCGGTTGAAATTGGATTGAACTCAGATTTCGGGTTGAAATTCTTGTTGAAATTGGATGAAATTCTGATTTTCGGTTGAAATCAGGTTAAAATTGGGTTGAACCTAAAAATTTTGAATTTTAAAATTTTGTCTAAAAACACAAACTTATCAAATTAATCATATCCATACACAAACACAAACACTAAATCATATTTTAACTCTTTGAATTTTTAAGTGTTGTCCAAAAAAATGCAAATTTATCAAATTAATCATATCCATATACAAACACACTAACTATGAGTAAATCCAATTTCAACCCGATTTCAATCCAAATCCGAATTAAAAAATCCAAATCTGAACAAATTTCAACTCGAAATCTGAATTCAACTCAATTTCAAATCGATTGCAAACCGAAAATCCAAATTTCACCCAATTTGAACAAGAATTTCAACCCAATTTCAACTCAAAATCTAATTTCAACCTAATTTCAACCGAATATCCGAATTTCACCCAATTTTAAGTAAGCACTTCAACAAAAATCCAAATTCAAATCAATTTCAACTTGAAATTTGAATTAACCTAATTTCAACCGAAAATCCGATTGAAATCAGGTTAAAATAGGAGTTCTACCCTAAGGGTTACGCTATTGGATACCCAAAGTTAAACGATATCTAGTTGTACTAGGCGGATATATCTATATATATAATATTTTATTTAATATAATTATAATTTAAATATTAAACTAAAAATACTTATAAGTATTTAATTTTACAAAAAACACATATAAATAAATAAAGTTTAGTATTTAAAAAATTATAAATATTAAATTCAGAATATCAAGTTTACGACCACAAACAATACTATAAAAAAATACCACAAACGAACAACGAGTGAAGACGATGTTAGACCAAGACGAGGGTAAAGGCGAGAAACGAAAGCGAGAGCGAGTGCAAGAGATGAAGTCGAGAGTAGAGATGAAACAAAGAGGAAGATGAAAAAGGAAGTCGATGACAAGAGATAATGTGATGACAATATACGAGAGTTTTTGGTAGATAAGAAAACGAGGGTGAAGACAAAGATGAGGATGAGAGACAAAGGCGATGACGAGAGATTCGGATGAAGACAATAGACCAGGGGCGATGCAATAGATAAAAGAAGATGGATGCAATGATGAAGGCGAAAGCGATAAAAGATAAACGCGTGGATGAAAGCAAAAGCGGTAAAAGATAAACGTGTGGATGAGGCAATGCAATAGATTCTTTTGGGTACTAAAACGACATTGTCTTACATCATTTTATTTTTGCAAAAAAAAAAAAAGAATCGCTAAGTATTAATGAGGCGGCCAGAGATAGCCAGCGTCTAGGCGGGCACCTAGAGTTCTTACCATAGTGAGGTTTTTTCATTTTTAGGTATTTATAAGATTTCCCCCAAACCTACAACAAAACTAAACCCTAATTGTCCTCTCTCTCGTACAAAGCTTTCGTATGACCTACAAAAGTTTTCCTCATTTTCTCTGCAACCCAATAGGAAGTAGAAAACGCATCGAAAACTTTCTAAAAGAAAAAAATGACATTTCCTTATGTAAGGACTCAGAAATGCTCCATCACTAAGCCATGGCTACTTCATCGTCAACGAACAAAAGGTCTCGAGGATTTCATTTGAATCCTAATGTTATTACATTCATTTCAATTTCGAAGAGAACTCGTGTATTCAGACGTATTGTATTACATTCATACCAATCACGCTAAAATGGTGTCGTTACAACAACTTTTTATTGGATCCCAAAGGGCCATTTGTAAGATATCTATTAGTCGGGCCTAGAAACCCATTACGAGTTACGGATAGGAAGCTCAAAACGCTGTGTTTCATTTGTTCTTGTCTTACCGGTAGAGAAGACGCAAACACATTGGATAGCCGTGTCGGCTACACTTCTTTTTTACCACCTCCAGATCATCTACAACTACATATCAAGGAAACTGAGTCTCCTTCAAAACCAAGCATCCATAACAAAGTGATACAACACCTTTTTACACTGACCGCTTCCTGTTACCATTCTATGCCAGATCATCTATCCTATCAGCACTCCTAGCTGTGTGAGCGTCATCAATAGCACATGCCTATAATACACACCACCTCACAGGACCAACTCTCCAGTTACCAAGGACAAAACAAACATAAATATTTCTCTGCTACTTTGTACTCTTCTCAATGGCCTGCAACAACAGATTTGATATTCTTAGTGATCAATTTGTCAGCTCTTGATTTTGTTTTCTGCTCTTTAACTGTATTAATACAGTTTTTTTGTAGCCGTTATAAATCAATGTGAAAAATCATGGTTTATCAACAAGAAAATTTGTTGTCTCTTTCCTTTCTTAATTGTTTTCTTGAATGTTTAACGGAACGTCTTCATTCTCTCCCCAATTCTCTGATTCTCTCCCTGATTCTCTCTCCTTCTATCACACCTTATTCTCCTCCCTGATTCTCTCTCCTCACGACTTATTCTTCCTCCATCATTCTCTCTCATTCTATAATGCCTTTAGCTCTCTATTTCCTTGTATGTAGAACAGAACGATGTATATATGTTTGGGTTCATCAATGGAAAACCCTAAGAGGGAATTCACAATTTGATATGGTATTAGAGCTCACCGCTTTGGCCGTCAACACATGAAAGTTTTTCTTCTGTTTTTCCCTTTTTCCGACGATAATGTCGACCGATTCCCTGCCAAATTCTGGACATGCTAAGACCGATGGGACTGCCTGTGTCATGGGAGGAAATTCATCGGGCCAAGCTGCTAGTGCTACGTAGCAGAGCCGGGAAACCTCAGAGGGCCCAGGTATTGTTATTACCTCGGTGCACTTGAAAGGCGACATCAATGACATAGAATGGGCAAAGCATATCAAGCATGTTTTGCGTACGAAGAGGAAGATCGGGTTTATCGATGGCTCGATCGCAAAGCCACGGCCTCACGAACCTGAATTTGACGAATGAGGCCCTGTGAACTGTAAGGCCCTAGACCGTAAACCCGAAGAAGAACTCGAGAGAACCGAAGAAGAACTCGAAAGAAAACTTGAACTCTAAATAGGAAAGAAGAAGAACATTTTGAAGAGGACTTATACTTAGAAGACTCTTTATTTCTTAATTTTTGCTTAGTTAATACAAATGAGGGGGAGGGGTATTTATAACCCCATGGTTACAACTATTCACCAAAATATCCAAAAATAAAATATTACAATTCTAGTGAAATCTAACAAAATATCATGATTTTTTATTCTAAGTATCTAGATTTTTCTACATAAAAATCTAGATATTTATAGTTAAAAGTTTCTAGAAATTGGATCACAAAATTAAATTTG
>CM071861.1:38862482-39004761 GCA_036759665.1 Gynandropsis gynandra
CCTTAAACTTGTTTTTTAGAAACCATACCGAGCGTTGACTGAAGAGCTTCAAATTGGCCTTTGGGAAGTGACTTGGTGAAGATGTCGGCAATGTTTTCTTCACTTTGAACCTCCAGCGCCTCGATCGTCCCATCGAACACCTTTTCCCGGATGAAATAATGCTCGATCTCAATGTGCTTGGTCCTTGCATGAAACACCGGGTTATTTGCAAGTTTGATAGCACTTTGGTTATCTCCAAACAGAGGAACCGATTGGTTGATCATCTTGTTTAGATCTTCGAGAAGTCTTCGAAGCCATACGCATTCTTGAGCAGCAAGTGCAGATGCCTTGTATTCCGCTTCGGTTGTCGAATGACACTGAACCCTGCTTCTTGCTGCACCAAGAAATGCTTGTGTCGCCACAGAGAAAAACATAACCTGAAGTAGATCTTCTGTCATCCAAATCTCCACCAAAGTTAGCATCCGTAAAACCAAAGAGAGTAAAGCTCGAACTACTCTTGTAAAATAGACCCATATCAAGAGTAGTATTAATATACTTCAAAATCTTCTTTGTAGCCTCCAAGTGAGAGTTTCTCGGTTCTTGTATGAACCGACTAACGAGACCAACTGAGAATGCAATATCAGGCCTTGTAATAGCCAAGTATAGCAGACTCCCGACAGGAGCATGATAAGGCCTAGGATCAGGCAACAATGAGCCTTCATCACGTTTGAGCTTTATATTGACATCAAGAGGAGTTGAACGAGTTTTTCCTTCCTTGACTCCGAATCTTTCAACGATTCTTTTGGCATAACTTTGTTGTCCAATAAAGATTCCATTCTTCATCTTCTGGACTTCTAACCCAAGAAAGGTGTTCAATTCTCCAAGTCTCTTCATCTCAAATCTTATTGACATATCCTCTTGAAGGCGAGTAATCTTCGTGTCATCATTGCATGTGATTATCATATCATCCACGTATAGGAGAACAATAACATGGATACCCTTGTGTTTTTTCACAAATAAACTTGGGTCAGAATCTGAAGCCACATATCCGCAAAATAGCAAGTACTGAGCGATTCCATACCATGCTCGAGGTGCTTGCTTAAGCCCATAAAGAGCTTTCTTGAGCTTGCAAACATATTCAGGATGTTTTTGTGATATGAAACCCGGCGGTTGCTCCATGTAGATGATCTTATCCAATTCTCCATATAAGAATGCATTCTTGACATCAAGTTGCCATAATTTCCAATTAAAGCTTGCAGCTAAGGATAAGATCGCACGTACCGTAGTCATTTTTGCCACCGGACTAAACGTCTCTTCATAATCTTTTCCATATTTTTGAGAAAATCCTCGAGCCACCAGCCTTGCCTTGTACCTCTCAATGCTTCCATCAGCTTTTCTTTTGATCTTATAGACCCATTTGCAAGACACAGGCTGAACATCATCTGGCTTCGGAACTAAATCCCAAGTTTCATTCTTCTTGAGTGCATCCATCTCCTCCTTCATTGCATTCTCCCACTCAATTTTGCCTTTTGCTTCTTCATATGAAGATGGCTCATCCTCATCAAGTGGAGCTGCAAAGAAACATGAGTAAGTAGTAACAAAGTCATCATCTCTGTACCTGGTCGGCTTCACAATGGTCCTTCTAGTTCGCTGGCTAGCTAGAGATCCTTGACTTTGCTGTTCTTCAGCTTGGTTTTGGCTCCCCCTCTCTTCATGCACCTCATGTGAAGAGCTATTGTCACCATGTTGTGATGGTGAACTAATTGTCTTGGCACTTGAGTCTTGTTGCTCGAGAATAACTCGACCTGGGCCGTAGTAGGAAGAGATTTCATCAAAGACAACATCTCGTGAGACAATGCACCTGTGTGTATTTATATCCATGCACCTTTTTCTTTGCTAAAGACAACATCTCGTGAGACAATGCACCTGTGTGTATTTGGATCCATGCACCTCCATCCTTTTCTTTGCTCATCATAGCCAACAAATATGCATTTCCTGGCTTTAGCCTCAAGCTTACTCCTTTGGGGCTCAGGCACGTGAACATAGCAGATAGATCCAAATATCCTTAGGTGTTTCACCGTTGGCTTCTTCCCGTGTATCATCTCATATGGTGACTTCATATTATTCGGGCTAAATGGCATCCGGTTGATAACATATGATGCACACTTCATGCCTTCTGCCCATAACTCCTTTGGTAGATTTTTATCATACAGCCAACTCCTACTTGTCTCGGTGAGATATCGAATTTTCCGCTCTGCCATTCCATTCTGTTGAGGAGTGTGTGCACAGGTCATCTCTCTTTTTATGCCTTGTTGTCTGCAGAATGAGTGAAACTCCTCCGATACATATTCACCTCCGTTATCCGTCCTTAGAGACTTTATCTTGTGCCCCAACTCTCCTTCCACGATAACCTTGAACTCTTGAAATTTGGAGAAAACTTCTGACTTCTCCTTTACAAAATACACCCAAGTGTACCGTGAGAAGTCATCAATGAATATCAGCATATATCGATAGCTAGAGTATGAGGTTGTTCTTGTTGGACCCATCAAGTCACTATGAATCTTCTCTAGATGAGCATTGCACCGTGAAGTGGAGGAGTCAAATGGTAGCCTATGCGACTTACCATATTGACAACCTTCACAAACTTTTCCTTCATCAAAGCTCTTTAACTTGGGGAGACCAAATACAAATCTTTCTGCACCATAACCTTGAGCTTGGTCATGTTAATATGACCAAGACGTGCATGCCAAATTGATGCACTATCATTACAGCTCATTTTATCCACATATGAGCTTGGAGCCGATAAAACGTATAGGTTTTTAACTCGTGCACCGGTATGAACTATATCAGCTTCTAAGGTTTTTATATTCCTTAGAAATTTCACATCTCTTGGGCCAAATAAAACATAGTTACCTGAATCAACTGCATTCCCCACGGAGAGAAGATTTTTCTTTACTCCAGGAACATGGTAAACATTCTTCAGTGTGATTGGACCTCCTTCTGTTCCATTTATGACGACGGTACCTTCCTTCTCTACGTGGTGAACCGAGTTGTCGGCCGTGATGATAGCTTCATTTCCCTCATGGTGGCGGGTGCTGGAAAATAACTTCTCATCTCCCGTGATGTGGTGACTACAACCCGAATCTATAATCCACTCAGAGAATGAAGCATGTGATGTAGACATACCTTTTACAGTGGTCTCCGCCGTGAAGCATTTTGCCCACTCATCTTCTTCAGTAGTCTTTTGATTCTGCCATATTTGTTTGCTTAAGTTTGACTCGACAATCTCGCTTGATATGCCCAAGTTTTCCACACCGGTAGCACTTCATGCGATTTTGTTCTGCCTTGGAGAATCTCCACGATCTTCATATTTCTTGGCATCGGTCTTCTCCTTGGCTCCCCCTTGGAAACTACGTTGCTTTCGTGCCACAAAGACACTTCTGGAGTCACCACTTACTTTAACACCAGCCATTTGCATAGCCAATGATTCTTGAGAAGATAAAAGATTTTCAAGCTCTTCGATTGAAGGTTGTTGAGCCCATCCTTGAATGGATGTTAAGAATGGTGTATATTCAGGTCGTAGACCTCGAACAATACACCGCCTCAAACGTGCTTCTGAAATTTTCTCATCAGGATTCAAACGATTAATTTCAGAGCACAGATTTTTTACCTTCACAAAGAATTGCGAGATGGATGACTCTCCTTGTTTGGCGTTCGCCAGCTCCGTCTCCAAGAATTGTAACCGAGCCTCATTCTTCTTGTTGAACAACTGGTCTAATGTTCTCCATATCTCACTAGCGGTGTTGCACTCTGAGATATGCTCGAACATTTGTGATGATATTGATTTCTTCAGAGCAAACTTCGCCCTAGCATCATTTCACCTCCATTCTTTTCTTTCTTCGGCACTTGCAGCGTCCTCCGTTGGAACAGCGGTATTGTTACCTCCAACAATCTCCCATAAGTCCTCACTTTCTAAGTACGACTCCATGCAAGATTTTCAACTCCGGTAATTGGACTGAGTTAGGATTTCTACACCCAATCGAACAACACGACCGGAAGACTCCATACTTAGAGTGACCCGAGCTCTTAACCTACGATCTCGACGAGTATCAGATCAAAGAGGCTCTGATACCATGTAAAGAAAGGAAGACCCTTTCACTCAGTGCTTAGCACTGGCCCTAGACCGTAAACCCGAAGAAGAACTCGAGAACCGAAGAAGAACTCGAAAGAAAACTTGAACTCTAAGTAGGAAAGAAGAAGAACACTTAGAAGAGGACTTATACTTAGAAGACTCTTTATTTCTTAACTTTTGCTTAGTTAATACAAATGAGGGGGGAGGGGTATTTATAACCCCATGGTTATTCACCAAAATAGGAAAGAAGAACAACACTTAGAAGAGGACTTATACTTAGAAGACTCTTTATTTCTTAATTTTTGCTTGGTTCATACAAGTGAGGGGGGAGGGGTATTTATAACCCCATGGTTACAACTATTCACCAAAATATCCAAAAATAAAATATTACAATTCTAGTGAAATCTAACAAAATATCATGATTTTTTATTCTAAGTATCTAGATTTTCTACATAAAAATCTAGATATTTATAGTTAAAAGTTTCTAGAAATTGGATCACAAAATTAAATTTGGGTTTGGTCCAAAATATAATTTATTGGATCATAACCCAATATTCAATTTAATCCAAAACTTAATTTTAACTTAAAAAACAAGTTCAATTCAACATGAACTCCATGTTGGTCGAGTGGGCCTTCAACACTATCGATCCAAATATTCGGGCCTTATATCGATTGTTGATGATGTTTGTGTGTTGTGGGAGGATCTGAAACAACAATTTTTTATTGGCAGATTCATACTGATCTTGCTAGATACACACAACAAGGCTTGTTCATTCAAGTTTTCTTTGGAAGACTCAAAGAACTATGGAATGAGCTGGAAGCTTACAAGCCAGTTCGAACATGTCATTTCGGCACACTGCAAGCTGAACTCATTCAAGACCGCGAGGAGGAGAAAATTCATCAATTTCTCATGGGATTGGATGATGCTCGGTTTGCAACTGTGCGATCGCAATTATTTGCTACGGAACCTTTATCGGGTCTAAACCAAGTATTCAATCGTGTTACTTAGGAGGAGAGATACCCGACTATGTCTCGTGTCAAGGAGAAACGAAGTGAAGCCATTGGATTTGAGGCTCAAGTTCCTGCTCCACCGAACGCTGCAGTTGTGACCACCCGAGATCTGAATGTCATTTGCACACACTGTCATCGCAAAAGACATGACATCCCGGCGTATTTCCAACTTCATGGCTATCCAGACTGGTGGAATGAGCGACCTCGCGAAGGGAACTCTTCTGGCGGATCTACTGCTCGTGGTCGTGGGCGAGGGTCTCTTGTTACGGGATCTGTTTCTCAAAGTCGAAACCAAACAGCTCGTGTTAATTCTGCTAAAGCCACAACAGCCCAAACAAACTTGAAAATTGTTGGAGAACTAGAGAGTAGTGGTCTTCCAGGTTTCACCGATGAACAATAGAAGACATTGCTCACTCTCATGAACTTCAAATCATCTGGAGTGGAAGAACGTCACTCTGGTAAGACGAGCTTGTCTGAATTGTTGTTAGACTCAGGTGCATCGCATCATATAGCCGACGAGATCACTATTTTGACATCGATCTCTCATATTGTACCGATTTCTATTCGATTGCCTAACGACCAACATACGATAGCGGTTCAAAATGGCTCTATGTGGTTGGGAGATAACTGATGTCTTTCTAATGTACTTTAGGTGCCTGGGATATCTGTTACCTTGATCTCTGTCTCTAAACTTCTACGAGATTGTAATCTCACATTTACAGATTGTTCTACGTTATACAGGACCATATGACGAGGATCTTGATTGGAGCGGGTGAGGAAATGCAATGGTGTCTACAAGTTTCGGGGAACGAAAGGGTGTGTGCCAATCAAGCTATTGCTTGTAATGATAGTGATTTTGTTCTGTACATGCGTCATATGCCACCGATCTTCTCTTCTGTAGTGCCTCCATGTGGAAGCATTTCAAGTGGATCCAATGGCCAAAATATTATTTTGGATCTTTGCTTTTTCCTCTCTGGCCTAGGTATGATTGTTGATAAGGTAAGGCTACAACTTACCGCATAGATGGATCTCAATAGTATGTTCTGATATAAGGAATGAGTTAGAAATACACTTTTTTCTAATTTCTTTTTTAAATGAACTGTTGAAAAGTAAATTAACCATTTTTTCCCCATGTCTTCATAAGCTATCACTGAAACATCTTTTTTTTGCAGGCATTATTCTTGTACTGTCTTACTTGCAACCTGTTCTATCTGGGATATGGACTAGGCAAGTCCCTTGCAAATGCAAAAACTTGTGAATTTTGTTCGATTAAACATGCGAGTCGTAAATCCTAGAATTTTGATTAGTTCAATGTGTTCATACGCAGTGCTAAAGCCGCCAATGGTGAAGATTAAAATCCGTCCAAGTGTGGACGTCTCAATAACCCAGCCTCGCCTGTGCCTTTTTCCTTTTCGACAGCGAAAAAGGAGAGTGAATTCAAGATAACACTCCCATATCTTCCAAGTCATCGAGCGACAGAAGAATCTCTCAGAGTTCAGTACTGAATTAGGGAATCAGGACTGGCGAGAGACAACTCAAAGACCGAAAGAACAAAAACTGAGGTTCTTCCTTCTAAAGCATCTATTACCATAAGTAAGGTTCAAGAAATAGTTAAGGGTTAGGCGGTTGGACACCCAATGCTTGACGATATCCAGTTGTACTAGGCGGATATATATAACAAAACACATATAAATAAATAAATTTTAGTATTTATAAAAAATAATTATAAATATTAAATTTACAATATCAAACTTATGACCACAAACAACATTATAAAAAACAAAATACAAAAAAAAGAACATCGAATGAGGATTACGTTAGACCACGATGAGGACAAAGGCGAGAGACAAAAGCGAAGGTAAGTGCAAGAGATGAAGTTGAAGATAGAGACAAAACAAAGAGGAAGATGAGAAAGGAAGACTTTGGTAGATAAGAAAACGAGGATGTGATAAAGATGAAGATGAGAACGAAAGCAACGACGAGAGATTCAAGTGAATACAATAGACGAGAGACGATACAATAAATAAAAGAAGATGGATGTAATGATGAAGGGAACTACGGCAAAAGATAAAACATCCCTTTAGATACCAAACATCCCTTTAGTTTGTCTCTTTAGATACCAAACCGACATTGTCTTGACATTTTTTTTGGTAGAAAACATCCCTAGAGATTAATGAGTCGGCCAATATAGTTCTTTTTAGAACACTGACCATAAGTGAGGCTTTTCCATTTTTAGACATCTATAACCATAGTAAGATTTTCCCCCAATCTACAGCAAAACGAAACCCTAACTGTTCTCTCTCTCGTGCAAAGCCTTCTTCGTATGACCTACAAAATTTTTTCATAGTCTCGTCACATTTTCTCAGCAACCCAACAAGAAGCAGAAAAACGCATGAAAAGCTTTTTAAAAGGAAAAAACGACATTTCCTTACGTAAGGACTCACTAATGCTCCATCACTACGCCATTGTTGCTTCATCATCGACAAGCAAAAGGTCTTCGATGATTTCATTGGAATCCTAATGTTATTACATTCATTTTCAAAGAGTACTTGTGTACTCACAAGTACTGTATTTTGTGCCATGCGTTTAAATAATATACCAATAGGGGTGTAAAATGAGTTGGCCTAGCCTGGTTTGGCCCAGCTCGCCTTTAGTTCGTCTAAAAAACGAGATGGCTCGTGAACTAGACTATTTAATTTAAACTAGTTGTAATATATTAATATTATATATTGTTCTTTTACAAACCAAATAAAATACATGAAATATAAAAACATAAATTTGAATACAAAATTATTAAATATAAAAAATTATAACTAGAAAATATATTATCGAAAATTAAATAAAATATCAAAATATAACTATATTTTTATAATAGTTATTAAAATATTTTGACCTAACTAAGTTTGACCTAATTTTGATTCGGTTTAATTTTAAATGTTATATTTTAGTACATTAAATGTGAATTTACTACGCGCATAAACAATAAATGTTAATATTTAGATCATTTCATAACAATCAAGTTATTTATTTGATTTTAATTAATTTCGAATCAAAATTGAATACGACTTTGTTAATTGTATCAAAATCGGATCAAATCGAGTTAATCGAACCGTTTAATCGATTTCAAGTAAAAAACGTGCTCAATTTTATTTGAAATCAATTAAATCAAGTAAATTGAATAATTAACTTGATTTATTTTCAAAATTTGGGTTAAAATTAAATAAAAATTTGGGTGAAAATTAAATACTAATTCGAGTTAAAATCGATTCAAAATTAGGTTAAATTGAGTCAAATTCAGGATGGTTAATGAATAAATAACAAAGGGATTTTTGGTAGAATTTTGATAGTTGACGGGGGAATGAGATGAAAACTACAAATCGAGAGAGGAATCAGATGATAGTCAAATAAATAGAAAAATAGGATTAAAGGGGATAAAGCTATTTTTTTTTAATATTATCATATATAAATAATATATGTTTTTGTACTTAATTCACGAGGTAATTCGCCAACTTACAAAATAACTCCATTAAATTCTAATTCGTTTTAACTCGATTTCAATAAAAGAAAAAAATGCATAAACCCGCTCAAATATAATCATAGACTCGACACCTAAAAGCTCATTTTAAGTACGCTGAAAAATGGTGCCGATACAACAGGTTTTTATTGGATCCAAAGGGCCATTTGTAAGATATCGATTAGTCGGGCCCAGAAGCCCATTACGAGTTACGGACAGGACTCTCAAAACGCTGCGTTTCAACTGTTCTTGTCTTACCGGTAGAGAAGACGGAAACACATTGGACGGCCGGACCCTAAGATCCTTCTGAAGCCGAGAGACAGTGTTATCGAACTCTCTGTGCCTTTTGGAGGGAGTTTTTATTCAGGTAAATTGTTTCCCTTTTTCTGTTTCGCTCTCGAGAAAATTCGAGAAATTCTGGAAAACGGACGTTAGGCTGGGGTTTAGATAGAGGTTTTTTCTGGAGAGAATAAGGCGGGGTTTGATGATTACTATTGAGTTTCATTTCTCAACTACATCTGCTTGGTTTATTTTGTGTATGAAGATCACTATGATCCTGTTCTGGATGATACTGTAGTACCAATGGAACTCTCACGCGTCAAGTTTTTGTGGTTGTGGTTGTGTTTGTTGTATGTTGAATGTGTTACTGAAAGAACCCTAAATTTTCTAACAGGAAAATGGCTTGTTCCCGTGGTATCTTGAAGAGAGTTAATCACTTTCGGAGAGGGTTTTACCCGTCTTGTGGTAATCTTATTGGTAATAATAAGCATGACACTGAAACAGCTTCACAGAACCCGGGTTCAATGATCCACATAGTCTTGCCACATAATGGGTTGAGCTCTGTATTCCGCGAGAGGCAATATGGGTCGTTAGCTGGGCCAGTGGGTTTTGGTTTCTCATCCTGCAGGTATATGAGTTCTACACCGACAGAATGGTCTGATAAGGTCGATGGTATTGACTTTGCTGTGAAAGAAGTTATCCCTGATGGAACCATGGACGCTGTGGCAAGCCATGTTCCTGCTATGAATGAGGTGGCTGTTGCTGCTTCAGATTCTTCTTTTCCTGTTGCTGCATTGCAATATTTGATTGATGGTGTACATTCTTTTACCGGCCTGAATTGGTATAACTTTTTACTCGTTTCCTCTAGGCTTTTCTCTTTGGCATCGATTTGTGATTTATGTCCAGTAATTCTTTCTCTTTTGCAGGTGGGCATCTATAGTTCTGACGACTGTGATGATCCGTGGGCTTACAGTTCCCCTCCTTCTGAATCAACTGAAGGCTACCTCAAAACTGAATGTCAGTTTCGGTGTCTGTTTATTTTATGGCACATTATATGCCAGACAAATATTGTAACTTTTTCGTTATTTTGTCACCTCTTGTTCACTAGAACATGCTACGGTTATCCACTTATCATTATCTCCCATATATGTGCAGATGATGAGGCCACGCCTCGAGGAAATAAGACAAGAGATAAGTAGTAAGGTGCAACCTTTACCTATTTATTGTCTTACCTGTTCATTATACCAGACAAATTCTGAGTTATTGAAGTGTCATAATACAAGTAACTTTCTGGTTTCACATTAACAGAAGATACTAGGTTTTCAGTTTTCTCATGTCGTTTGTAGTGCTCATGGGCTCTAGTTCCATTCCGATGGGTTCTAGTTCCATCCAATGTGTGACTTTTGAGTTTATCAGTTGAACAGTCCTCTGATTGAGGTGATTTGCAATGTTTTGGTGATTATCTCAATTAATATTATTTGTGCTTCTGTGATGTTTTCTAGGCTATGGATCCTGAAGCCATGGCAGAAGGCCAAAAACGGATGCAAGCATTATTTCATGAGTAAGTTGTGTTTCTCCATCTAGTTAGGATAACTGCAAGAGGTGAATGAGCCTCTTTAAATGACATATACGTTGTGGCTTTATTTAATGGTATGCTTCTGATTGCATTTTGTGTTTGTTTTCACTTTTTTCTGGATTGGCTTAGATATGGAGTAACTCCATTTACTCCTCTCAAAGGACTTATTATTCAAGGACCCATCTTCATCAGCTTCTTCTTTGCGGTAAGCTATACATATTTTAGTGTTTTAGAACGGATCATGATCTTTATATTCTACCTGTTTTTGGATTGGTGTGTACAGATCAGAAATATGGCTGAGAAAGTCCCATCGTTTAAAAGCGGTGGAACTCTCTGGTTTACTGATCTTTCAATTCCAGATAGCTCGTATGTCTTGCCACTGCTCACGGCTCTTACTTTCTTGATTACAGTGGAGGTAGGACTTCAAAATTTCCTTTAATACACATGTACTTTGTGTCAACTTATTGTTTTAAGATCTGAGTACTGATACTTGCTGAGCTACTTACCTGGTGCAAAATTGTTTCCTAAAGTTGCAATTCATTTACTTTATCATAATACAATTTATTTGTATCTGAATATCTGCCAAAACCAGTCATGGCTGGATCCATGAACTACTATAATTTGTCTATCGTTCAGTAAAACCTTCGTCTCGTTTATATCTTGGACCAGGCGACATATGTCCTTTTACAGATCCACTATTTACTTGTAATAATAGTGATTTGTTTTGTATCTGAAGGATGTAACAGGCTAATAAGTGTCATTGATCTTCTCTTCTGTAGTGCAACATGCAGGAAGGACTTGAAGGGAATCCAGTGGCCGGAACTATGAAGAAATTCTCAAGAATCCTTGCTTTTGTGTCTGTTCCCGTAATGATGAGTTTTGAGACGGTAAGACTACAACTTACCGCATAAATGATCTGACATCAAAAGTTGGATCTCAATAGTTTGTTCTGATATAAGGAATGAGTTAGAAATACACTTTTTTTTTCTAAATTCTTTCTAAATGAACTGAAGAAAAGTAAATTGATCATTTTTGCCGCATATCTTCATTGGATTCAACTTTTTTTTGCAGGCATTGTTCTGTTACTGGCTTACTTCCAACCTGTTTTCACTGGGATATGGACTAGGCAAGTCCCTTGCAAATGCAAAACTTGTGAAGGTTTTTCGATTAAAACATGCGATTGGTGAATCCTAGAATTTTGATTCGTTCAATGTGTTT
Source organism: Gynandropsis gynandra (assembly GCA_036759665.1). NCBI lineage: Eukaryota > Viridiplantae > Streptophyta > Magnoliopsida > Brassicales > Cleomaceae > Gynandropsis > Gynandropsis gynandra. Next base: position 38,874,192 of record CM071861.1, read on the forward strand.
ATACGCAGTGCTAAAACGACCACAGGTGAAGAGGCTCTTGAATATCCCAAGTGTGGACGTCTCGCCAACCCAGCCATCATCACTGGGCTCGCCTGTGCCTTTTTCCTTTTCAACAGCGAAAAAGGAGAGTGTAATTCAAGAAAACACTCCAATATCCTCTGAGTCATCGAGCCTGGCCACCGACAGAAGAATCTCCGAGTCATCGAGCCTGGCCACTGACAGAAGAATCTCTCGGAGTTCAGTTCTGAATCAGAGAATCAGAACCCTCGAGAGACAACTCAAAGACCGAAAGAACAAAAAGTGAGGTATTTCCATTTTTAGGCATCTATTACCGTAAGTGAGGCATTGCCTTTTTTAGGCAACTATAACCATTTGTTGGCCTCTCTTTTGCTGCATGGAAATTAGGTCCTTCAACCACTTTTACTATCCAAATCGTCTTCAAATTTTGTTCTTTATGGTGAACTTAGCCGTTCAGACACTTCTGATTGTAGCATTTTAGTATCTCAATGTTCCGAGGAATACAGAAATTAGGCAATTTACTGGTAGAATCTCCTTGTAGAAACGAACGGATTTTGTTTTATTGATACTGAAAGAATGAAACAAGATGGAGGAATTTGCTTTTATCGTGTGTACCCCTCCACACGCCCCTTACAATTGAGTTCCTGTCATTTTTTTCATAAAAGAAATGTTTCCCCCCTTTTCCCACTATTTATACCCAGCCTTAATAAACTGAGTTACAGACTCCTTACTAACATTTCAACAATATTCATCTATTACAAACTGACTCAATCACACTAATATGCCTTGCTAACTTCCTTCATTTCCTTGAGTCTTCTGCTGCTCCCTTCTCCCGTCTTTGTTTCCTCCTAACATAAACCGAAAATGGTTTATCATTTACCTGTGGACATAACTTAACATCTATGAATAAGACAAACATTTGGTGCACCATTTTCAATCCAAAACGTAAAGTAAAATGACTTGTGTTTGCGCTAGTAATTGGGAGGTAGTGGCTGAGAAATAGGACATTGAGGTCACGTTCTTGTAGTCTGCATTTGCTTTTTTATAAATATCAGAAAAGTTGTAGTGGGTTTATTACAATTGTTTTAGTTTACAATTGGTATCAGAGCAGCGTTTAAGAAATAAGACCAATTATGGCTTTCTCGAGTTCGGATGGCAGGCAGTCGAGAACACCCCAGCGCCATGGCCGTCCTCATGTTAGAGTCACCTCCACGACATGGCCGTGGGCGACGTGATGCTGGCCATACTACGGTGATCGAAAGGATTGTCAATGAGGCTTTCGGCACCGTGGTTTACCCGATGTTGACGCGAACCAACTATCAATAGTGGTCCTTGATGATGCGCGTAAACCTGCAGGTTCAGGTTTATGGGCAGTCATCGAGCCCGGCGTGGCTGAGTACCGTGATGAAAAACTTGCACTCTCAGCCATTCTTCGTGCAGTGCCTCCGGAGATGCACGCAATGTTGGCCGTGAAAGAATCAACGCAGGAGGCGTGGGAGACTGTGCGAGTGATGCGTGTTGGTGTGGATCGCGTTAGGGAGGCGAATGCACAAAATCTTCGACGAGAGTTTAACGATATCAGATTCCGAGATGGGGAAATCGTGGACGATTTCACCATGAGGATTATGAATCTCGCAACGATTCTCAGGGTGCTTGGCGAGACCATGACGGATGTGGAGGTGGTGAAGAAGATGTTGAAGGTGGTACCGAATCGTTTGCAACAGGTTGTCATCTCCATCGAGACCCTCCTCGATCTAACCACGATCTCAGTGGATGAAGTTATGGACTCGGATCCTCGAGCAAAGGTGTTGGTCAGAAGCTGTATTTGACAAAGGTTGAGTGGGAAGCACGCCGGAAACGACGTGATGGAGAAGGTCACTTCTGTAGCGAAAAATCTGGTCGAAGACGAGGCAAGAACAAAGGAAATGGTGTGGGAGTGGGAGTTCTAATTCAATGGGTCACGACAAAGATAAATCCAAAGATCAATGCAAAAAATTTGGAAATTTTGGCATTGAGCCGAAAATGCAGATACAAACCCATGAAACAAGAACAGACCCATGTAGCCCAAGATGAAGACAAGGCACTTCTAATGGGACACACAACTCTAGATTCTGATGATCCAAAATTTTCTTTCCCAAATGAGCAGCCTCACTGTTTCTCCGACCACATGCGATCTCCACCACAAGAGTCTACTTCTGCGAAGCTCGGTGCCATCGTGTCAATATGTGCATATCGAGAAACAGGAAAAGAAATCGAACATGTTCACTTGGTCGAAGAGAAGGTCCTCGTGCATGTGAGACGAGAGGAGAAAGATGTTGGACTCTGGATTCTCGATACCGATGTGACAAACCATATGATTAGATTTCGGGTTACGTTTACGGATCTAGACCAGAAGGTGAAAGGCACGGTGCGGTTTGGAGATGACTCACTCGCACGCATTAAGGGTATGGGAACAGTGTTGTTCACGAGTAAAACTGGCAAACGTAGAGCTCTCACGAAGGTCTACTTCATTATCCAACTGACCACCAACATTATAAGCATTGGACAGTTGGATGAAGTAGGATACTAGATGTTGATCAACAACAGGATGATGCAGATTCGTGAACTTGGTCAACTTCTACTGGCGGAAGTGAAGTGGTCAGGGAATCGCTTATATGTGCTTCAGGCCAGAATAGCAAAACCCATGTGCTTGGTAGCGAGAGGTGCGGAGAACACTTGGGAATGGCATGCGAGGTTCGGTCACCTCAACTTCTCGGCACTTAGATTTAATGGCACGGGAGGAGATAGTACGGGGACTGCTAGAGATTGAGCACGTAGATCAGCTCTGCGATGGCTGTCTCGCATGGAAACAACGTCAGACGCCGTTTCCCGAACAAGCCCAATTTCGTGCCACTCGTCCTCTAGAGTTGGTGCATGGAGACATCTACGGTCCGATTTCACCCACAACACCCAGGGGAAGGAAATATCTTCTCATTCTCGTTGATGACTACAGCCGGTTCATGTGGGTAGAACTACTACAATCTAAGGATCAAGCTGGGTCAAACATCAAGCGGTTTCACGCTGCCGCAGAGGTTGAATCTGGGCAACAAATGGGCACGCTACGCACAGATCGTGGAGGGGAGTTCACATCAGCAGAATTCACCGAGTATTGTGCAGATCGTGGTGCGAGGAGACAGCTCACTGCGCCATATTCACCACAGCATAACGGCGTTGTGGAACGCCGAAACGCCATGGTGGTAGGGACAGCTCGTAGCATGCTCAAAGCAAAGGGATTGCCCGAGTGGCTTGGGGTGAGGCAGTCACCACGGCTGTCTACGTCTTGAATCGCTCGCCAGCGAAGAGTGTTGAAGGGATGACTCTGTATGAAGCTTGGTGTGGGAATAAGCCACCGGTTCATCACCTACGAACTTTTTGGTGTATCGTCCACGTCAAGACGACACTGCACCTGAAGAAATTGGAAGACAGAAGTCGTCCGATGATTTTCGTCGCATACGAACAAGGATTGAAGGCCTATCGAGCCTATGATCCCACCACGAAACGTGTCCACGTGACTCGAAACGTGGTGTTTGACGAATCTGCTCAGTGGAATTGGAGCACCAAGGAGGGGCATGAAGTGAATTCTGATGGCTCTTTCTCGATGGAGTTTGGGATTGGGCAGTGGAGATGTGACATAGAGAGGGGACAATCCTCAACTAACCTAGCTGCAATAACTCAGTCAGCTAGTTCAATGGGTCTTGCTCACAACAAAGCTAGCTCAGCGTGTTCGGGCACACTAGCTTCGGTCTCAGCACCTGAGATTGAATATGTGTCACCACCAGAGATACACGAAGAAGAGCTCGATGCAGAATATGAAGACGAAACGCTACGGTTCCGCATGGTTGAGAACATACTCGGACCAGGGGTTACACCAGGTTTTGCGAGGCGTGAGTTGGAGCTTAATGAGCTTCACATAGTGACAGTGGATGAGCCCTTGTCATTGGCTGAAGCAAAACAGAATCCGAGTTGGCAGAAGGCGATCATGGAGGAGTTGCGATCTATTGAAGAGAATCACACTTGGACACTCACTGATCTCCCTCAAAGCAGATGAGTAATCTGTCTTAAGTGGGTGTTCAAGGTGAAAAGGGACGAGCATGGAGCAGTGGCAAGACATAAGGCGAGGCTCGTTGTGAAGGGTTATGCGCAGCGTTATGGCATTGACTATGATGAGGTCTTTGCTCCGGTGGCACGTATGGAGGCAGTACATCTTCTCCTTGCGTTGGCAGCAAATGAAGGGTGGGAAGTCCATCACATGGACGTCAAATCTGCGTTTTTGGACGGAGACCTTCAAGAGGAGGTTTACGTGGAGCAGCCATCGGGTTTTGTTAGCAAGGGGAATGAGCATAAGTTATTCAAGCTTCACAAAGCTTTGTATGGTCTTCATCATGCTCCATGGGCTTGGAATCAGAAGTTGGATGACAAGTTGACATCTCTGGGATTCAAGAAGTGTCCATCGAAACATGTCGTCTACAACCAAGGGAAAGGAGCCAAGAGAATACTGGTGGGTGTTTACGTTGATGACTTGGTGATCACCGGTACCAACAACAAAAACATTCTGAATTTCAAGAAAGAGATGGTTGATTTGTTCAAGATGAGTGACTTGGGGTTGCTACATTACTATCTGGTCATTGAAGTGAAGCAACAAGCTGATGGCATTGCACTCAGTCAAGGAGCATATGGAGCCAAAATTCTGGAAACAGGAGGAATGACGGGGTGCAATACTTGTCAAATGTCGATGGAACCACGTCTTAGGCTAAGCGAGGAGAGCACATGTCCATTGGTGGATGCAACTAATGTACCAGAGTATTGTCGGAAGTCTCAGGTACTTAGTTCACACTCGACCAGACCTTGCTTTTTCTGTTGGGTATGTGTCGGTTCATGGAGCATGGAGGAATCGCGTGCAGATCACCTTGTTGCAGTGAAGCAAATTTTGAGGTAAATCGTTGGAACAACAAGTTGGGGTCTGTTTTATGAAAGGCAAAAACCAGCTTTGAGAGGATTCAGTGATAGTGATCTAGGGTGATGTCGACACTAGGAGGAGCATATCGGGAATCATTTCTTCCTTGGCAATAGTCCGATCAGCTGGCATTCTACGAAACAGAAAGTAGCGGCGCTATCCAGCTGCGAAGCTAAGTATATTGTTGCTGCAACTGTTGCTTGCCCGGTTGTCTAGCTGGCTCGATTACTTGCTGAGTTTACAAACTAGGAAGTGGGAAAACCGATGTTGAGAGTGGACAACAAGTCCGCTATTTCTCTGATCAAGAATCCAGTGCATCATAACCGAAGTAAGCACATTGATACGAGATACCATCTTATCTGGGAATACGTAGAAAATGGGAAGATTGAAGTTAAGTTCATCAGAATTGAAGAGTAGTTGGGGATATTCTCACGAAGCCTCTATGCAGAATCAAGTTCCAAGATCTCTGCAATATGATTGGTTTGCTTGAAGTCTAGGAAATGAAGCACACCAAACTTAAAAAAGAAATATTAGAATAACTTGTGTTTGTTTTTCTGTTTGGTTGTGTTTTTGCTTGAGCTTGATTTAGTCGTATGGGTTGAGCTAGTAATTAGGAGGTAGTGACAGAAATAAGACATTGAGGTCACGTTCTTATAGTTTGCATTTGTTTTTTTTATAAATATCAAAAAAGCTGTAATGGATTTATTACAGCACCAAAAATAACTAATCTTTGTTCTAGTTCACCGAGAGTCTTTAAGGAACTATACAATAGATAGAATCTGTACCATGAATGTTTTTCTATGCCAAGTTGCTTCGCATTCACACAATAAAGGTATGCAGCACAAGTTAGGTTCATCTATCATGAATGTCTTGAGTTTCTAGCTAAGGCATCAGAATCAGGACATCGCTTTGCGTACAAAGACCCTGCGGCCGTAACTTCAGAAGGTGAAGAGGCCATTGATGAAAGTGGCTGAAAATTTGTGTTCCCCACAAACCAATAGAGAGCCCATTTGAGGTTGCATAATGTGTACTTGAGAGCTTTGGTCCAATTCTCCTGTTTGTTGAAGCTCTGTGTGATGGAGTAGTTCTCCACTTTATCGTTCTCGATCCTGCCAGATTATAACAAGACCCAAATTAAGATTGGTTTCACTATAAAACAAAAACGGGTCGCAGTAAGACTTGCTCCGGAGGTAGTGGAAGTACTTGTATGGTAGTTTGAAGCATTTCTCAGGCGGGATATTGTTCTCTAGATCCTTTGAGTTTGCAAAATCAGCAAAGTCTTTCAGACATGTTAGATACAATGTCATTGCTTTGTCATATCGAGTGCTCCAAAACAAATTTACAGGTCCAAACCTAAAGATTTGTGAAACCATTTCGTCAAAATGTCCGAAAGAAAGGAAATTTTAGTTCATAAAACTTGGAATAAAATGATGATTTGATACCAAAAAGAAATCCCAAGAAGCAACAAAAGGGGTACTTACAGCTCATACGTGTTGTTACCACTGTCCACAATCCGAGGGTAACTCCCCATAGGATGTATTTTGATTCGACATCTGAAGGAGTTACTGCTTAAGGACATACTCCATTATCATGGAAATTAAAATTTCTATAGTATTTAATGCAAAAGCCGCAAAACATTGTTGTGAATGTGATATAAGGATACTGAAACTTTGGCCGGAAATAATTGCACATAGTGTGGAGGAGAAGACAGGCTTGTCCCCATGCAGCATTTATCTCATCCCATTCAACCTAATGTTTTACAGCAAACAAGCAAGTTTATTAGGCTTTTGTTTAGATGATTATGAAGCTTTAATCATCATACATGGAACTAAGCTTACCGGTACTTTAGGAAGCCTTCCAAGTCGGAAATTGTTAATTGTTCCAAATTCACCATCGTGCCATATGGGGAAGGCATCAATCAGTACATTTGTCCGGTTTAATAGCTCCAGATGTGCTTGTGAAACTTCTATCTTTGCCAAGATTGAGTCCCTCTCTTCCTGTAGAGGAAACACCATCACCCTCGTGAGATCATAAAGTGTATACATTTTACAGGAAACAATTTTGACTATTATCGAACAGAAAGATGGTATTTATAAGATCATATTCAACGTCAGAAGAAGAACTATCAAGCACTTCAATAAGGAGATGGAAGAAACGACTAGGCTCTCTTAAAGCAACAATAAACAAGAGAAATAAAATCAGGGATAATCTTAGAACTCCATCAGCAACACACCTGATGTGCAATTAATTGAAATTGGAAATTATTGAACTCTTGCCAATACCTGTAAAATATAATACCAAAAAACTTAAAATACACAGTGAAAAAACAAATGAGTGCAAACGAGTATAAAATTTTACCAATAATCATTCAGAAGTTGAAGACACTAAAAGATACTAACCTATCTTCCAATTCTTTAAAGCGCCCCGCCTTTGTCTCTAGCTCCTTCAATTGATTGTTTATTTCAACATTTTGCTTCTCTGTTTCTTCGATAGCAGCAATAAGTATTCTTTCTTCTTCCTCAATCTAAGGAGGAACAAAAGTAAAATGATATTCAGCATGATATACATATATATATATATATATGTAAACATAATAGTGAAAATCATACGCTAAAAGCAGATGATACCTTTAGTTTTTCCTTCAAAAAATCAGCTTCGGTTAGAACATCTTGTGCCTCTCCTTCTAACCGCTGAAGACAGGCTTCATATGCTTCAATGTCGCCTGTCACATCCTCAACCTCTTTCTCTAGTTTGTCGGACAAAACCCTCATGCATTCTAGGCATAACGGCTGTTCAACCTACACACCAATAAGGAAAACACATTTAAGGAAAGTCCATTCTATCCAATACCCAAATGTAAATAATCCCATGCTACCTGCGTCTGACTTCTGGCAATCTCAAATGCACGTGTTAAGACATTTATAGTCGCATGAAACCCAGAATGATTTGAATGTAAAGGACCATTATGGTCCACTTCTAGTGATGGAATATGAGTACCACCGGCATCAGAGGCTGACTCAGACTTGTATACGACCACAAACGATTCTTCCATTGCCTTCCCAGATTGACCTGAATCAGGGTGAACTGATGTTCCACGAGGACGTGGAGGAATGCCCTGTCCTTGAGGCCTTTGCCTAGGTAAGACAACAAACGAGTTGTCCATACGTGTCGAACCCAACACGCTATTAGCCCCATGCATGGATGAGCCCTGCATTGCTGGATGTATCCAATGATATATGCTGTGAGAAACGTGAGAAATCACCTTTAACACTAAGTGTAAGACCAGGTCCCCTACCAATCAACTTGTTCCCAGATACTTGCTCAAATAGGTACTTTCTGCCCTAAACAAGAACCCAAATGATACTTCCTTACACAAGCAATATTCGTCTGATCATGGTACATCAATTCCCCAAATCCTAGTTATTCCTACTGATCGGTAGGGGTCTCAGGTTCTAAATTGCTTCCAGGAGAAACTGATTAAAGAAAACACAGAAATCAGCACAAGACTCACGAAAAGGGGGAAAGAACGCTAATGGAAAGAGAGGAATCGTCGAAGAACTTGCCCGCGTAGGAATCGACGCCGACGATGGTAAGGGAGTGGTGGCAGTTCTGACAAACCCATTTCGGAAGATTCGGATCCAACGGAAAAGTCCGACTCTTATCAGGAATCTCCTCTTTCTTCATCGCTCATGAATTTGACACCCGATTCTGAGGGTTTAAAAGTCCGTAGTACTGCAATCTAGGGTTCACGTCTGGATCCAACGATATCGTGAAGGAACTTATTCCGAATTCATCATCACAATCGGAATCCCCGATATTTGCTTGTTATGAATCTCTCTCCGGTGAATTATCCGGAATGCAAACCTACAAACTCGATACGTAGTACCAAATTTCACGTCATTCGGAAAAGATACATTGTTTTTATAAAGTATTGGATAACCGATTGTTCGAACGTACCAGTGGTCTAGTGGTAGAATAGTACCCTGCCACGGTACAGACCCGGGTTCGATTCCCGGCTGGTGCAATTTTCTAATTTTTATTTTACAATTTTTTTAGAAATATTTGAATGGAAATGGGCTTAAAACCATCTATTGTAGGTTTTTATATACCAATAATAAAAATTCAAAATTGTAATTTTTTTAATTTTTTTAAAGTTAGTTAGCCTTGTTCCATAGGTATTCTGTAATCTCAAATTTCTGAATTATCAAATTCCATATAACCATGGATTCAAACTTTATCAAATTCCATACATACGAGTTTATATTCATTAAAAAAAAAGGAAACAACACTAGATATAATATAATACCACTGATTGATGGACGAATTCCATTCATCCCATCCAGGAAGTCTTAAGTTATTGCAACAACACTACAAAACTATATCATTACCCTCATATCTCCAATCATTCACACAACATTGACTACAGTTTCACGAGCCGGAGACGGCGAGTTTCTACAAACCGGGCATGAATTATGTATCTTGAGCCACTCGTCTATACATTCTGTGTGGAAGCAGTGTTCGCATTCGGGTATGCACCGAACGGTCTCTTTGGTCGCGTATTCGGACAAACATATGGGACATATGATACCATTAGGTCCCGGAAGCCTCCTACTTTCTCCCAGTTCGACCTTTTTGTATGACTCTATTGTAGACTCGTCCAGACCCGTTGACCATGCCGTCGTCGTTATCATGTTTGGCTGCGGAGCTACCGTGACCGCTGCTGCAGTGGCGGTTGCGTTTCGTCTACGTGAAAATCTGTTGGAAGTGCATGCAAAAATGGCTACACAAGTGGCCACCAAGGCGGCTGGTCCAGCGATTGATAGGGTCACTATTTTCAGTATTTGAAAAGCTGTGTTGAAATTTCCTGGCAAAAGAGTTTTCATGTTGTTATGTAAAAACAAAAAAAGGAAAAAAAAAAACTGGGTTTGATATACTATAACGTAATTAATTAATCAAAGTCAATGTCATCGAATGGCCACTAGATTTATTTTGGTTGTTTAATTAATAAATAATTACTGAAAAAACAATAATCAACGGCTCCTGGATTAGAAGTTTTCAACCATTTCACATCATCATCCTTTTTCTTAGTGGTCATGGACATTTGAAGAAGATGATGTTCTCCAAAAACATGGAAATGAATGATGAATAAGAACAAGAATAAGAATAAGAAGAGTTGATAAGTTGATACCACCAGCAGGGTGTTCAGAATAAAAGCATCTGACTTGAAGTGTGGCATTGTTTCTGAAGCCACATATATACTGATTTCTCTCACAAATTCTGCAATCTGGCGAATCCCATGTCAGTTTGATGTTGTGATCGTTGAGGTCCGTGGTAAACCCGGCGTCGTTCGGGATCGGCCAAGAAACTGGAACAGGGATGGTCTTGATTATCTCACAAGATGTTGGCATCGAGTTCACTACATCTTTGTTAGACGTGGCCAGAACCGATGACGTGGAATTTCCAAGACAATCGATGGTCGTGTACCGCGACCTGACAACCTCGTTAGGACATCTCAAGAAGGTGTAGTTGACAAGCAAAGGAGCGGTGAAAGGAGATCCTGAAGTGTCAAAGTCGAGAAGTTTTCTGGCCAAGCACTTGTCAGGGTCGTGAAGACTAATCTGTTGGGTTAGATAGTCGATTTCCTGAACAAAAAAGGTGCCAATCTTTGGAAGTTCAAGGATTGTGTTGTGATGATCGGTGCAAACGAGATCAAATCCCGGGTGACCGCAGTTTTGAGGCTGCTTGTGGGGAAGGCGAAAGGGGAAACGGACATGGACGCTGCGTCCACATGAGGAAGAAGGGCAGTTTTGTTGGTGTGAGAGGTGGAAGAGAGGGAAGAGGAAGAAAAAGATGGGGAAGAGTTGTTTTGGGAAGGTCATAATGTGCTTGGCCACTAATCGGAGAGTCCCAAGACTGTTACTTATTAATGCCATGCTTTAACAATGAATAAATAAAAGTCAGACACATATATATAATGCTTTTTTCCTTAAAAAAAATGATAACGATCTTTATCTATTACTTAACATGTTGCCTAAATGGCGTTGAAAAGGTATAATAAGGACGAATTGCAAGAAGAAGAGCAAAGAGAGGGAGTCGTTTGCAAGGGGAAGAATTGGCATACCAGAACCCTCAAAGATCTTACATTCTGAAGGTTGGTTAAAATGAGTGAGATACGAGAAGAATCAGAGTAGCTGCTGGGAGATTCTGATGGAAACAACGTCTCCGTCTTTTCCTGCTCTCATTATGTGATAGTTCACGAGGATTCCTGCATAAAAGAGAGAAAGGGAATTGAAAAGGTCGAGACCGTTGATTACGCAATGGGATGTGTAAAGGGTTATATCCACCTTCGTTTTGTTGCAATCTTGTGTGAACAGCAACAGCATGGGGTGCAATAACTGCTTTAGGTTGAGAATCGTCTGAGTTTCCGGTCCAGGACTTGAGGTTGAGGATACCTTCAAGTTCAACCCAAATGCATAGTAGTCATGTTAAGATATGACACAAAGGATTAATGACAACAAAGAACAAAGTCTCTAACTTGATAATCTACCGCAAGATGAAGATTCTTTAATGTGCTTGAGATCAAAAATCCCCCCACAAGCTGCACCAACGTCTTTCTGGATCTTGTGAGATCCAATAAGAATGTAGTCCCAGCTACCATCCTTGTAGCCCTCGTTAAGGAACAGCTCTATATGTTTAGCATCCAGCGTTTGCATAGTTCCTGAAGAAATAACAGAAACTCAGAAATATTCAGAGTGTAAAGCAACATGATGAACCTAGCATAGTCCATTATTTTTTCGAGTGAGTGTTGTTAATGTTGAGGATACAGGATATCTTGTACTCCCGGTAGGACAAGTTAAAACAGTTCTTGCAACAAAAGTTAAAAAAAAACGTTGTTCTACCAAATTCCAAGACAAATCAAGTTCATTAGAAGCATATACCATCACAGGAGCTGAGGTCACAGACAGGGCAACGAACTAGCTGTATATCTGAATGATTTGACAAACCATGTTAGAACTCGGATTTATCTTACAGTTATTACCACGCATTGCTGCCACTTTACCCGGTGCAACTTTACAAGTTCCACAAAATATGGGTGAAGAAACTTTCTTACCTGCAATCCAGATACCGCTTTTAATGTTTTTAATAACACATGAACCACACGATTGCAACATCCGGTCTATGGTTCCTTCCTTTGGCATCCTAAGATCTCTCAGATTCTCAGTCAGGAGGGATTCTTTAGAGTCGAGTGTAAAGGCACCGATCCGCATCCAATCTTGAATTTTACAGGGGTTAAAAGTCAGAGGAAGAGAGTTGTTTGTATCGTAAACTAAATTCAAACACCTCGGACGATAATTTTACTGGTGAGCAGTCTTATAGTTTTAACAAGGTGACTCACCAATATGCTTTTCCTTCTGGCGGAACGAATATGAATGACTTCCGTCTGCAGTGACAATTTATTACCACTTAGTTTATCACTACATACCAAAATCTAAGAAGGAAACTAATGCGGATATCCTCACCAAAAGCTGAAGCATATATCTTGATCCAGCTGAAAGAAACGGGATACGGCTTGGGAACCTGAAGATCACGCAGACATGCAAACTTCCACACGGTCTCCTCCATAATGACTGTATTGAACCACTTGGTTGTTGCTCCCAGCATCACAAGTGACTTGCCATCCAGAAATCTCGCAATGTATGTCCATATATCCTGCTCAAACCTTTTTTTGGCAGAGCAAAGAAGCAAAAATGTAGAGAGTTCTATGATTGAGTTACTAATAAGTTTCCAAATCAATCGGAAATTTCAATCTGAACGTTGTAGACAGATTCCGACGAAGAAAATAATGGTGAAGAAATTCGAATTCCTATTGAAGTTTTCTGGATAACATATTTTCCACGGGAAGGAAGAGCGAAGCAAGTTGCATATCCGACGATTCCAGAAGATGATATAGAGTTCTCAGCAACATAACGAACAGCTCGAGTTGAATTGGAAGGGAGAGAAAATACCACGAGAAGCGTGAACGGAGTGTGTAAGCAGAGCACCGAGGAGAAACGCAGCCATGAATGCCTCTGCTTCCTCTCAGTCTTTTCCCGATCCTTTCTCCGTTGCTCTCTTCCATTCTCTTCCTCCCTCTGCTCTCTTCTTCTCTCTCTCCAGCTCTCTTCTTCATTCTCTCTCTCTCTCTCAAAAATCTCTCTAGTTTGCAAAATAAAGCGATTTGAATTTGGTGGGAGCTATATAATCTTTTCGCAGGAACTATTTATACGCGCCAAGGAAAGAGCAAATTTGAATTTACCATGTAAATTGACATAGATACCCTCAGCACCGAGCCTCGTCGGGATCCGATGTTAACTATTACCAAAACTTGGTTTATCATAAACCGGAGATAACCGGATCTGATTTTGCGCTTCAATTGTGAATTAATGAGAAAACTGTATAAAATAAAGAACTGGGAAATGTTTTATACATCAAATGCGAGTCTCTCTCTAACTTGTTCCTGTGAGGTTGTTTTGTTAGAGTTAGGGAATTGAAGAATTATACAAAATGGGTATAAGACCGGCAGCAGCAGGCAGAGTGCTGCCGATTTACAATTCAATGTAAGTAAAGAATCAAAAGAACCAATTAGGGTAAAAAAAAATGGAATCTTTCTCAGTTCATGAACTTTCGGCAGTTGGGAGCTTTACAAAAGCAAGGAACTTTAAGGTCTTCAGATTCATCGACGTCGAAGAGATAATCATACCTATTGGTAGTAGGAATTAACGTCAGCATAAGCAATATTAGATTAGAATAACAATGGGAAACAAAAAGAATGGAGAAAACATTACGTTAGTTCCTCGCCAGCTGAGACGTTGGACTTTGCAATGAGGACTAATCTGCTCTCTCTCTCACCATCATTCATTATACGTGCATAGCAATTTGGCATACACTGCAACGCATATAAGCAGATCCATTTTGAGCAATGTAAATATAATGGATTTGCGTATAATTTGATAGAATAACACCACAATGTCTATCCAGCAGATGCATAATGGCAAAGTTCTCAAGGAAGAGATCAGTCAGAAGAAACTTACCGAATGGTTAATCAAGCGAGCTACGTTGCCAGAGTTTGTGGCATCAATCACTATCTCTTCACTTATTTTGAACAGCTGCATTCAACAACAAATTCATAATTGACACAGCGGAAAATACTACATATCCTACGGCTAGCATTTACATAATGAACAACTTCTCAAGGAAAGAGACTTCCAGAATGATATCAGAAGCATTAGGATTTAAAAAAAGAGTCCCTTCTACAATAACTCACGTAGCAATCTTTGCCTTCAGATAGATATTTTGCCTCCCTGAGGTCTGCAACACTTCTCCTAACTTGCTCCCCACGATACTCGATGATCTGAAATATTTTGTTGTCAATATTTCGACTTCTTCTAATTCAGAACGATTGAAATAAAAATAAAGATTCAGTATGTACCATTTCTCCTTCTTGAATGTTTCTCCTTGCGAATAGGCCCCACCCATGTATGCCAGATTTACCAAAACTCACCCGATGTTTTTCTGTTCTCTGAAGAATCACATATATTTTCAGATTCAAAGATTATGAGAAGGGATAACTCATATGTTGCTAAAAAATTTACCTGTAGATACTTAAGCCGTTCTTTGAATGAAGGAAAATCTGAACTAACCACTTCCTGGGGTAAAGAGAAAAAATGAATAAAGCACTTATCAACCTAACCAGAAAAACCTTTTTACAAAAGAAAAAATGCAAATTAAACACGTAAGTGAAATCTACCTCAAAAGAGTTCAGATTTTGTATTGCATCTAAAGAATGGCGGCTTGGTCCCTTCGGCTTGTGGAATATTCCCTCCTGATCGATCCTCTGTGACAGCACCAATAGGAAAGAGATAATAAGAGATTTTATTGCGTTTGTACTTAATTGAATTCATCTTAGGGACAACCAAAGAATTAATGGCATACCAAGATACATTACCTTAGTCCTTGATCTACTATAGATGCGACATCTAGCTGCGGAAAGAGAATCAAGTTCATGCGGCTGTTCAGATTGGGATTCTGGAAGTTCTATCTTCTTGGTCAAAACTACACGTGAACCCCTGAAAAGCCCATTTTGATTCTGAAGCAAATTTTTGGAACCAAAAACTCCTGAGGGCGTGTGTACAACGACAACACTATCTGGGTCTGGCTTCCTACAATGGAAGAACATGGATAAATACTGGAGAAGAAAAACACAATATCATATAGTCAATCAATGAAATCAAGCAAGGATTAGAACCTGTGGACAGCACAGTAGATCGACTTTCTTGTTCTCTGACAACCATTCTTCTCCAGGCAGTGCAACTGATATTTAAACGCCGCATAGTATCAATCACAACCCTTAAAAACTCAACTAGAAAACTGTAAATAGCTTTATAGGCAGACTAACCTCCATGCTGTAACCTGCCCGTGATGCACACATTGAATGGAAGTGAGTTGCACACTTGCAGCATTGTACACATGAACCATGGGTCTGTCTACAGATTGTGCAAGCCTATACTCCACATAAGTAAAACAGATTCACAAATATCAAATGGCTTCATGATAAATACTACAAAATGGATCAAAGAGCGGAATACATATTACTAGTTCCTCAATTGCATTATACCTTTAGAAATGAATTCGCTGGAATTCTATAAAGTCCAACAGCTGGCTCCATATTCTCATGATTAAAAAACGCAACTTCCGGTCGGAACCAAGCACACGTTACATGAACCCACAGACCCTCGATGTCACTTGGTTTTAAAGCACCGCCTAGATAAATGAGAGAGGAAAACCAAATAAATTTCAGGCGAAGCATAACGAGACAGAAGGGAAAATGTACAGCACTTCTGTACTCAGAACAAGAAAAATCTAGGAGGGGGAATACTTAATCTGACATATGTTATAGAAGAATACCCAATATAGCATAGATAATGAGTTCCAGAGTAGTACCTTTTACAGGACACAGACAGCACTCTCTCTCAATGTTTGGTGTTTCACAGGCTCTGCACACCCACGAGGCGAAGTCCTGGGTTTTACTCACACCATAGCACTCTTGATGCACTGCTACTTGACATCTAAATGCATAACCATTACTTCAGTACATCTACATATTTACAGTTCAAGGTTCAGTCTCATAACTTAGTAAAACCAAATCCATAAAAGTAACCTGTTACAGATGATCATTTTATTATCTTCCCAGTCTTCCACCCATCTACAGACAGCACACCTTTCTGTTGTCCATTTTGCACTGACCGGCTCATACTTTTCTGATTCAGTAAAATAAAAAGTAAGCAACTATCCTGCAGACTTCAAAAGAATGAAATCCATTCAGAAGAGTTAACTGACATCTACCTTCCAGAAAAGAGAGGATCTTCTCCTTATCTAATTTCTGGGGTTCTAGGGCCTCGGGGTAAAACTCTGCAATCTGCAGTAACTCATTGTCAATATAAAATCTCATACATCAGAGAAGTGGATAAAATGAACATAAAATCTCATACGTTAGGGAAGTACAAACTGAAATAGCAGCACTCAACGAAATAATGTAACAAGCCTTTCCAAAGTTTTGCATGAGAAATTCAGTGACATATAGCTGAGAAGGGATGAAAGATGTACCCATTTTTCTAGGGTCAGGACTGAATCTTTGACTTTAACACTGTACTTCCATTTTTTGGCTCTGCACCCTGTATGCCGT
This sequence comes from Gynandropsis gynandra, assembly GCA_036759665.1. NCBI lineage: Eukaryota > Viridiplantae > Streptophyta > Magnoliopsida > Brassicales > Cleomaceae > Gynandropsis > Gynandropsis gynandra. Next base: position 38,890,925 of record CM071861.1, read on the forward strand.
TCCCATTCACTTGGTGACCGCTTTTTTGACCCACATGAACCACACTTGCACATAATCCTGAAAGCACAGTTCCAAGGCAAATATGTTGGTCTCATGAAAAACGAAAGAGAAGCATAGAATAAATAACAGTTTTAGAAAGTGTTAACTTTTTTGAAGAGGTAATATCAAAAAGTTCAAAACTTTGTTCAATAACTAGTTTTTCATTTTAAACCAATGAACAAGGAATATGAGATTGATACACAAGTGTTGACTTACGCGTGATGTTTTGGTACATAGGTACCCTCCATACCATTGCAGACCACAGTGATCCCATCAGGCAGCTCAGTCTGCGTAATTATTTCCATAGACCTGTATCAGAAGGTTGTCAAAATACAGCAACAGATTGAAAGATAGTTTAGAGAGATGCAAAAAATTGTATTCTGCAACAGAACACATCTCAATCATATATTGACTTAAAGAGAAAAAATCAGAAGTGGAAACCATACTTGCCCGCTGAGTTCCTTTCTTCTGAAATTCTAGGTGCAGGCTCACGTTTGGCTCTGCATTCTGGGCAATGGTAATCAACGTGCTCCAGGTCCTTAAGATTATTGTCAGGTAAAATAATCCTTCTTAGATGAGCGTGTTTATGATGCATAAGGATAAACCGAAAACAGTATCTAAGAAATAAATAGCCAGACCTTAAAAATTTCATGTGAAATGTTGTCGCACTCAGCATGAACCCATACATTACACCCATCACAACACACCTGAAACATTCAATCAAGTTACCCACCCAGGATACTATCAATTAATATAGCATTTGACTCAGAACTTCGTCCAGCATGGTTGTAATATTCTTACCCAAGCTCCACCGTCTGAATGGTGCCATATTCTCTTGCAAATACCACAAAACTGATTGGATTTTCGTAACTGCAGCAAACCATTTTTAAGTCAATTTATGTTCGCAAATAAAACCAAAGAATAAAAGATAATCCTTAGGTACCTTATAACAATATTTGCATAAAAGCTCTTTACGTTTAGAGCCCTTTATCTTCTTCAGAGATTTGAATGGAATTGCTGAACCACAGCTGTCACAAGGTCTCTCGTCCACATGGCATGAAACCTGCACAAATAGCCAATCAGTATAACATTGCAAGGGAAGTATTCCCGAGCATCGTAAAAAAAGTAACATACAAACACTGTATTCACAACAAAGATGATGCTATCACGAACTATAGATCACAAATTACATTAAATGCCAGACAGAGCTTGTCAATACTGGTAGACTGACTATAGAATCTGTCACCAATAAATGCGTTGCCTTCTCGTCTCAATTCAAACCCTAAAACTTGGAAAAACTACAGAAAAATGTCCATTGAAAACTTGCCTGACTTATAGGAGAAGACCGGTGCTCTTGATCTGAACAAGTAGGGTATGGTTCTGGGTTGCTTATTTCAGCATCACCAAGATTCTCTGCCAACCCCTTTTCCACTAAAACAGCTTCTTCAACTGCGTTCTGAAAATCAGTCGGCTTGCTCTTATGTAAGTTTGTCTGTCCCTGAAATCTGAAGAGATAAACGACTAAGCGTGTTGGTAAGAGATAAACATTAAAACATGTCAGAAAAAACGTCTACATCCAACTCACTTGTTCATGAATTCTGCAAATGGAAATATCATTCCCTGTTTGACCCATGCATAGTCCTGTTAATCATCAGTCATTTTAGAGAATTACTAGAAAAATAAGTACACCAAACACAGCTTAAAGATAACAGGAAACGAACAAGATTAGCATAATACCCTCTGGGTTCCGTTCTTTGAGTACCCATAAAACATGACACAGAGAGTGCCTGGAACATAATGCTTCAAGACTGCGTCAGGAGCTTGTGATGTGGGATCTATTACCACCGCCGGCCAAGCTGGATATTTTCTCCCCCACTTGGCCCAGACAAGATCACCCACGGCAAAGTCTTCTGGTTTGTACGCGTTTTTCCGTGCGACCGTGACCTTTTTCACCATCTTATTTGAACCAACCAAGTTACACCCTGAAGGAAGTTTTTTTTTACCTCTAGCCGACAGAGAACTAGAGTCGTCTGAAAAAGATGTTCCCGAACTTTGGAAATTCGGATTATTTCCGTTATTCCAATCGTCAAAACCAAGAAAATCAATTTCGCCACTCTCTCCAGTATCCCGGCGCGGGTATGGCTTGGAACCTTTGTTGGGATTAAATTTCGAGCTTCCATATTCGACCCTTTTATCATAGCATCCATCTTTCTTCTTCAAATATACATCATCATAGCACGAATCCGTATCGTCGAGTTTGCGACGGTTATTCCTCCATGCATCAAGAACCGTATCGTTGAACCTCGAAGGGATAGCTCGAGTTCTGCCACGCGATGACTTGGGCGCCGATAGAGCAGACTTGTTGGAGCCTAGCTGAGATTCTTCTTCGCTGGTCAAGGAACCTGAGCAACTGGTGAGATCTTCGGGTTCTCCGCATGGGTGATACCCGCTTGCCCTTTGCCGCTTCTTATAAACCCGAAACTCGTCCTTTTTAGTTTCGTAAGCAATTTCCGACTCAATTTTGCACCGATTCAGATTCTGATTCTCGAATGTCAAGGTCCGTTTCAAAATCATATCCTAATTATGGGCTATTCGAAGCAATTGTACGTAAACGAACATTCAGACTGCGATTATAAACCCTAATTTCACCAAACACGCAAATTGAAGCATCGCGATTCGAGGGAAAACGTGATACGTGCCAATTCCTCTGAAAACTAGTATCTATCAGATACAAAGACCCGGATAACCCAATGCGGTACCCTGGCTTCAACCCCAAATCCAAAAAGAGAAATCAAAATAGCAGAATTCGCACGTTTCCCTATCGTCTCCGGGCGTAACAAACAGCGGAGATAATTCCGACAAAATTTCGCAAACCAAAATCCGGGTAAGCGAGAGATAACTGACCAATCTTCGTCGGGAAATTACCGAGTTCCAATAAAACCAGTTGGTTTCCGGCAAAGAAGACAAACAGAAGCTCCTCGGAATCGACGGCGATTAGGGAAACAGAACGAGGAGGCGAAGGATCTATTTGGGCGTGTGCTGTGGAAGGAGAGGAGCCATGGCTTTATATATTTTTCCCAATTATTTTACTTAATTAACGGCGGTTTCATCAAATAATTCTGAAATAAAAATTAACAAAACAATAATAAAATTCGAGTATTGCTGACGTGGCAAGTTATGGAACAGTGTTTTTGGCTCCATGGAATTGGGACGAGGAGGGAAGAGTAAAAGAATTTCGGCCGTGCGGAAGCGCCAACTCAAAAACTTTTGGGGGAATTTCAGCTTGACCTAATAATCACTGAATAAATAAATAATGGTTGCATTACATTATTATTAAATAAAAATTCTGATTTAAAAAATTCTAACTCTTAACACTATTTATTTATTAACTCCAAATTTATTTTGTATAATTATTTCATTTTTTATATAAAAAATTATTATAATTTTATATATACTATTGAAGGAAGCACACATCAAAAAACTATAAACAATAAGAATGGTTTTTCATTTTAATTTTCCTCTCGTTTATTAAATCTCTTATATTTTTATTTCTCGTGTAAATTTATTTTATAATTTTTTTCTCAATGTTGGATTTTATTTTGCCGTGTTAGTTTATAATGTAGAGGTTGACCAAGAAAATACTACCTTGTACTGTTTTTTTTTTATTGATTGTTGATTTGTTTCTCTATGGACAATGATTGTTTAATTGTATAATTCAGGCATATTTATGTTTTAATATCTTCATAAACATTTTAAATGCTTAAACACTAAAACAAAAAATGTAAACTTCGCTTTGGGTAAAATTAATTAAGTTGCAATTGTATTAAAGTGAAAAAAAAAATGTTTTGCATTAACCATAAACGGTATTTATGACCACGTTATGTGGTCATATTAGTATCTATCCACCGAATTGATCGATGATGTTCACTGAGAATATTCACATATTTAAGAAATGTAAATAAACTTCCAATGAAAATTTCCAAATCCGTAATTGGAATATTTCTAAATAATGTAAACCATATATAATATTTCCAATAAAATGATAACAATGTTATTGAATATATCATAAACAATTGTGTCCATACAAAAGTTGAAAATCATTCATATTGGTATATTTTTGTTTTTTACACCAATTTATGATATTTATTTTATATACATTGTACTGTGTAATACTTAACTTTAAATGAGTGTTTGAAATAAATTAAATTTATTTAACATTTATAAATATGATATAATTTAAATGTTTCGACAAAAAGATGTGGTTGTGATTACATGCTCTAAACTTAATTTGAATGTGATCGGATGTTATATACATGATATTAAACTAAATAATTTTGTCATTATTAAACTAATTTTTCCGATTGAATTATACCAAATAAAACGGAATACTAGTAGAGGAAGCTAATGCGCCAAACATGACGAATACGAGGTAATTGTTTTGTATGTGCATTGTAACGAGTACGAGGAAATTGTCCATAAGGAATCAAAACTTCAATTTTACAAACAAAACCAACCAATCCAATCAAATCCGAAACAAAAAGCATCAATTATATTTACAAATGAAAGCAAACCCAGGAATCAATGGCCGCAATCAAATGGTGATTGAGTTTGTATTCATCCGAAACGTGGGATCAGACTGAGAAGAGGAAGAAGCAAAGGAGCCTCGGATTCTGAGTATTTCAAGAACAATGAATGATAGTAATGTGACAGAAAGAAGAAATCCATAGCCGATTTTCCAACTATCTTCTGCATTTGCCAGTGTTATCCCAAGAATGATATTCAAAGCTCCAAAGAAAAGGGAGATCCTCCCCGTCCATTGGTGATACCAATTCCAGTATTTTCTCATTTTAGTATCTTTCTCAGGCCTTAGAAAGAACGCCAAAACCTAACATTTGAATCTGTATGTTCAGTCACAAGATCCGTGTAGGAAAAAGGTAGGGTGTAAAATGAGCGGACTTGACATAGCTCGGCTCAGCTCGTCATCAGCTCGCCAAAAAATAGCTGGTTCAGCTCGGTTCGTTTACAAAACGAGTTAGAAATTTTCAACTCAACTCAGTTCGTCTTTAATTCGTCTAAAAACGAGTTGGCTCGTGAACTATACTATTTAAATTAAAAAAATTATTATATATTAATATTATATATTTTTTTCGACAAACCAAATAAAATATATAAAATATAAATACAGTAATTTGAAAATATAGTTATTAAATACAAAACATATTAATTAGAAAAGAAATCTATCGAAAATTAAATAAAATACTGAATATATAAACATATTTTTATAATAGTTATTAAAATATTTTATTTTTTTATGTGTTAATAAAATTATTTAATTTGGTATAAATAGAAAAATAATAATATTATTATTATATGTAAATAATATATTATTTTTTTCTTTAAATAACATTTAATAAACGCAAAGAATATGTATAATATGTAAAAATAGAAATATGTCAACTCGTGAGCCAGCTCGTCAGCTCGCGAGCCAACTCACCTAAGCTGTAACTCGTTTCCGGTTCAACTCGTTTTTTAAATGAGCTAATATCCAACTCGACTCGCTCAAATATGATCCGAACCAACAGCTCATTTTACATCCCTAAAGAAAAGTTGAACTAAAGACCAAACCTGGAGGATGCTGAGGACGAGAAGAAAGATTCCGATGCCACGGTGTGCAGGTATATCAGCTTTGATTCGATCATAGAGCTGTATTCCGAGAAGAACAGCGGCTAGACCAAAGATAAAGCCTATGAATTGAACCACCGTATGAATGTAATACCACAAGGGATCTTTATGTCTAAGGTATCTGGCCAGCATTGCCCCTAAAGGAAGAAACAGACCCCACCCAAAGATACCCATTATCCCATGATTCCTCTTCTCAGTTGAAGCTGAGTCTGGTACTACCGATACATCCTCTGCAGCAATAAACAATTCCATTACAGTTCCTCGAGGGCAGGCGTAGACAATGCGGATTAATCAGACCGACCTGAATCGGATCGACCCGAACAATCCTAATCGTTTGGAATATGAGTTATCCTAAGAATCTATATGGATTCAAATTTCAGAATTCATTCGGATTCGGATCGGTCCGGTTCGGATTCGGATTGAACCGAAGAAATCCAAACAACCCAATTAAAAATTAAAAAGAATAAAATTTAAATTTTTTAAAAGTTATATAAACACTAAAAAAATACTAATATATTTTCTTATATATATATTTGTATGTTATATTTGATATTTTTATTTTTTAATATTAAAAACGAATCATCTAAATAATTTTAAACCCGAATAACTCCAAATTATTTATAATTCCCGAAAAAACCAAAACCCGAATAAACCGAACAACCCGAATAACCTAAATTAATCGAAAAACCCAAATTTCCAAATATAATTCGCGATATTTCGGATTCAATGCTTTTAAACCCGAATAAACCAAACTCGCACCGAATCTAGACCGAAAATATTCAGATTCAATTCGAATCTATTTTTTCAAAACCCGAGTAACCCGACCCTCGGATTGGGTCGGATTGGCCACCCAGGGTCACGAAATTCAACTAAACCATAAAAAGCTGTACCTTTCGAGAAATCCACGAAAACTGTTGTTTTATCGTCATGTTTCATCAAATGGCCTTGCTTCGATGGGTAAGCCATACTGAACGCAAGAATCACCGGACGTCGAGGTATTTTGGTGGTGAATTTCACCTGAAAAGCTAAGTATATCATTGCGCCATGAAGAGCCACCGCCGGAGGGATTTTTTCCAGTTGTAATTCACCTTGATCAGGCACCACTTCATCTCTCTCTGTACCCTGTAAATAATACTGTTTAATCCTGGCATGACCTTTCTTCGTGATCCACCCGACCATCGCACTCGACCCAACCATTCGACCATCTTTCGAAAACCCAATTCCGACCCACCCCGTCGTGCATAGACAGCCGATAATATAACCGTTATTACATTGTCTTTAGTCTCCGAGTACTGTCACAAAGAGATGAAATCAGAATCGGAATCATGATGAGGTAAAAAAGCTTGAGTCTTTTTAGGTAATTGAAATACTGTAAACTTACCCGTAACACGAATGTGTTCCAGAGAGGCTTACAAGCCATGGTGTCGGAGAGATTTCCGTACGGAGGAGGAAGAAAAGTCGATAACTGGTTAGAAGAACAGATATCGTTTCCTTGAGGGTTCTGGGTCGAATCCAGACCGTACGTTTCTTCCGTTCCGCCATTGAAGTCATCCGCAATCACAAAAGACAGTTTGAGTCCGAGGAGAAGACATAAGATGTAGAACCCAGATAGGATTCTGACTGGAAATGTTGAATCTTTCATGGCGGAGTTAAAACAGAGACAGAAGTGAAGATCCAAAACTGGAAAATTAAACTGGCGGGAGTAATGGGATAATGGTGGTGGTTAAGAAGTGTCGGTCACTTGAAGAAGAAGAATGTGAGGATGGGAAAGAGATGATAATGTTTCTGGTGAAGGTGGGTGAAGATGGCGGCCAATCATAATCATAAAATTCATAGGGATGGATGATCTTTTCCTTGCTTCATTATTGGACATTTACGTCTCTCTGTTCTTTTCATGTCTCTGCCGCTACATGTTGTTGTTGCTTGGTAATCCCTTGTAAAATTGGAGAAGCAGAATCTTTGGACAAACGCATCTCACGTGTACCGACAGAAAATCAATCACACGAGGGTTAGAGCAAAAATTTTCCTATTTGTGGAGGTAAAATTAAGTACGGAAATACATAAGAAAGGAGATAATATAGATGTAAGTATCATACATCTGAAAGATGGGTTTGTATATACTGAAAAGGGAACAAAATAAAGCAGAGATGGACGTGACCTGTCATAGTCGGAATGATTAGAAAAATGGTCGGGGGAGGTGTCAAAATCAGCATCTTATTTAATCTTCTTGGGCTATGTGGATCTCGAAGCTAATCTTTGAAATTAAGCAAAGTCATTAACCAAACCCAGATCTAATCATAATTATTTTAAATTTAATAAATATTAGAAACGGATAGCGTTCAACATTGGGGGTGTAGCTCATATGGTAGAGCGCTCGCTTCGCATGCGAGAGGCACGGGGTTCGATTCCCCGCACCTCCATTTTTATTTTATTTTATTTTCCTCTTTCTAGATTTCACCAATGGATAAACTCCGGCGATTCAATGGCGGCGGTGGCAGACGAACAATCATGAGAAACTCTCCGGCAAAGAATACGAGCGAGAGTAACCGCAAACGCGGGTGACCGTTAAAATTCCATAAAAATAAAGTATGATACCCAAAATGCCCCTGCGGATTATACCTCTTTTGAGGCCAGGAATTTGCTTTCCAGGCCTAAAGATTAATGGTCCCATCATTGTTTATTTTTGGCACAAATACATATGGGCCTGAATCCCTGACCGGATCTGGCATATTCTTTCACTTTTGAAGCTCCTCCAATGGCATCTTCTGTTATATAAATTATACATAATTATATCATTGAAGCTCCTCCAATGGCATCTTTTGTAATATAAATTATACATATTCTTTTTTATATATTTATAATAAATACACGGAACGAATTTATAATATTTGTGTTTAAAAATATGCTAAGAAAGGAAAGATATCTTTCTTCGCCAAGCCTCCACACACATCTTCGAGTTTCTCCTTTTGGATGACGCAGTACGACCTGAATCTTCTTTCCGATCTCCCATGGACTCCATGTTCATCTCTTTCTCCCCATCCCCTCCTTTCTTAACCTCTTTCAACAAGTTCAACGCTTCATCCATTTCCTTATGCTGCAAATCCCATTCCAATCCCATAAATCCTTCACCAGATACCGATCCAAATCGTGGTTTCAAGTTAAACCCCTTATGGGTTTTGCGTCCAATCATTCGGAGCATCAAGGGTTTTGCTTTGTCTCAACCCCGGAAATGGGTATCCCGGTTTCGAGCTTACCGAAACGACACGGCGGCGTTCTCGGAACAGTTTTCCGGAGATTGGGAGAAGAACGGCGGATTCAGTGTAGCGTTACTGAGCGTGACAGCGAGTGCAAAGGTTAAGATCAGTCCCTTCGTGGCGACTCTGGCCGCGAACCCTACGTTCGTATCGGGTCTGGTCGCGTGTTTTGTGGCGCAATCAATCAAAGTGTGTATTAATTTCTTTGTGGAGAGAAAATGGGATTTGCGAATTTTATTTGCTTCTGGGGGAATGCCTTCATCGCATTCGGCTCTTTGTATGGCTTTGACTACCTCAGTGGCTCTCTGCCATGGAGTGGCAGATTCGTTATTTCCCGTTTGTTTGGGGTTTAGCTTGATAGTCATGTACGACGCCATCGGCGTCAGACGTCACGCCGGTATGCAAGCCGAGGTAAGTGATGGCTTTTGCTTTTGTCTGATTTGTTTGTGTCATGTTCATGTTCTTCAAGAAGTTGCTTCAAGCTCTTTACCTCAATCTGTATTGTTTTTCTAATTGTAAATGAAGATAAAGTTAGTTGGATACATTTCCTTTGGTCTTGCATCTAACAATATTCTTGTTGGATTCAAGTTTGAAGGATATAACAAGTTCTTTTAAAAATCATACGTGTTAGGATCGATCGTGGATAAATAATTGTTAATCAATAAAAAAGAGACAGAAGAAATGGAAAAAAGAAAAAATGTGATAGAGATATGGAAACCAAACAACAAGTTATCAAGACACGTGAGAAACTTTGGATAGTCCCTCGTCCTTAGAGAGATGAATACCAAATCTCCAATACCCTTCTTCTACCCTACATACTTATTTAAATATAAGTCTAATATGAAAAAATAGGAAAGAAATAATAATAATTGCACTAATCATAACATCCCTTATTCTTCTCTCAATCCTAAATCTTCTCCAATAACTAATACTGTTTGTTTCCTAATTTAGATTGTCTACGAGAATAGACAATCCAAATTTTCTCATGTGTCTTGATATCTTGTTGTTTGGTTTTCATATCTCTATCAAAATGGGACACATGTTTTATGTGGTTTGGTTAATGTCTACGTATACGGTCAAACAGTAGAAGTCTCTTGCTGAATATAAAAAAATTACAACACTCCTCTCGAACTGTAACGAGAAAATACTGATATTTCTCTCTTACAATTTGTAGAAAGTCTCTCAAAAAATCAAGAGAAGAATTTTAAAAACTAGTAAAGACTTATTTCTCTCTCTATTTTTCCTCTTCTTTTTCTTGTCTTATGATTTTGGGATTCAATAAAAACCTTCTATTGTTTGCTCGTAGATGTAAACATTTTGCCAAACCACGTAAAACTTAAGTGTCCCATTTTTCTATTTTTTCTCGTCCCTATTTTATTATCTAACAATTATTTATCCACGTTCGATCCTAACAATACACAATTTTAACTTTCATATAACAGCTTGTCCTAATGACAAAACATTGTTCTTGGCTCTGAATGTGGTTATTTTTGTGTGTATGTGGACAAAGGTATTGAACTTGATCATAAGAGATTTGTTCGAAGGGCACCCCATGAGTCAGAGGAAGCTAAAAGAGTTATTAGGGCACACCCCTTCACAGGTTCTTGCAGGAGCAGTGCTTGGTATTTTGGTTGCATGCTTCTGTTGCCAAGCCTCTCTCATCCCTACTTAGATTCTTCATTCAATCATTACACTTTGATTCGATTCCCATATGGCTTACAGCAGCAGTAATTGTTGGGCTGATGGGCAAAGGATTCATGTTGTATTATATGTTCTTCTCAGCAATAAATGAATCAGAGTCTTGTCTTTCTTTCTCCATCCACATCAAAACCACATCATTCCTTTGGTCCGGTTTCTGTGTTTTAAATCTTGTAAAACCACTTCGTTTGGTGATCGGTTCGGTTTCTTCAATCTTAACCAGGTTGGTTACTATTGACTAAAGGTGGATATTTCGGTTTGCTTATATAAAACCGAACCGAATTATGGTCATTCGGTTCGGTTCAAATGTAGATAAAATAAACGGATCGGATATGAAAGTTAACAAACCGAATAGATTTGGTTCGATTCGGTTATTAACTGAATAATCGTGGAACCGTTCGATCACATAAACATATAAAAAATCTATAGATAAATGGTATTTATCAAATGAGTTTTTTTAATATATGAATTATTTGAAATATTTCGAATAATATTATTTATTTTTTACTTTTATATAATAAAATATTTGATAAGATCGAAATAATCGAATAATACCCGAATAAATTAGAGTTGAGTTTTATTTTGGTTACAATATTTAATTCATATAACCGATTAAAACCGTTGTACAACCGAACCAATTTAAATTTAATTATTATTTGATTAATATTTTTTAAAACCGAACAATCCATACCCATTATATCGAAATCGAAACCCGAAATAACCACACCTATTAAATATTATCTTTGTTAACCTCGAAACAGGAATATTTTAACGACATTTTCCGGTTCTTCCTTCGGCGGTCAATGAGTCATCGGTTGATTTTAATTTCACCGGTTAGGTAACGGTTCAACATGCTGTAATATGGTATCCGATTTGAGTTTGTTTCCGGTTCTTGATTCGGTTATCGGGTTGGTTGGTGGGCCCGTCGTGACTCGTGACTTAGTTGTTGATCCAATCCCAAAGACTAAAAGGGAAAAATTACTTTCTTACCCCCGGAGCTTTCTGACTTGTTTCCCACTTCAGAATAATTCCGTATAATACAGTACGGTAAACGCAGTTATCTTTTGACCAATGAGAAGAGAGAGAGAGAGAGAGAGATTTCATTACATTATTACAGTTCTTAAAAGTCTCTCTATACGCGTCCTCTACGCGTCCGAGGTGGCGACACGTGTCCATCTTCCTTCATTCTTCGTCAGCTTTCTCTCTCTCTCAACCCTTGTTTTCACGAGCTGCGAACCATCTTCTTCGACGCCATTGATTAGCCCTAATCCCAGATTTTGATTTTGATCGTCGACAAAAGCTTCTGTTCTTGTTCCATTTCTCCTTCGGTTCTTTCTTCCTGGTAAGAACTCACTCTCTGTTTATGATCCCCCGTCAAGTGATTCATGTAATTCCCTGTAGCGATTCCTCCCTGATTTCTGAGATTGGTCTATTCTTTCTAGGGTTCGTTGTTTCCAGGAAGAAAAAGCCATGAATTTGGAATTGTAGGAATTTCTGTACAAAGGTCATTTTTGGTATTCGTGAGAGTTCATTGATTCTCGAAAGATGGCGTCAGCTGGTGTCACGCTAAGTCCGGTCTGTAGAGAGCCGCCATTAGCCCTAGTTCATACGAATCATTGTGCGGATCCCTACCCGAACGAAACCATTTTGGTTTACCTTTCGCTCCCTGGATCATTGATCCCAATGCGGGTACTGGAGTCTGATTCAATTCAATCGGTTAAGCTGAGGATTCAATCGTATCGTGGATTTGTAGTAAGGAATCAAAAGCTTGTTTTTGGGGGCCGTGAACTTGCGAGGAGCAATTCCAATATTCGTGATTACGGTGTAGGCGATGGAAACATATTGCATTTGGTTCTCAAGGTCTCTGATCTTCAGGTCCTGGATGTTAAGACCACTTGTGGGAAACACTACACATTTCATGTGGAAAGGGGAAGGAATGTTGGGTATGTGAAAAGGCAAATTGCTAGAAAAGGAAAAGACTTTGACGATCCTGATGAACAGGAGATTCTTTATGAAGGTGAGAAACTGGAGGATCAGAGGCTTGTTGATGATATCTGCAGAAATAATGACTCGGTTCTTCACCTGGTGGTACGGAAACCTGCCAAAGTTCATCCTAGGCCTGTGGAAAAGAATTTTGAATTGTCTATTGTTGCCCCACAACAAGTGAATGGTAGAAAAGATTGTGATATCTCTCAAAAGATTATTCTGCCGAGGAAGCCTTCAGAACTTCAAGTTTCATTGGATCCAGTCATTGTTAATCCCAAGGCTAAATTACCTTTGGTGATTTCAGAAATGATAATGTCTGCTTCTGATGGATTGGAAAGTGGTAATTCACCAGTAAGATCAAGAGAGGGTACCGGAGGAGCTTATTTAATGAAGGATTCATCTGGTCAGAAGTTTGTTGCAGTCTTTAAGCCAGTTGATGAGGAACCAATGGCCATTAATAATCCTCATGGGTTGCCAGCATCACTCGATGGCGAAGGTTTAAAGAAAGGGACAAAGGTTGGGGAAGGAGCATTGAGGGAAGTCGCGGCTTACATTTTGGATCATCCCAAAGGTAAAGGGAGAGGCTTTGCTGGTGTACCTCCCACAACTATGATCAAATGTCTACATCATGGATTTAACCATCCTAAAGGAATAAGACCCAAGATGGGATCATTACAGATGTTTGTGGAGAACAATGGCAGTTGTGAAGATATAGGCCCAGCTGCATTTCCAATTGAGGAAGTACATAAGATATCTGTGTTGGATATTAGACTAGCAAATACGGATAGGCATGGAGGGAATATCTTACTGAGCAAAGATGAAAATGGCAGGACGGTTTTGGTCCCAATCGATCACGGTTACTGCTTACCTGAAAGTGTAAGCACTTTTAATTCTTGATCATGTCTTATTCATTGATGACATGAAACTGATGTTTTCGTATTGACGATGACAGTTTGAAGATTGCACATTTGAATGGCTTTATTGGCCTCAAGCCCAAAAACCCTTTTCTCCTGAGACTGTGGACTATATAAGATCATTGGACGCAGAAGAAGATATTGCTCTTCTGAAGTTTTACGGATGGGAGATGCCGCTTGAGTGTGCTCGAACACTCCGTATCTCAACCATGCTTCTGAAGAAAGGAGTTGGTAGAGGACTAACTGCTTTTGACATTGGAAATATCATGTGCAGAAAGACCTTGACCGATGAATCTGTTCTGGAGGAGATGGTAATGGAAGCTCAGGAATGGCAGCTCCCAGGCACGAGCGAAGCTGCATTCCTAGATACCTTATCTGGTCTGATGGATCATCATCTTGATCGTACATATGAATGACAATAAGATGGTGCAAGTGTTAGATTTGTCTATAAACTTTGTCCATCATTTCATCATTCCTTGTAGTATCTGCAAAAGATGCTGCAATGACATTTTTCACTGTTCGTTCCTAATTTCATTCGATCCATATATACCCTTTTATGAGATCAAACAGAATTATATACAACTCTTCAGTACTTTGTTTCTTTACCACTGATTAGCAGATGATTCCCTGTATCTCTCATCATCCGCATTCGTCAATTGCTTTGTTGCTGCGCCTTTCCTTCGATGGTTAAGCAGTCTCTCGGCTAACCTATCTTTTGCTGTTACTTTCTTATGCAACATGGATGAAAGGCTTCCCTTTTTGTTTCTTGCAGCTGTTAATCTATCGAATTCCTCATCGTCAATAACAGCAGACCTGGATGTTGACGCTAACGCCGCATCCCGCAGAACTGCTTCGTTGTGTTGCCTCACCTTAGCAAGCTTTGCACGATTTGCTCTTCTCTTCATTTCTTCTGTATCTCTCTCTCTCACATTCTTCACTGCTTGTTTCGCAACTTGCCTTGCTAATTGATAGGGTTCGGTCTCTGAATTTGTTTCATGCATCGGTAAGTCTTGGTCGATAGAGCTTACTTTCTCGCCCAATGAAGATTCCTGGCTGATGGGAATTCCTTCATCGTCTCGGGGTATGATGGGTCCATGAAAGGGACAGACACGTAGATCTCTTCTCTCACAAAGACCGCCTTTCCTCAAAGGAGCACGACATGGACGAATCTCAGCTCTATCTTCATTATAAACAGCTGCCTGAAGATTCAGTTCTGCTATTTTCTCTGCAGGAATTACCGCATCTTCATCCACCCTGCCCCAGTGGCTCTCAAGCTCCAAGCCTCGGTGGTTAGCTCGAACTTCTGTGGTAGAATCCCAATTATTCAGCTGTGATCCCCATTTCACCACTGGAGCTTCTGCTAAGAGCTTATCCCTAAGTGATTCTCTATTGTTTCTTTCATCTTTAATAATCAAGGGTTTGCTGAGCTTATGTCCCGAGGTGGCCCTTATTGCCTCACTTGATGATGAAATCGACGATTCCCCTGCTTCCTGATTTACTGTCATAGACAATTCCCCTGCTTCCGGATTTACTGTCATAGGGTGCGTATCTTTTACCAATTCAGTCATTATCGTACCCGCATCCTCCTCCCAGATGTCTTCTTCCTCTGTCATTTCTTCTTTTCTCTGATCAGTTGTTTCTAGAAGGGCAAAACCAGCTTCCTCACATTTCTTCTTTACAGCCAAGATATTATTCCTGATATCGATGAACTCCTTCAACATGGAATCTCTCATCCTGTTATCAGTTACTTCAACCCTGATGAGAACTGAGATCCATTCTTGAACCGAGACCAGATGCTTTGTCACTAGAAGCTTGCATTGTTCCCTCAATGCATCAAATACCACTCTATTTTCACTAGTTTCTAGTATCTTTTCTGAGTCTTTTAGAGATTCGAGTCGAATTTGCCTCAGAAGAGAAGAACGAAACTCCTCAAAATCTTCTTCATCTAAGATCGCAGGTGACACGCCATCATCCCCTTTCGACTGAGCGATTTCCAGACACTCCTTGATTTCCTTTATTGTTTCATTTATTTCTTCCTTTATAGATGAAAAGTGTTCCCCCAAGGATTCAAATTTGTTCCTTAATATCTCTTTAGTCTTCATCTCCCTCTCATGTCTCTCTCGTTGGATCCGTGCAGCATTTGCCTGCAAATTTGGAAATTGGAACTTGAGGGTGTTCTTAAGGTAATCAAACCCTAGTCTAAGGTGCTTGTAGTGAAACCCAAATGATGTATTCCACTTCTCCAAAAACTCGATAGCTTTTGACCGCAAAAGGGTCGCAACAGCCGCAGGTGCAGGAAGAGGCATATTACTTCTGAATCCAACACTTAAACTCAGAAGCTGATCGAGATTATCCACTATTAGAGTTCTGAAGAGCTTCGATCTCATGAATAACTCATCGATCATGAGGAGCGCTAGGTACCGAACCTACAGAAAAACAAAGAACGTTACGATGAAATCTCCATTTAAGGAAATCAAAAGGTCAAATGAAAATTGGAAACAATCTTAGCCATCTATCATATAGTTGATACGCCTAGTCTCATTCAATTAGGAACGGTTAGCAAAAGAGAAAATAACCCCCGTCGAGGGATCGAAAACGGCGAAGGCAAGGACAAACCTGAGAGTGATCACGTTTCATGAGGTGCATTAGGGTTTGCGCAGCGAGTCGGAGCTCCTGATCAGAATACCGGACACAAAATTTAATCGCCTTGAGCAGCCGCGGGTCAACCTCACGCGCGGTCGAGTTCGTCGCCTTCTCTATCAAACCCTTAACTTTTCCTCCGAAGCCGCCGTCTCTCTCCTCCATCGCTCGGCCGGTCAACGCTCACAATACAAAAATTACCAGATTTAATAAAATTTAAATGATCGATTAGTTAAAAAGGGAAAGGGCCTCGTAAGTCGGTTCTCCTTTAAAAGACAAATCTACCCCTTACAATAACGTTGTTTTTTTGCCTTCCTTATGGGTATTTATGTAGTTTTGTTAAAACAGAAACGTTTATATATAGTGTTGTATTGTATCGGCCTCTCATATTATATCACTCGACAGCAAGAAGAAAATGTCGTCGACGGCGACGGCGACGAAGATAGAAAATATAATCGGAATGCTTGTTTTGATTTTCTTTCCGATGACTTCTTGCTATATGATTCAATCTTTTGGAGGTAACAATCCCATGTCTGTGTTTCTTGCAACATTTTCTCTCATTTTCCTCCACTTTCTTGCTTGATTCCAGGCGTGGACATCGGAATAAACTACGGTCGTTTTGGCTCCAACCTTCCACCGCCGGAATCCATACCATCACTCGTGAGCTCCCTCTCAATCAAACATGTCAAATCATTCGATCTGGATCCAAGGCTCACGAAATCCCTAGCCAACACCGGCATCTCCCTTTCACTCTGTATCCCCAACCACAAGATTCCAATTCTATCTTCAAATTTCACCGAAGCAGAATCCATAATCAGAGATTTCATACTCCCTTACCACAAGAACACCATCATCACGTCTATCTCCGTCGGAAACGAGGTCTCTCTTCTGCCGGAGTTCGCCGATCATCTTCTCCCAGCTATGGTGAACGTAGAAAGAGCAATAAGAAGACAGAGATTGCATCAGAGAATCAAAGTCTCCACGACTCACTCCCTCGCCATACTTTCCAAACGATTCCCACCGTCCGCAGCAACTTTTCAGAAATGGATAGCAGAACCAGTCTTGAGACCAATGATGGAGTTTCTGAAACGAACAAATTCTCCAATTATGGTGAATATCTACCCATACCTCGCCTACAAACAATCCTTCCCTTCAATTCCCCTGGAATTCGCGTTGTTTTCTCCGATGAATGGCTCCAAGTACCGATACACAGATCCATACAGCGGATTCGTATACACCAACCTGTTCGACGTAATTGTGGGCTCCGTGAACTCAGCCATGAATTCCCTTGGGTTTCCAAATTTTCCATTAGTAGTATCGGAGATCGGTTGGCCTACCGGCGGTGAGACCGGTGACGAAGCGGCAAACGTAGAGAACGCTAGAGTTTTCAACCAGAGGCTGATAGAACACGCGAGAAGAACGGGAATTCCGGTATACATATTCTCACTGTTCGACGAAGACCAGAAGATCGGAGAGGCCATAGAGAAGCATTGGGGAGTGATGTATGGCAACGGCTCCAAGAAATACGATCTTATTCTACCGCCGGGAAGAAGAATCAGATGATGGCAATCTCGTAATTACAGTATATTTTTCTGGTTTAAAAGAAATATTGTACTTTGGGCTCATAATCGGGCCTTGATTTACGTCATTGTTGTTGGTGGGCTTAACAAATTCTTACGCATTTAGAGAAATCAAAATTCTTCAAAACAAATTGGCCCATTCATCCTATTTCGACTTTTGTTGTATAATTTTTAAAATTTATTGTTACTTATTATGGATAAACTTTTATTAGTTTATCTCGTTAAATAAAATGTGAAAATTAGTCATGTATTTGGTATGAAATTATTTTTTATAGTTTTACCAATTGTAACATTTCATCTTTTTTACTTGGCCATAAATAATATATAGAATCTTGTAATTTGAGTATTCACAAGAGGTTCCATGGTCTAGTGGTCAGGACATTGGACTCTGAATCCAATAGCCCGAGTTCAAATCTCGGTGGGACCTTTTTTTATCAAAAAAGTTAAATATTGGAAAATTTCTCTACGTGTTGGGAAATTTTACATTGGACACATTTTTTTTACTCATGTATCGAAGACTGATTTAATGTTTTGCAAAAATGCATTTGAAAGCGCGTAAAATGATTGTCCAATCATATTATGAGTATAGTGTTTTTTTTTTTATCATGTAACGTGTGCGGTGAGTATTACTAATATATTGACGACATTTACAATTTACATTACTATAAAATGGAATCAAGGTTCAAAAAAGTGTTAGTCGCTAGGCGGGCGGACACCCAGCATCTAGGCGGGACCTAGCGGTATCTAGGCGGGCTAGACGGATATATATATTTTATTTTTATTTAATGTAATTATAATATAAATATTTAATTCCAAATATTTATAAATACTTAATTTTATGAAAAACATATAAATATACAGTTTAGTATATTTATAAAAAAATATTTACAAGTATCAAATTCACAATATCAAACTTACAATGATAATCAATATAAAACAAATAAAATATAGAAAATGGTTGTCGAGTGAGGATGATGTTCAACCAAGACAAGGGTAAAGGCGAGGGTGAATGCGAGAGATGAAGCCAAGGGTGGAGATGAAACAAATATGAAGATGAGAAATGAAGGCAATGACAAAAGATGAAGACGATAACAACATATGAGAGAAGATAAAAAAAGGATGAAGGCAAAGACGAGAATGAGATACGAATGCAAGGACAAAAGATTTAGATGAAGACAAGAAACTATGCAATAGATAGAAGAAGACAAATGAGATGACGATAGGAAAGTCGATAAAAGATAAACGCATGGATATATGTCATTGTTAGTTTTTTTCTTTAAGTACCAAAACGACGTCGTTTTGACGTCAATTTTTTTTAATAAAAAAAGGACCGCTTAGAAATTAATCGGGCGGTAAGGAAACGCCTAGCGCCTAGGCGGGGCCTAGGCGGGATTTTTAGAACACTATGGAATACAATGTTTTAGGAAATGCTAAATGTTAGTGGTACGCTAATCTAATCTCCAATGTTTAGTTCATTATTATATATTATATATATATAAATTTATATATTAACACAACTTGATTTGATGGCTATATTCTACTACCACTTATAACAAAGAATAGGTATGAATTGGATATCCGAAACCAAATGAATAATACATAGTGTATTCGAATTTAAATATATGAGATGTGGGTATTTGAAACTCGGATAATCAAATAATTGGTTAGATAGCCGAAAATATCTAAACTCAACAATAAAAAAGTGTCTACAAAAGAGAAACGATGCCAGAGAACTTTCTCTCACTCATTCGATGTATCTGTTATTGACTTTGTATCATTCATCTTGACCGTTAGAGTTACATATGATGTTATCAAGATTTACACTAATGATAGTTTTGTAGTTTTCACAAAAATGATGGGTAGTTTTATAAATTATACATACCCGTTTATAAAGAATGAAATATTTGAATCCACAGTTTTTAGAATTTTGTTATTCAAATTTATGGATTCAAATATTTTTTTTTTCTCCTGTTCAACGACGAGTTTGAAATACTTCTCATTCCAACATTTGAAAGATTATATTATGTCAAACACGTTTAATTATCGAGTTTATTAAAAAATCACTGAAACAATATCGTAAATAAGTTTAAATCAAATCTTTTAACCATTGTTATTTTCATATAGGATTTCAAAATGTATTTTTAAAGTCAAATCATTTTAATTTAAACAAATTTGATTAAAAAATGTATTTATGCTTAAAACCATCTAATTTATTATTATAAAAAAAATCTAAATATCGAGTTTCTATATAATAAGTTTATGCCATAGGAAAAAATTGGTCGTGGGTTTTTTCTATCACGTTGAAATTGTTGCAACTTGCAACACTACATGTGCGATAAAATAAAAGACCAGACGCATGAGGACAAAAAAAAACAACAAAAAAAAACAAATGTAACACATTTTTGAAAATAAAATTTCCCAAATAATAAAGGAAGAAAATGAAATTGTAAAGAAAAAAAAAGAAAAATGGAGAATGACGTGTATGGCCATAAAGAGAGAGAGGGCCGATCAAAATATTGACGTCCGTCCACTTCCATTTTGTTTTGTGGTATAAAAGTTGTTGGGCATATTCATTATCTTATTTCTTCACTTTCACATTCTTCACGTGCATTTCGACAAACAATAAAATAAAATAAAATAAGTATATTTTGAATTATTGACATATGATACTATCGTAATATTTATAATATAATATAAGAGTTAATAGACAGTTTTCGCATTATTATATTAAAAACTGAAAATGAAAAATGAATATGAATACCTTTCGGATTGATAGTTGATCTTCTTTTTGATTCGATTGTACCAATTTGACACAACTTCGATTGTGCCCATTTGGTTTTATTATCTCTTAACTCATTTAAAATGGCAATGGCAAAGCTTCATCTGCGAGATACGAAGGGACCGCAACAACTGAATTCACCAACATAATTTCTAATTGAGCCTTTTTTTTGTGATTTGAATAATCACAAACATCTTTTAGTAAAAAAAGATGATCTATTCCTGGTTAGGACCATCTCAATAAGAAGTTTACTTAGCGTTACAACGTTAGAGACTACCTGAAACCTGCGACCCTGATGACGGTAATGGCTCATCGGGTTCGGTTGCGATTTCTGGATAAACCGCAGCCATCAGCTTCTCTTTGGTCAACGGATTTGACCCATTAGATTTGATCACGAACGTATGAAACACCGTGTCGTTGATCGGAGATAACTTAGACTCCAAGACACTCGCCTGAGAGTTTCGAATTGCCTGAATTATTCTTGAAACCGGATGTGAATTCAATGGCGAACTCACCTGAACCACCACGTCATCGTTCAGCGTTTGAATCTCGACTTCTGGAGTTAAGTTCAAAGATTCCAGACTTGGGTTTGGTTCTCCTGGTGACGGTGAGCTTCCTGTTCCAACCCTCTCGGCTTCCATGACCTTAACCTTCTCCTGAAGCTCATTAATGTATGCAATGGCGTCACCAAGAAGAGAAGCTTTGTCCATCTTAGAGATGTTAGGCACAACTGAACGTAAAGCGTAGAACCGTTGATTAAGCTTTTCACGTCTCATCCTCTCAGCTTCCACATGGTTCAGTGGCTCTTCCCGTCCATTAGCAGGCTTTCTACCCCGTTTCCGTGGTCTTTTCTCATCAACGGCCGCGGCCACACCAGCCCTTTTCTCCACACACAAATCTAGTTTTTCTGATATAGGTTTTGTGGAGGGTTTTAATGACGCTGCTGAACTAGTAAAGCCAATCTGCATCTGGTTGTTTTGCTTTGAAGCTTGGTGATTGTTTATCACGATACCTTCTTTAGGCGTACTGACTTGCCGTTCCATGTTACTATCCGTGGTTTGAGCTGCGTGAGAAGGTGTCGCTTGAGCTGCATAAGCTGGTGGCAACCCATGAAATCCATTCCTCAAGCTTTGATTGGGTTCCCATGCTTGAGGAGGAAACCTCTCGTCCAACTTTCTGGTAGTAATGTTCTCTCTGAAAGGAGAATTGGCATGAACGTGGTTCATGTTAGTCAGTTCCTGTCCAAAAAGCTTGTGAACACTTCCTGTCTGGTTGGCCACAGCATTCGTGTTTCCAGCGTCATTGTTGTCACCTTTTGTCCCGTGAATCACATGTGGGAAAAAGGTAGCCATTTGATGTAACCTTGTGGAGAACATAGACCTTAAAGAATGAACCAGATCCATGTTTTCAGGCAAAGACCGAACAGAACCGAGTTCAACAACACCTACATTCGTCGAGACCATGACAATTGTTCGGATTCCAGCAGTCTTGGTAAGAAAAGACCTGAAACAGTAATCAAAATTAGGGTCCATAGCATCAGATATCCAGAAATGTTTTCCTGATGCAAAGCACCTGCCCGGACCACCTTCTCCATTAGGAAAGGAGAAATACATGGAGGCTAAGAAGAACATCTCAGTGTCGGTGACTTTATCTAATGTAAGAGGAAAATTAACCTCATCACATCCACCCGTAATTATATGAAGCTTCTGAAGAACCATTTTCCTCATGTTCTGATGTGTTTCTTCATCCAAGTTTCGATTACGGACACCAACTATATCATCTTCTGTACTGTTGGGTTCCCGACAACACCCATCTCCCCAACCTAGAACCAGATTTCCCGATCTAGACTGTGAAACCTGCCAGAAAATTGCATAGTTCCAGCTAAACATCATGAAATTTGGCCGGTCCACCAGATCAGAGAGCTTCGTCTGAATACTGTCGTCGTTTAACATTGTAGCAAATAATTTATCACTACAAAACGAACTAGCACTCAGATAATCAAACGCTCGGTGCCCTAATACTCTTGCAAACATAGCCTTTTCTCCATCATCCCATTCCAGTGCATTCATATTCATCGCGCCTTTTTATCTCCCACGGATGGAAAAAATGTAAAAAAAAAAAACGAAATATTATAGAGAGAGCCAGCACCAGCGAAGCAGTGAAATTCAAAAGGCTAACGTGAAAACCCTAATTTCCCTTCTGAAACTGAATGCAAACCGGTAGTACTCGCTATACTGCTTCAAATCCAAAATCTCAACTCCTTCCACCGTCAATTTCCAATAAACTGAATGGATAATTAATAAACGTAATCAATGGATGAATACCATGCCGAGAGAACCAGAAAAGAATCATACACACCAGAATCCGGCTCTGTCAGGAAATTTTCGGGAGAGAGATTTCAATCACACGTAAACTTTCCCAGGAAAGTGACAACAGCGGCTTCAATTTTGGGAATGAACCCCAGACAATAATTTTCCAGGAAATCAAAAGAGAAAGAAAGAGAAACAGAATCCAATCCAGTAAAGCTTCAGACAAGGAAACACGTAAGGAAGAAGAGTCGTCGTCTTCGGTATGAACGTAGAGGAGAGAATTATACTGAGAGAGAGGAGAGATAGAGCGAGAGTGACTGGGTTTGTATGAAGCTTAACCAGGGTTACTTGTGTAGACTGAGGGTAAGGTTAAAGAGTTAACCACGGTTAAATCCGGGTCGGATTGACCAAGTAGTACCCAAACTCCGGTTCTGTCTCACCGATTCTGATCGAGTCAACAAATCATGCTTATTATCAGCTAATCGAATCAGATTATGTACTTTTATGCGCTAATCTGTTTCCTTTACCGCTAAATCTCGATTCTGTTACAGAAAAAATCATTTATGCGTTTAACCAAAATATAACATTTATTTAAATACATATATATTACCAAGCCAAATCCTTTCGAATTGACGATTATTGCTAAATATCATAACGAATTATCTTATATGTGTTTTTATCACCATTCGTACATGAATATTAAGGTATGAATCTTTAGCAGTATTTTATTCTATATAGTTTTTAAGGTATGAATCTTAAGCAGTATTTTATTTTATATATTTTTTAAGGTATGAAATTTACCTATGACATTAAGATTTTTCCTTTTTAAAATAAAACAATTAATTGGAGAAAGATTATATAAGTGGTACATGTGAATAAATCTCTTGAATTTACAAAATCATATATAAATTCACTCCAATAGTGGAGTATTAAAATTTATATTCATGGATAAAATATCTAATGGTAGAAAATGATTAAAAGATTATTTAAACATATAGATATATATTTGTTAATATCTTGAAAATATTTATTGATAAATATTTTTTACTTGTGTAAATAAAAACAACAAAATATAAAAAACTATACTAAATTAAATAATCAGTTATCAACTCTTCAAAATTTTGCACAAGTGATATCTTTTACCTGAAAGAAATTTCATTAATTAATCCATTTCAATTTATATTAGAATTTATTAAATATAATTTTACATCCCGTGTTTCGAATAAAAATTATAATTTTGTATATGTTTTTGTTTACAAAAAAAATTATATAAATATTTATCCCACAATAGTTATAATTTAAATTTTCAATATTAATTCTGTAAAATTAAAAAAAAAACACAAAATATACATGCGTGTAAATTGTTTGTATAGTCATTATAATAAAAATACTTTTTTTTATTCATTTGATTCATTATAATTTGATTCACTATAATTTTGAGGATGAAAATATGATGATAATGATGTTTTAAAATTAAATAATTTATATATTTTTTCATAAAACGTATGGATTTTAATATTTTTCATGTCAGATGATACGATAATCAATTGCATTTTAAAAGTTATAGTTTGAATAAATAAATTTTATTCTATATATTTATAATGAATTTTGTCTACCTACTAATAATAATAATATCGAGGATTGGCCTGTCTTTGCGTATATATTTTTTTCACATCACACATCATTGTTTAAGTGGTCCTCTAATCTTCTATACGATATAAAAATGTTACACTGAAACGTATAACAAATTTTGAAAATACTAGACATGTAATAATACATATACTCTATATTTAAATTATAGTACATGATACCATAGCACACTTAACTACTAAACCAAATAATTTGTACGGTTTGCGTTGGGTCTATTTCTTATAATAAAATATTTTAAAAAGATATAAATTTTATAATGAACCTTTCGCTTTTTCAATTTATTTAATTTTTTAAAAGACACGAGTTCATTTATAGCACAGAAATTGCGTGAATAGCATGCCCAACAGAATCTCATTAAGAAAAAATAAAAAAAGTAAAGTCCTGTGAGACCACATGTAATACCTGTGGCTTTAACCTAATCTTATCTACATGTGTTTGTTTAATTCTTCTTTTTACGTCGACTTTTTAAGATGAATATTTGAATTTAAATAAAAATTCAATATTTTTTACAAAACAATCGAACTCAATTACTTTTATTTTATTTTGTTATCTGTTATGATAAATTGTTACGCATTGATTAGAACATAAATTTGAATTTCTATATATGATATTTGATAATTATAAATTTTTGTACTAAATTTTATGATTAGTTAATTTTGGATCCGTGTTTAATATAGTTCATCCCGATTTAAATATACCATTGTTGAATCATCAATTATAATTTTTACATTCCAGAACCGAATCTGGTGTAAGAAAAAGTATTATGATAAGTTGTTTCCCATTGGTTATAATATAAAGTCTGAATTTCTATATATGATATTAGATAATATTAAACTTTTGAGCTAATTTTTAGAATTAATTAGATTCACATTCATGTTTAACGTTAGTTATTTGTTTTATAATTAAATATTTTTCACTAATTTATTAGATTATTTTTATGTGTCCAATTTTGACTTTGCCAAAAAAAGTAATATTCACGGACTGATATATGAAATAATGTACATTGCATGTGGAGTTGCAATGATCTCAATTAGTTTTTAATGCGTCTGTTAAGAACGGTGAAAACAAATATTTTGATTTAAAATAATGTAATTTAATTGGTAATTGGAATATATAAGATATTTTTATTTTGTATTTCGATTATTATCTTGAGAATAATACTCGTAGTAATTGAAATTAAATTTATATAAAAATTTTAAATGCTTATTTTAGAACATCTACGAAAAAAATATTAGATTAACAACCAATTCTTGTTTACCTTTAATTCTTAATAAATAAAGTTTAATGCCAATAATATAAACTATGTCAGCGACAATTTAAAGATAATCAGGTTTGACAATTATAACGCTAACTCGGAAGTATTAGACATGGTCTTTTATTAGATTGATACCCAATAATTTCAATATTAAAATCTAAACAAATTTGGGTTTAATCCCTAATAAACAAACTTTACCATTAATCGAAATTAAAAAAAAATTGAGGAAAATTAGTAAAACAAAGGAAAAAACCATGAGTTTCTTACTTGGTTGGTTAAAGCTAACAATATACAGTATCAAAGGACAAATCATGACATTTATAATTAATCATTACAAAAATGACTTAGCCGCAATTTTTGAAATCGGGATAATGTAAATATATTGACTGATTGATTTTAAAATATTACACTCTAATCACCTATTTAACTACACACGAACCAATACAGGAAAATGAAAAAAAATGTATTGATATTACTATAATAGTTATTTCATATACCGTAGCCATATAATATTGCAACAAAAATAGTTGAATAAATTATGGGTGTGTGGAGAAATCTATAGATATTATTCTAATCCATGACGCTTTACGTATCAAATATGATAAATATTAAATTGTAACATTATGATACTTGTAAATATTGAATAATATAATTTATCAAAAAATAAGTTAAACAAAATATGTAATCCGTTTAAAATTCGAATCATCATTTTTAAAAAATATATATGTGCATTGAGATTACAGTGAATATATATATATATATTAAACAAATTACATGATTTTTTGGCTTTTGTTTGTATGATTACCAACACCACTTGCGAATAGAAAAACAACACGGATCACGTAAAGAGGAAAAAACAAAAGAAAAAAAGAAAGAAAGAGATGTGCAACTATTTGTCCTTAATGAAAAATAATACATTATTACGATTTATATTGCACGTGTAAAACATGTACATATGGTGGTACCGCCGCCGATGTTGAAATTCCACCACAAATTTTGAATTAAAATAAAATATAACCCACACAACATAAATATATATATATATAACATTACGTATGATATAATTCAAAATTTTATACGATAAAAATATACCAAATTTTCGATATTATAAATGGTGGTTTTATATGTTAGGTAGATTGACACATGAGTTCATTACATCATTTAATTTGCCTAGTAAAAGTTTTATTGACTTTTTTTTAAAAAAAATGTACATATATATTTGGAGGTGGGGCAAATATGGAGAAGAACATCGAAGATTGATGCGAATATGATTTGCTGATTATTCATATTGATGGCAATTAATTTGTACGTCTAACTTAAATTAGGGAAAGTCAATGTATTAAATAAATACAAAATACAAGCATATGTTTATCACTCATGCTTCGTAACAATAACTATGATTTAATATATATAAATAAGATATATTTTTTTATCGAGTATTAATACTTTTGTAAACGAATTTTAAAAAATTAAAATATTTATAGTTACATGTTAAGATTAGTATTAGAAGAGTAGGATATAAGTTGCATGTATCATAAAGCAAATTGTTTGGTGAAAATCAAATAGATATTCATATTTCAAACGACAAAGTGAAAAATGGTGTAAGTATAAAATAAAATAAAAAATATATAATTGGGAGATTTTTAAAAAACATAATTTGGAAATATAGTAAAAAATAGAAGGTGGATAAGAGAGGGGGACCCACAGGTGTGTGGCTAAGATGGGAATGTGGTGTGGGGACAATGGGAGACACACACGTCGTATGGTAGTCTACATCACAGACAATAGATTCTCATTTTTATATATATAATTCTTCGTTTGTCCCCCCATTTCTCTTATTCTATATACACGTCTCCTATTTTTCTATTTATTTTTCGTAATAAAATATTTATCAGCAGCCGTCGCTACTTCCTCTGCACCTTTTGTGTTCACTGTTAGTGTTGATTGAATACACTGCACACTTGAACTTTAATTTACTTTTTTATTTAAATAATATTGTTATGAATATGTAAACATTTAGTTGTTACTTAATTATGTAATAACATGGTTTGCCACCTTGAATGTGTTCATATTCATAAAATAAATTAAAACAAAATTTATGATAATATTAATAATCTAATATTTTATGAAACGAACAACATAACAATCATATTATTAATAATTTATTAAATTCGTAGCAATTGAATCAAATTTAGAATTAAATTCGAGATATTAGTTCTATTTATTAAGTTGTTTAAAAACTTTCGAAAAAACAAGAATTTAATTAATCTAATTTTAATGAAAAAATTGAAAAGTTTACACTATAATATTATTATGATTTAACACTTAAAAGAAGTAACATTTAAACATTAATTTATATAGAGAAATATGACTTCATTCTCAAAATTTAGAATATTTAAAATCAAAAGAAAATTTTAAATTTATACTGTTCTATTAGTATATTGAATTTATTTTACCTATATATAAGAAATCCAATTATTAATATTAGGATATAAAGAAGATAATAAATTAATGGATGGGAAAAAAAAGAGTGGAGAACGTTAGGAAGAGAAGATAAAGATGGAGAGGAGGAGACCACATCGTCACGTGTTTTTTCTTTTGGAGCTAATAATAAATATAAAAATAGAATGTGGTCGATTTTTTCTTATTATATTTTTTTAAATGAAGAGAGAGACAGAGAGTGGGGGTCACGCGCCAACCGACGGCAACAAATAAAAAAAGAGGCTCATTCACGCAACTCGTGTAATCCATCACGCGTTTTTTATGGGTTTCTGTGGGGCCCATTACCCCCAAACGCCACGTGTCCATCTATGGCATTAACTCGCACGTGTGTCTAATTCGACCCAACGGGATTTTGAAAATCCGTTGGTTAAGCTAACAAAGTAAACGTACGTAACTAACGACTCTTTTTAGCCCCCACCGTCTGTTGAGACTAATACGAGTAAAAAACGTGCATGTTTACAATGTAAATTATTAAATGAAAGGGCGATATCGTCATTTCAGTGATATATGATTCATATTCAATGACTTGGAGATATTCGCACACTGTGGGGGACACCCTAAAGCTTCTCAAAACACTCATATTTACTCCTAAAACCGTCAATATCTTTCATTCATTTCAATCTTAATTGCAAATTTATTGCATTTTCTAATAGCATAAATTATTTTTGTTGAGTTAACAAAGACTAATTAATTCATATGGTAAATATATGAGATAAAATATTTTATCCTATATCATGTTCAACTCCTTATTTTGAATATAGTATTTATACTACTTTTGTTTTTTAAATATAATAAAGGATTATTTTATTAGACCAAATATATCCGCTTTAGCAAAAGAAATTGGGTTGGGCCTCAGCCCAATAACCTCGTAATATATATGAGCCCAAATATATAAAAAATGGGCCTTTCATATGATATGAAGAGAAACAAGTTGGGCCTTTACATGAAGCCCGTATTCAGGTAAAAGATAACGGGTGGCCCATGACCCGACCCGACCCGACCCGACATCGTATATTTGAGTAATTGTTAAAACATTTGAAGGTGTATCCATGAAATCACGCTGTGTTCCCGCAAAATGTGTCTGATTTTGTGTCTTTGAAAACCCTCACTGTCTGAATCTTAGTTCCTTTTCTGCCGCTTTCTCTTCCTCTGAGTACCCTAAATTCATTATTTGGGGGTTTTCGAAGAAAGCTGTTCTCGAACTCGATCTGCGTTATAAACCCTAGTTTCTTCATTTTTTTTCTAGAGAAATGGAGTGGAATCCGGAGACTCTCCAGTTCCTCTCCCAATGCTTCCTCCACACGCTCTCTCCGGCGCCGGAGCCGCGGCGGGCTGCTGAGAGGTCGCTTGCTGAAGCGGCTGATCGACCAAACTACGGCCTCGCTGTCCTTCGTCTCGTGGCAGAGCCATCCGTCGATGAACAGATCCGCCACGCGGCCGCCGTTAACTTCAAGAATCATCTCCGCGCTCGATGGGTACCTGCCGGTGATTCGGGTCTCACTCCGATCATCGATTTGGAGAAGGATCAAATCAAAACCCTCATCGTCTCCCTAATGCTGTCTGCTTCTCCTCGTATTCAGAGCCAGTTGAGCGAAGCCCTAGCCGTCATTGGCAAGCACGATTTCCCGAAGGCATGGCCTGCTTTGCTTCCTGAACTTATCTCCAGCCTCCAAAAAGCTACTGGTGCCGGTGATTTCACCTCCGTAAATGGTATTCTCGGGACGGCTAATTCAATTTTCAAAAAGTTTAGGTATCAGTACAAAACCAACGATCTCTTGCTCGATTTGAAATATTGCCTTGATAATTTTGCCGCTCCATTGCTGGAGATGTTCCTTAAAGCGGCGTCGTTGATCGATTCTGCGACGAGCTCTGGTGGGTCAGCCGCGACCCTCAAGCCATTGTTCGAGTCTCAAAGGCTGTGTTGCAGAATATTTTTCTCCTTGAATTTTCAGGAACTTCCGGAGTTTTTCGAGGATCATATGAAGGAGTGGATGGGAGAGTTTAAGAAATATCTAACCACGAAGTATCCTGCTTTAGAGGGCACTTCAGATGGGTTGGCACTTGTGGACGATCTTCGAGCTGCTGTTTGTGAGAATATAAATCTTTATATGGAGAAAAACGAAGAAGAATTTCAAGGCTTTCTCAATGATTTTGCATCTGCTGTTTGGACTTTACTCCGTGATGTTTCAATATCACCCAGCCGTGATCAATTAGCCACAACAGCTATTAAGTTCTTGACCACTGTTAGCACCAGTGTTCATCATGCATTGTTTGCAGGCGATGGAGTGATCCAGGAGATTTGCCAGAGTATTGTAGTTCCCAATGTACGGTTAAGGGATGACGATGAGGAGCTTTTTGAGATGAACTATATCGAGTTTATTCGAAGAGACATGGAAGGAAGTGATGTAGATACCAGAAGGAGGATAGCATGTGAACTGCTTAAAGGGCTCGCCACAAACTACAAAAGACAGGTGACAGAAGTAGTTTCTGTTCAGATACAGAACCTGTTAGGTTCTTTTTCAGCAAATCCAGCTGCCCATTGGAAAGATAAGGACTGTGCAATTTACTTGGTTGTATCACTGGCTACTAAAAAGGCTGGAGGTGCATCTGTGTCTACAGATTTGGTTGATGTTCAAAGTTTTTTTGCCTCAATTATTCTACCAGAGTTACAAAGTCAAGATGTTAACAGTTTTCCGATGTTGAAGGCAGGTTCGCTCAAGTTTTTTACAATGTTTCGTAGTCATATACCAAAGCCCCTTGGAATTCAATTGTTTCCAGATTTGGTTCGGTTCCTTGTGGCAGAGTCAAATGTGGTTCATTCCTATGCCGCTAGCTGCATAGAAAAGCTCTTATTAGTAAAGGATGAGGGTGGAAAAGCTAGGTATGGTGCAGCTGATATCAGTCCATTTTTGCCTCTGTTGATGACCAATCTATTCAATGCCCTTAAGATTCCAGAATCTGAGGAGAATCAGTATCTTATGAAGTGTATAATGCGAGTCTTAGGTGTTGCGGATATCAGTGGTGAGGTTGCTGGACCTTGCATTACTGGCTTGACTTCAATTCTTAATGAAGTTTGCAAAAATCCGAAAAATCCTATCTTCAATCACTATCTATTTGAGTCTGTGGCTGTTCTTGTTAGAAGGGCATGTGAGCGTGATAATTCGCTCATATCTGCATTTGAAGCATCTCTTTTCCCTAGTCTTCAGATGATTTTAGCCAATGATATCACTGAGTTCTTGCCGTATGCGTTTCAATTACTTGCTCAGCTTGTTGAATTAAACAGGCCACCACTCTCACCAAACTACATGCAGATCTTTGCCCTTCTCCTCGCGCCTGAGGTCTGGAAGAGAAGTGGCAACGTTCCAGCCCTCGTGCGTTTGCTTCAGGCTTTCCTTCAGAAGGCGCCTCATGAACTTAACCAAGAAGGAAGATTGAGTCAAGTTTTGGGGATTTTCAATATGCTGGTATCATCCCCGAGCACAGATGAACAAGGCTTTTATGTCCTTAACACGGTTGTTGAGAATCTTGAGTACAGTGTCATCGCACCTTATATGACTCACGTATGGAACGCCCTTTTCACACGTCTACAAAACAGACGGACAGTGAAGTTCCTCAAGTCATTAGTCATTTTTATGTCGCTTTTCTTGGTCAAGCATGGATCGGCTTATCTAGTGGAGACAATGAATACTGTTCAGCCCAACATCTTTAATGTGATCCTGGAACAGTTCTGGATTCCAAATCTCAAGTTAATTACTGGAACTATCGAGCTTAAGTTAGCCGCGGTTGGAGCAACTAGACTGATTTGTGAGACTCCAGCCCTCTTGGATGCATCAGCCGCTAGACTCTGGGGGAAAATGGTGGATTCCATTGTCACGCTCGTGTCTCGACCTGAACAGGATAGAGTTGAAGATGAACCAGAAATGCCAGATATTGCAGAGAATGTGGGTTATACGGCTGCATTCGTGAGTCTTTACAACGCTGGGAAAAAGGAAGAGGATCCGCTCAAAGACATCAAAGATCCAAAGCAGTTCTTGGTTGCTTCTCTGGCTAGACTTACTGCTGCTTCTCCAGGCAGATTCCCTCAGATAATCGGTGAGAATCTCGAACAAGCGAATCAGACAGCTCTTCTTCAGCTCTGCAGTACTTACAACTGCTCAATCGCTTGAGTAAGTGATTACATTTTGTGCTTTATATTGCTTTGCCTCTTCTTCTGTCCAAAGGACAGCCAGGACACGACAGGGGAATCTAAATACGATAATGTAATGATATGGCAGGACGGTGGAACATGAAGAAGATGGAAAAGGGGCATCTCAAAAGTGGTAAAAAAAAAACCAAACATAAATCTTTATCTTTGTTTTTGTCGATTAAACATGAAGAGCATCATCATCTTGATTGCATTTTGCATCGGCCCTTTTCTATTTTTTTTTTTAATTTTTTTTGGGTTCGAACATGTTATTATCTTATGGGTCATGGATGGAGAGATTTCCTTTTGTCTGGTTGATTTTCTCTCGTTCTGAAAGTGTCTGAAACTGTATTCTTCTTATGATGAAATCAATGGCTTTGGTCCCTCTTTGTCTTAAATGGGCTTCTTGGGTTTCTCACTGAAGCCTCTAATCTATTTCCTTGTGGCCCATTTTCTCTAATGATTATCATAATTAACAATATGGAAGTATTTTCCTTATATATATAGGGAAAGGGGCACGCCTGAAATGAATAATGGGTGTTGTGGTATCTTATAATAATGGAAAATTAATATAAATATCAAAGCTAATTAAAATATGGAAAAAGGGGAACATAGGGTTTAGGGATATATAGTTTATGTTGGCTAATCATATGGAGCATAAGCACTAAGGCTTGTCTAATTATTAATTAAAGGACAATAATTAAAAGATGGAGTGGGACTGATGTGAGCCTTTTCCCTTAATTCACTCACCCATCATCATGCATATGACTATCACACGTAACAATGACACAAATTAGCAATTTCAGCTATAATATATCACTAATTTTATTTTTATTTTATTTGTATTTAAATGGATAATTTAATAACTTAATGATTGGGCAGCTTGTAGTGTGTGAGAGAGTTTGAAAGAGTTCATGATTCTTGATTCCCATTGGTCGGATTTCGATCACTCTTATCGTTAGTGCTCTTCACCACAGTAGTTCCCATTTTGAACATATGTTTCATTATTACGAGGTAAAAGTGAAACATTATTGCTTATAAAAATTACAATGTTATATGATCTTGGTGGGTTATATTAATTTTCCGATTCAAATCCGCATTATGTAAAATGATGGGTTGAGTTAGATTTTATTCAAATTATTGAATAAAATAGATCAAATAAAATATTACAAAAATCAAAAGAAAATAAAGAAAAAATAGTTATTGAGAAATAATTGGAATGAATGAAATTGGAAGACTTATCCAAAGAGTCATAAGGGAAATAATGGAGAGAGAGAGAGACCCATCCCCGCAGTCAGAGAGAGATAGAAAGAGAGATTATATCATATCATGTGATTTATCTGGTCCCCTTTTAGTCAATTTATTTTACCCCCTTTTCACCACGACCTATTTTTTTACCTTTATAAAGTAAAAAAGCATTTATATATATATAATATTTGTGTTCGGTGACACAATTTTACCGTGGACCAATCTTTTACTCATCTAATCTCCCATCACTTTTTATTCAAAAATATTTGATATAGTTTTTTTTCATATAATTGCATACAAATAAATAATGGTTTTTAATTCCCAAGAAAAATCATGCACAACAGCTGGACTACAAATTTTAACCCCATGAACTTCCTAAAATCATCCCTCAATTATAAGAGTACTAAATCACATGTTTTCATAATCGAATTAGTTCAAAAATATTTTGATTAATAATTACAATAATCATAACACATTTATATACTTTTACTTTCTTAAAACATATATTTATGGCATATATAATAACAAGTTTTTTAAAAGTATAGCTTTTATAATTCATTATCACTCCATTTGACTTATTTCTTAATTTATTTTACAATACCA
Organism: Gynandropsis gynandra; assembly: GCA_036759665.1. NCBI lineage: Eukaryota > Viridiplantae > Streptophyta > Magnoliopsida > Brassicales > Cleomaceae > Gynandropsis > Gynandropsis gynandra. The sequence goes on from CM071861.1 coordinate 38,925,247, forward strand.
AATTTCGAACTCAATATAAAATATATATTTTGTATAGTTAATTAACCAATTCAGTTATCATATCTTAGTTTATCTAAATATTTTCTTAAAAACAATAAAAATAGTATATATATATGTTATGAAGTATGTATATATGGGGGAGTTGCAATAAACCCGCTCCATTCCTTTGCACAATAATAAGAGAGTCCACATGCTTTCTTTCTTTTGACTGTTTTTTTTTTCTTCTTCTCATTGTTTTTAAAAAATAAAATAAAAAAATAAATCCACCAATCACTTGTCATACACGTGCTTGTATTCGAAGAATACAATAAAATAAAATTCAGGCAAAGTTTGAAGTACTAGGAATCCTTCCCTCTTTATTTATAAATTATATATTTATACAATGTTTACATCCCCACTTTATACTAAAATATATCAATAAATAAAGCAAATAAAGAGAGCAATTATGGAGGGATTTATATATATATATATATGTGTGTGTCTTTTTTCTGAAATAAAATAATTGTAATAGATTATAAATGAGTGCAATTATGTTTTAGTTATTTTCATGATTCCAAAATATAAATTTGTTTGTTGTCACCTATTTTTCTTTTCTTCCTCCAATCTTATAAATTCAATAAAAAAATTTATATATTTTAAAATGTTCTGAAAATCATCATCAACTCTTATTATATAAAAAAAAACTCTCACCAATACAAATTTTATATATACATCATAATGATAAGACAAATTGTTTCACCATGGTTAATTTTGTAATTTTCTTTTAGAACATTTTTCCACCAAATAATTAATTTTCATTAACCAATACAAATTTTGACATAATAGAAATTTCCCATCTCTACAATAGCATAAACTCCAACGATGATTAGACCAATCTTCATTTCCAGTCTAATATTTATCAACATTTGCATGAAATATATTCATAGAAACCAAATTTAACTATATATGATATATAATAAACATTTTCTAGGTCATATATATAATATTTGTAATATGATATGTAAATTATATTTTTTTCCAAAAAGAGTTATCTAAAAAGATTGTAATGGTATAACATGATGTAAATTATCTGATAATATATTGGAAATTATATAATCACATTAATACATAATGGCTTAATTTAATCTAGTAATTTTCTGAAATAAGTTTACGTAATAACTTACACTAATAATTAATTTAATCTAACAATACGTAAAAATCAATTTAAACTAATAATTTCAATGTTAACGTACAAGGACATTAAACGTTTCAATTTTATTAATTAAAAATAAATGCGATGCGATATAAAAGGAAAGAGGTTGTAAGAGAGAATTTCCCAATCTGAAATTGGACTTAGTGGAGAGATGAACAGAAGCCCTTGAGTTGTACGGACGCATATCTACCAAATGACCAAATTACCCTTTCCGATTCTTATATATATATATATAATAAATCTGAAATATATTGCGATCCCTTTTCATGTCGCCATGTGAGACCACACTAAGGTCAGATGTATGATTCCTTTATAATCATATGATTAATTCATTGACTAATTTGTGAATGCAATACACAGACACACAGCTTTGATACTTCTTAATAATTCTCATAAATCATTATATCCTAATCCTATTTATATCCTAAATTTCTTCAAAGTACTTATATCGATATGAATTAGTATGCATATTATATGTATTCGCGCGTATATATATATATATATTATTATTGTACTCGTAATTGTTCTGATTATTTGGGTTTATAAGGAAATTATTCTGGCTAATCATAACTCAGTATCATATTTAGACTTTAACCATATTTTTTGCATGTGAAGTTTCCGACGGTCGTGGTATTTTTTTTACCTTAAATATTGTTTTTGTAAAATTGGTGATTGGACCAAATAATAGAATAATCATTGTGATATCCCCAAGTTAATTTCGGTATATAAAAGATACCAAAATATACAATTATTAACCAAACATGTTGTATAAGATTAGGGTTTTTTTTTATATATATATATATTCAATTTGCAGAACTATGGACAAATAAGAGGGATTTGATGTTTCATCCTAACCAAATCCACGGATCAGATACCATGCATATAGGGTTATAAAAAAGATAATTATATTTTAATTAATCCGAATGTTAATACAGTTATTGATTAATCGTTGATAATTGACTATGAGATTAAAAGATCCCTTAACCATTAGGAAGGGGAAGAGTCGTTTTTCTTCTTTTCGCATCTTTATATGACTGATTATTTTTGTTGTTATTTCTTTAGCTTAATTTGATTACTATTTTAACACAAGAGTGGAGGAATAATTATAATATTTTAAGCTATATATATAATCAAATAGACCTACAGTTCCACACAAATATGCTAAGGTTTATGGAAATAATTATTCCTATAATGCTCTTTGTTTGGCTCCACCCCAAAAGTAAAAGGACGAATAATGTAAATTATTTAAATATATACACGTATGTATGTATGATTACCGCTGGTATTTATTTATTTATATGAAATACGATGAAACTCGTATTATATGACAATAATTATTATGTAATACGTGTAAATTAACCATGTCGCGTTTTTTAATCAACATAATTTGAGCATATATATATAAAGTATATAAATGAATGAGACTTTAATTTGTTTTATTACAACGTTATAATATATATATATATATAATTTAATCGGATAGTAATTAATTGGCTTAAGATAATAGATACGGACTCAGAATCAAATCTTCCTTTCTTGACTGCGTTGTTAACTTAAAGCCAACCATTTGATTCTCAAAACTCACATATATTTACCTCTATTATCAAACCACTAATTTCATTAATTTTTTATTTTGTATTTTCTTAAAACTGTATTTTTGTTATTGTTCATTATAATAACATTATCAATAAATGCATAAACGCATATTCGTTTTTTTATTTTATTTTATGACGTGGCGACTATGACAAAACGAGTGATTAACTATTGATACCCGACAAATTAATTAATAGAAAATAATCGCAATTAGGATTAAAATAATAATTATCATGAAATGGATTCCACTCCACCACTAACCTTTTTATTAATTGAAATAATGCAAACGTTATATTCTTCCCATCCGTGCATTCACATTCGTTTTTAATAATCATATTCCTAACCAACAATTAGAAGCAACGGTCCCTCCTTTGTGTTTTTATTTTTTTAATTTGAATTATTTTCATATTCGAAATTTATTATTTAAATATCATTATAAGAATTAGCAGATCTCGTAAATTCATCCCCCGATGCAAATTATATATTTTTATGTGAGTTAACAACATCAACATCGACGTTGCACGAAATTTTCGACGTAGCTTATGTTTCGGTCGAATAAATCAATATGTTTTTTTTAATTATTATGTAAGTCTTGTATGGAACATTTAGTCCTATAACATTTTATATAATTGGATGGTTAATTTGAAAGTAAACTGGTTATTATATATTGGCCAACGAGAGTTAACTGATATTGTAAATATCTGTTTTATACTTTTTTTATGTAATTACTTGGCTATGACGATGGGGTAAATTATTATTATTATATAAAATATTTATAAAACTATTTACTTTTTTATCACAAATTGTATTTTAAACATACAATTTTTTTATTGTAAATATTGAATAAAAGTACGTTAAAATGATCATCAATTAATTTAATTAAAACTGAAATGATTATCATCAAGTGTCGATAAAAATAAATATATAACAAATCCAAAGTTTAAAAGAACTTTGTGTTTATAAAAAATATATTATTAAACAAAATTTTAATTTTTTTTTGTAAGACTATGATTATTCTATTTCTCAAACATTACACTAGAAAACATTTAACAACATTTGAAAGATAAAACTTTTATTTGACAGTTATTTTAATTTGTATGTTATTTGATAATTATAGCCATTAAATTTTGACAATACAAATAAAATATAGAAAAAATCGATATATTCTAAGAATGAGAGTAAATTTTATTTGAAATTCTGTTGATTATTTTTTTGTTGGAAAATGTTTAACTAATTTTAGCCTCTTTCGTAATGCTTTATCATTTCCCTTTCGTAATGATATTCGATTCTTCTAATCCAATGCTTACTTTCCAAGATTTTGTCCGTACAATGTTTTTTCTTTTGCCGTCACACCAATAAAAAAAATATATTTGAAGTAAAATTTCGCTAATCATCTTGCTTTGATTACGCAATTTATTACTCGTAATTAATTTAGATAATTTTTTGGTACGTGTTATATTGTTTTATTAAAAAATTTGTTTATATGGTAGTATTTGAGAAATGAAAAATATTTTTTATGTAAATTTTTTTGCCCCTGTCTTCGTATTTGCAATTAAGAAATTTATAGTTTAATTTTATAATTTAACGTCACACCTCATTGACTTGGCTAGGTAACCAATAAACCAAGTTTATATAAAGTATTATTACTCACCAATTAGTTCGAGCACATTAAACTAAATAATCAGAAAGTATTTTCCACCTTCAATGATTAAAGATCGAGCATTAGTTATGATAAATGTAAATATTTTTAATTGCACGATTGATTTTTAAAATTAAAAAAAAATCTACAAGCCACTAATTGAAAGACATCCTTTCCCGATAACAATAATGGATAAAAACAAATGGTGTTTTTGAAATAGACAAAGCAAAATTAGTTTAAAAATTATTTCATATCATATTTGGCATACAAAAATCATATTTTTAAAATATTAGCATATTATATGTTAATGAACCATGTATATATATACAAATATGTATATTTATAAATAAGAATGGAAAAATAGAAAAATAGAAAAATAGAAAAATAGAAAAACAATGGAAGGAAATGAAGAGCGTATGGTGGGGAGTGTGAATGTGAGTATGGGAGAGAGAGAGAGAGGCGAATGTACTGAAACGAAGCAGCGTGAGGACAAGTCAGCATGTGACACGTGGGATACAGTACGACCAGACAGCGTGGCCATTCTGACGTGTCCACTTGGGGACCACCTCTTTCCCCGACACTTCGGCATGGTCACTCTTTCTCTCTCTTCTCTTACTCTCTCTCCTTGCGAGTGTCTCCCACTCTCTCTCCTCCCTATATTTTTTTTCTCTAATACTGAATATATCAATACTATAGTGTGACCAAAAAGGTTAGGTGAGAATTATAATATACAAAAAAAAAATAAAATTTTAATTATGGAATTGAAAAAAATAAAACAATTAATTAGGATTTTTATTATACGCATATAAAACATTGAATAAAGAGTTGTTTTTTTACGAGGTTAATTTCAAAATCTAAACCGTCGGAGCGTGAAGGAAACGCGCTAACGAGAGAGCGTGTGGCAGTTAAAAATGGAAGAGAGAATAGACTTTGACCCTCTTCTGAATTTACACGTGAAATTTACATAACTCGCACGCCTACCGAAGCTCTCCCTCCCTTGTGGTGGTCCCTCCCTCATGGCAATCTCTGTAATTAACTCCTTCTGCAGTGTCAAACTATCAACTTAATTCTTAATTTATGATTTTTTAAAAAATAAAACAATTAATGGAAAAATAAAGGAGAACTCTGCCGGGGTATACACGAGCCAACACGTTTGCCTGCCACGATCCAGACAGAACAAATAGACGGCAAATCAAGAAAACGGGTAACGGCGCCGTCAATCCTGACGGTCATGTAACGGTAACGGATACAATCCCCCAGCGTTTGGCTTCACGCGCGTCAGGTGGTAGAAAAAAAATATTTTTTTATCAGAAGCGCAGTACTATATCGCCGGACCGCCGTCTTTATCTAACGGCTGCGATTGCTCCCATTCAACTTAACCAGGGTTAGATAATTAAGTCAAAGCATCAATTAATTCATAGGCATTAGGCCGTGACCCTTCGTTTTCATAATGCATAAACATATTTTCCTCTTTTGGTAATTAATTTTTTTTCCTCTGTCTTTTCCATTCCATATGGAATGGGATAAAAAAAGTAATATAAAATCAAATAATCCGTTTTAGAGGAAGGAAATTGAGTGGAGCGATATAATGGAAGGAAAAGAAAAAAAAAACATAGATAATCTGAGATGACCACTTAAAGATAATTGATGTAATTATACATGTCTGGTAATGAAATGCGGATTTAATATTTAGTTAGGCAGAAAAGGGAAATAATTAAATATGTGACAGATATATAAATAAATAGAGTAGAGGGAGTAATTTCGAGCGAAATTGCTGGTGCTGTGGCGTAAATTACAGCTCTGCAGAATCTGAACTAATTTCAGCAATATTTATACACACATATCTATAGAGAGAGAGAGAGTGTGTTAATGGCTGCTCTGCATGATATATTTTGAGGCGCTTAGAGAGAGAAACCAGTTTTGATTCAGATCGGGTAAGTCAGAAGCTGGACTTGGAGCTGAGGAAGAAGCTGGAAAACGGCGAGAAGTTGGTGACGGAGGAGGGAAAACAACACGAAGTCGGAGAGGAGAGGAGAAGACAAAAAGGCAGAGAGAGAGAGAGAGAGAGAGAGGGGAAGCTGTTTCGTAACTGAAACAGAGCCAAAGAAGATAAAAAAAAATTATCCAACAGTGGCTGAATTACGTTTTCTGTAATGAATACAGACATAACCGTCGTGTCTTGTTAAAGAAAAGAGAGAATCTTTCTTCTCCGTTTTTCCCTGATGGGTTTGCGTTTAGCGTGTGATGGGATTTGTTTTTGAAGCTCTATAATCTGTTGGGTTTTAGATAAAGCTTTGGTTTGTGCCTGTTTCATCTGGGTTTTCTCGATGGCGAATGTGGATGCTGATTTCATGGGCTCTTCCATGTCTAACGGAAGATCAGGTGAGTAAAAGAGCACGAGAAGAAGAAGCTGTGATTTTGCTTTTCTTTTTTTCTTGAGATAATAATGGTGTTGAACTTGTAAAAACTGACAATCTTCTCTACTTTCTCTTCATACACGGTTAAATTTTCCCGACATTTTCTCGGGAAACAAGCTGGAGGTCAACACTTTCTCGTCTTCTTTGTTTATCGAAGCTTAAAACTCTCAGACCCAATTCTTATTTTTCATGGATTAGTTCAAATTAAGTAACTTTTAAGCCAAATTTATTGATTTGTTTTGGGGGGAATGATCTAGGTTTTGATCATGATGATCTGTATACGGAGTTATGGAAAGCATGTGCCGGACCTTTGGTGGAGGTTCCTCGTCGTGGAGAGAGAGTTTTCTACTTCCCACAGGGTCACATGGAACAAGTATATCCTCCTTTTTACAAATTCAATGACTTTATTTTCATAGAAATTCTAATTTTTCTGGGTTTTCAGCTTGTAGCTTCGACTAATCAAGGGATTGAAGAGCATATCCCTCTTTTTAATCTTCCCGCGAAGATTCTTTGTCAAGTCCTCGACGTCAAGTTAAAGGTAAGTTCATCATGCTCATGTTTTCCCCCCCATTTTGTATGTTAATTTGTTGTAATAAAATTACAGGCAGAGCATGAGACTGATGAGGTTTACGCTCAGATCACCTTAAAACCAGAGGACGATGTGAGTTGATTCCAATTATGACTTCTTTTACATCTCTGTCAAAAAAAAAAAAACTTAAAAAATCCTTTTTTTTAAATTTGGCAGCAAAATGAACCCTTAAGGTCTGATCAGCCGCTCTGTGAACTGCCGAAACAAGCTGTTCATTCGTTTGTTAAGATTCTTACAGCTTCGGACACAAGTACTCATGGTGGATTCTCTGTTCTGCGTAAACATGCCACTGAATGCTTACCTGCTTTGGTACTTACTCCTCTCTTTCCTACCAAACTCTGTATAACAGAACACTAGTTTCATTGCTGTCTTAATCTGTTCCATTAGGACATGACACAAGCTACTCCAACTCAAGAATTGGTCGCCAGGGATCTTCATGGGTTTGAATGGAGGTTTAAGCATATCTTCAGAGGTGGGTAACTCATATATATACATATAGTGTGAGAAAGACAGATTCTTTGGAATTAGAGAGAGAGTGATGATGTAATTTGTGTTGAAAGGGCAACCAAGGAGGCATCTACTTACGACGGGATGGAGTACCTTTGTCACGTCGAAAAGATTAGTGGCTGGAGATGCGTTTGTGTTCTTGAGGTAGTTGAACTCACATAATAGAATCTCAATGTTGGAATCTAATTCACTAACTTTGCAGTAACTCAGATTTTTGAAAACGCAAAGTTTAGGGGTGAAAATGGGGATTTACGGGTGGGAGTAAGACGTTTAGCTCGACAGCAAAGCACAATGCCTTCATCTGTTATCTCAAGTCAAAGCATGCATTTGGGAGTTCTTGCTACAGCTTCTCATGCTGTTGGTACCAGAACTATGTTTGTAGTTTTTTACAAACCTAGGTAAATAATGTTCATTCATTCATCATCTCAATTAATCCAAACAAGTAAATGGACATGGGTCAGATTAAAGATCGTTTCTTTTCATTCAGGATAAGCCAATTCATAATTGGGGTCAATAAGTATATGGAGGCTGTGAAGCATTGCTTCTCTGTTGGTATGAGGTTCAGGATGAGATTTGAAGGAGAAGAGTCTCCTGAGAGAATGTACATTTTCTTTTTCTTCTCGACGTTTTGATATAATGGCTGTTCTTCCATTTTGATTGGCTTTTGTGTTTTTCAGTTTTACGGGTACTATTGTTGGGATCGGCGATTTATCTCCTCAATGGCCAGATTCTAAATGGAGGTCATTGCAGGTTAAAAGGAATTCGATTTGATAATAGCTTTGTTTCTGATGTCGATTGTATCTGACATGGTTTTGCCATCAATCTATAGACTCAATGGGACGAGCCGGCCTCTGTTCAGAGACCAGACAAGGTTTCTCCATGGGAGATAGAGCCATTTTTGCCATCTGCTGCACCAACGGCTACACCTACTCAGCCGCAGATAAAGTCCAAGCGGTCAAGACCCATGGATTCATCCATTTCAGGTACCCCAAGCTTTGTATGAATCTGCTTCCGCTCATCCCTTCTTAACATTACAACCCTTTTTGTTACCTTACAGAAATCGCTGCGAGTTCAGCTGCTGCGTCTAGTTTCTTGTACAGCTACGAGTCCAAGGCCTCCCTCAAACTGTTCCAAGAATCATCAGGCGGCTTCTCAAAGTCTGTACCTTTGAGGCCAACAAACAACAGTTTCATATCTGATCAAGCCCCCACGAGCTGCTGCTATAGGTTGTTTGGATTTGATCTCATAAGCAAACCACCTGCTCCTACTCCTACTCCTACTCCTACTCACAAGGACCTGATCAGCGTGCCATTGGATGCTACAAAGTCTCAAGATCCAAACTTTTTAAACGTGGTGAAGGAGCAGAAGCAAGATGTAGCAGGAACATCAAATGGGAAGCAACAACAAGGCACAGCAAATAGTTCCACCAGAAGCCGAACTAAGGTACAAATGCAAGGGATAGCTGTAGGACGTGCAGTGGATTTAACAGTGTTGAAATCGTACGACGAATTGATCGAAGAGTTAGAGAAGATGTTTGAGATCGAAGGAGAGCTTGGAGGAAGAGAGAAGTGGGCTGTGATATTCACGGATGATGAAGGTGATATGATGCTCGTAGGCGATGATCCATGGAAGTAAGTCAACAAATGCTCTCTTCCTGCTTAATTTAAAGGGAATATAAAACTATTTAAAAATAATAATTCCTGTTTAATTATTATTTTCAATCTAAAAAAACTCAAACTTATATTTTTTGATTTTAAAAACATTAATTTTAAAATATGATTAATTTGATAAATTTGTGTTTTTTGGAAACACGAAATAAAATATGATTTAGTGTTTTTGTTTGTGTATATATTTGATTAATTTGATAAATTTGTATTTTTTTAAACAAACTGTAAAAATTCAAAATTTTTAGATTTAAAATAATAATTTGTGTTTTATAAACAAAAATTAAAAAAATTTGGTGTTTTCTATATTATATTATTAGAGTTAGTGTTTTTAAAATAAAAAAGATAAATTGGATATTTTTAGGTTGAAAATAATAATTTTATAAACTAAAATAAAATAATTTAATATTTTTATACTATATTTCCTAATTTAAATAATATTATATCTCTGAATTGAAGTAATTGTGTGTTCCTTTCAGTGAGTTCTGTAAGATGGCAAAGAAGATATTCATATATTCGAGTGAAGAGGTGAAGAAAATGAGCACAAAATCAAAGTTATCGTTGTCGTCGTCAATGGAAGATGAAGGTACCATCATCAGTCTCGATTCTGACCAGAAGCTTCTGTCTTGAGAAATCTGAACTTCACTTCACTTCACTTTGGTTTCTGCTTTTGTTTCTGTCTCACGTTCGAACAACAACTAAGGAAGTAGATGGTTTGTTAATTAACGTAAAAAAAACTTAATTAATTATATATTAGAGAGACTTTAATCTGTTGACAGCCATTTTATGGTCTTTAACGACGTCGTTTCGTGTCATGCCTCTTTTTTTAAAATTTCTTTTTAAAGAAGTAAAACACATTGAGACTTTGGTAGTGTACGATCTTGGTTAATTATGGTATATATTGACAATTATAAAATTGTATAATTCATGTGGAAATGATGGGTCACTTTCACCTGTCACATTAACAAATCCAAAATATCTAACCAAACAATATGGATTATATAATTGTATTCCAATTCTCCTCACACTGTTCTGATTTGGTCTATTTTATTACTAATTAATAATTATTACTAACCCGTGTTTTTGGAGACAAATGATTAAAATATTAAATACCGAATTTTCACATGATCACTCCAAGATTAGATAAGAAAAGGGTCATTAACATTTGATGGAAGCATAATAAATACAAAAGACTTAATAAGTTATATAACACTCATCTTATGTGTTTATTTTAACTTATATGATTTCATAAAACCCGAAGCTGCGGTTATTTAGCAAGAAGGGAGAGGGCCACCGCAGAGGCAGTCATTGCCGGCGAACGATGACGCTTCCAGGCGGTTGAACGGTGGCGTCCCTGCCGGTATATGTCCGCAAAGGCGGTTATGGCTCAGATCCACGTGGCCCACGTACTCCGCCGCCGACAAGCTCCTTGGCACCTCCCCGACCAGGTTGTTGTACGACAGGTCCAGTACCATCATGTAAGATTTCGGTCCCATCACGTCCGGGATTTTCCCCTCCAACGCGTTCCTGCTCAGGTTCAGTATCCCCAGACCGGCGTTGCTCAGCACCGTAGCCGGAATCTCACCCGTAAACTGGTTCCCGCCCAGATTCAGCACCGATAGCACCTGCATCTTACCCAGCGTCCCGGGAATCTGACCCGACATTCGGTTCATGGATAGATCTAGGTCTGCGAGCCGATCCATGCGTCCGATTGAACTCGGGATCGGACCAGTGAGTTGGTTCCCGTTCAGGAGTGCCCTGCTCAGCATTCTCAGGGAACCCAAATCATCAGGGATCCGACCCGTCAGCCTGTTTCCGCTCAGATCCAGATGCTTTAGCTCTGACAACGACGTCAGAGACGCCGGGATTTCGCCTGAGATCTGGTTGTCGGCTAGATTCAGCACCGCAAGGCGCCGGAGATTCCCGATTGAAGGTGGGATCTCTCCGGAGAGAGAGTTTCCGATGAGGTCGAGGACGCGGAGGTAGGAGAGGGAGGTGATGCAAGATGGAATCTGGCCGGAGATGGATTTCCAGTCAGCGAGGACGAGAGTGGTGAGACGGTCAAGATTGCAGATGGAAGGGTGGATGGAACCGGACATGAAGCCGGTCCGACCAGCTTTCTCGAAGATTGGGTCTTCGGAATCACCACGGAGAGAGATGTCGGAGACGCGACTGTTTGCCGGATCGCAGTGGACGCCGTACCAACCGCTGCAACAATCAGAGTTGGGGTTCCATGAGTCGAAAATACGGAGGTAAGGTTCGGTAAGGCTTGACTTTAAGGCCATAAGAGCCGCCTTGTCCGACGGAGGACAGCCCATGACGGCAGAGACGACAAATAAGCCGGAAAACGCCACGACGGCGACAACAAAGCGACCAATCTTGATCATGATTGTAATGGAAATGGGAAGAGAGGGCAATGCATGACAGAAGAAATCAAGAAGTGATGAGAAAAAGAAGAAAAAGGGGATTGGGTGGGGGAAGTTAATGCAGCGATGGTTGCAATGAATGAGTCTCGTGAGTGTGTCTGTCGTCCACCGCGTCTCGACCCACCATGTGACCGATACTATGCTTTTCCATCTAATCCCATTACCACCGTACGGTGACTGTGGCGATGACCCTTTTTGCCGACTGATAACATGAACATGATGAACTCATGTCGCACTGTGTTTAGACTGTAGTTGACGGAGTGTGTAATTCAGTGAGATACATTAATACTTACTTGTAAAGTGTTGTCAAACATATTGATTTTTTCCATTATTTTGATATACAATTCAATGTTTTTATTTTTGTATTTTTTAAGACTTGAAACAATGAATTTGTTATTTATATAGCAAAAAAACTTGAATCGAATGAATGAATGAATCGGACCACTACTCAATGAATCGAAGTAGAATGAAATATATATAGATTAGTATATAAATTTTGGATTCATATATATTCTAAACTCTTGAATTATTTTCTGGAATTATTGAAATACAATCCATATTTAATATGATATTAGAGTCAGTTTTGTCACGATTTGAATATATCGATGTTGGGTCTCCGATTACGATATTTACGTTATAAAACTAAATTTGAATGTAAAAAAGAGTGTTATAATAACTTATTTCACGTCGATTAGAATATAAACTTTGAACTCACATAGATAATATTGAATAATTTTAAACTTTTAAATTAATTTTTAGAATTAATTAAATACAATTAAATTTTTTAGGATAAGTTAAACACAACTAAACTTTTTTCAGTATGACAAAGACGATTTGGTTGTGGTGAGTGAGATTAGGAACAGTCCATATAAATCATCCTTACCTACTCCTCTAATCTCCCATATATTTATTTGCATATCATAACATTGATATCAACGTGGAAATAAATCCACCTGCTATTTCTTTCTTTATTTATTATAAATAAGTAAAATGTCATTTCTTATAGACATTAGTGACATTATATCCTAATGCTAGGTTGTCTTACTTTACCACAGGATTGTTACTGCTTGACTGTCGGTGGATATACATATATATATATAGATAAAAGGGTAATGGAAGTCATATATATATACATATACATATATAGATAAAAGGATGATGGAAGTCATTGTCGGCAGAGATTTAGCTGTCAACGACAAGATCTTACATATCTATCTTTACTGCTTCACACAAACACACGCACGTATACAAACATGTTTGGTTAAATCAATGATATACCAATTTATTACAAACATCTTAATAAGTACAAACTCTCTCTATATATATACTCATCAATTTTACAATCTAATGTATTTGGTCTTATTCTACACATTTTGCCCTTTTTTACCCTTTGGGAGTCAAATCAAACTCCCTGTTTTTGTTTGGTGTTGGCAATAAAGACAAAGTACCTTTTGGTCAACAATTTAGATTTCCACCGTTGGATCATTGGATACTACAAGCACTAAAGTAGGCATCTTTATTCATTGTTCTTCATTCCTCTCTGCAAAATCAGAGAGAAAAAAAAGACAAAAATGGGGAGTGAAGCAGAAGAAATGACAACCATGAGATCGAAACTGGGTCTTGTCTTAGCAGCCAAATCAAGATCACTTGTGTTCACATCATCTTCAAGTTCCAACATGTTTGCATCTCCAGTTCACACTCTGGCTTCTGTTCCTTTCTGTTGGGAAGAAAAGCCTGGCAGACCCAAGCATCATCTTCTTTCTCATTCTTACAATAACAAGTGCCTTGAATTGCCCCCGAGGCTACTCCTCCCCGGAGAGAGAGGAGAAGGTTGTGGAGCTATCAATGGCAATGAGAAGATCACAAGGATTAATCGAAATTCAAGTCTTTATAGTCTATCTACTCATAGGTCTCACTTCTGGGTAAGTCCACCTGTTGTTCATATATCATTAATGGCAATGTGCAAATGCAAAGTGTTGATGGGTTTGATGGGTGAATGCAGGCTAATATATATAAAGGATTCAAGCAAGTGGTACAACGTAAGAGCAAGAAGCTGAGAAGAGAAGGGTTTTGATTACCTTAAAAATGTCAAGCTTCATGAAGAAAGACTCGATAAGATGTATGTAAATAAACCTATTATCTTCTGTAATGTAAGTATATACGCTAAGACCAAGTTTTATGGCAACAAAGATTCCAGCTTTCCCAATTTCTCTGGCCATGTTTAGCTGAAACATACTGTACAAGCAAGAGGGTCGAGAAGAACAAGATAAAGATTACTGAAATTTCATGCCTTTGTAAGTTGAGTTATACAAAGATTTTCAGAGTAAAAATAGAAGTCTGGCTTATTTTATTTCTAAAGAGAATTGAACAAAGGGTAGATGGATAGTCCAAATGTAAAAAAAAACATGGAGATCTTTGTCTGAATCAGCCTTGTTTCTTTCCAGTGACACCCGCAATAACCTACAAGTGAAGCATAACGAGTAATGACATCAAATGCCTATTCCTAATGATGAATTGGCATTAAGAATTCTCACTCAAATCAGACAGATACGATTAGTTTCAATTCATTTCATTTTTTACACAACAATGCAAGACTGTAAGCCCCCACCATTCATGAGAATCAAATGATTCTCGCAGATTCATACAAGAAACTAGAGTGGAAAACTCTTTAACCACAAGAATGGCAGCAAGATGAGGCTTATCACAGCATCAAAATTATTTATATACCAAGAATTGGCCTCACAGATCATCTGAATAGATGTTTATCAAGGCATTCCAACTGAAGCATCAGAGATTTACCATGGGTTTAACCAACAAAATAGCTAGCAGATTAATGGATTTGTTCTAATACTTACATCGGTCAAGGGAGGCGGTTGAACTTGCTTAGACGACTCGAGTGAATCTAGAATAGGCCTCACAACAGCAGGCAGGAAGAGACCTATAAGTTTTACAAACGGACCTTGATAAGAAAAATGGTATCAAATTCAAAGAAAAAACATTCTAGAAACATATCCATTACGACAGTCATAAGAAGATCCAAAGATGACCCTGTTTTTTTTTTTCTTTCTTGAGGCAAAATCAACTGACGAGCATTGTCGTATTCAACAAACCCAACAGTCTATTGCTGCTAAGCCAGTGAAATAGATTCAGATGCTTTGAGATGAATAATGAGGAAAAAAGAATGACACTTTGATCATCGTTCGACGGCAATTGACTTTTAAAACTGTTCAAGCTGAAATTCCAATACCTAATTACCTACGACGCTGCTATGACGATTGATTTCAACAAGAAATCCTCCTTTTTAAGTCTCGGAAATCATGGCATTTCAAAGCGATCTAACTAAGAATGAGATTTCCCTTGACCCGTTTGATCTGTAATGGAGGAATCAAAATAGGCCGAATTAGGGTTCATAGAGCCTTACCAATACCGCCGATAAGACAAGAGGCAGCAATAACCGGCTCCTGCGCCACGAACATCCTCAACCTCTCCATGACCGGCATTTTATCACTACCTTCTCCCACAGATTCTTCTGCAATGCCGAGAGTTTGAAATTTCCGACCTCCTTCGATTGCAATGAAAATGATAGCATCAAACCGGTAAAACTGGCCTGCTCGGGTCGAGTTGGGTCGGGTCGGGTCGGGTCGTCAGACCCGTATTTTTGTAAACATCTTTATTCGGCCCATATATTTAAACTAGAAATATTAAAAGAAGAAAAAATAATTTTCTTGAACGAGTATTGAAAATTATAACCACCAGATTTATTTTGAAAGATAAAATTGCATTTCTTTTGTTAAATTTTAAGGAATATAGCATGAAAAATATCTAATTATTTTATTTTAGTTTATAAAACATGAATTTTTATTTTCAACCTAAAAAAACCCAAATTTATATTTTTTACATTAAAAACATTAACTCTAGGATATAATTAATTTGATAAATCTGTGACAACACTTAAAAATTCAAAGATTTAAAAATGATTTAGTGTTTTTGTTTGTGTATGGATATGATTAATTTGATAAGTTTGTGTTTTTTTAAACAAAATGTAAAACTTCAAAATTTTTAGATTCAAAATAATAATTTGTGTTTATAGACAAAAATTAAAAAGTTTGATATTTTCTACACTATATTCTTAAAATTAATATTTTTAAAAAAAAAAGTTTAGAATTTTTTAGATCAAATATAATAATTCATGTTTTATATACTAAGATAAAATAGTTTGATATTTTTTAATGCTACACATTATTATATAGAATATAAATACAGGAGCTATACAAAGATGAAAGATAAAACATTATGAATATTAACAAAATTCTTACAACATAAGACCCATAAGACCAATCTATACTGATTATTCCATATAAATCTGCACAAAAGTTAAACAACAAACATAATATCCTCTCTAGAACGGTAACATCCATCCCACCGTCCATCCAAGCAACAAACCTGCACCAACAAGACTCAATCCTAACGCAAACGCAACCGTGTATTTGGTAACCTCAGCGTTTTGTTTCCCTCTCTTCCTCGGCTTTCTTGCTTCGTTATACATCCAAGGACGTTTAACGAATGATGGGTCGTTCTTGATCTGAAGGTAAAGTGCTTCTAACTGAAGCAATTGGAACCATTGCTTGTATGCGAAAAGCTGAGACGCTTGTTTGAATAAAAGCTTCACGAGGTGTTCCTTTTCTGCGTTTGCTTCTTTGGCTGCCTTCTCTGCTTCTCTTGCACGTGTTTGAGAATGATGTAAGGCTTCTAAGAGCTCGGCTTTGCTAAGGCCCGAGTCAGATGAAACCTGTGACTCAGTCTCTGATCTGTCCTTCAGGCTGCTTATTAAGCCACATTCTTGGACAGAATTACTTACAGCCACTGAATTTAAGTACCTGAATGATTTGTCAGAGCTAGATTGGTCGTGTACAGTCCTCTGCTGGCCATGACCGTGGATGGTTGGGTTAGTGATATGGGCGTCTCGATCCAAAGATTGTAATCCATCAAAGCCGAAACAGTCTGTGTTCCCTTTGTGTAATTTCTGTGGTATTGGTAGATCACAGTTCTCGATAAAGTCAAGAGATTTTTGAGCAACCAAGGACGCCAGTTCATCTTTATCAGTAGTTCGCCACCATGGTTCAGTTTTCTCATTTGAAAGATTCCAAGGCGACCCCAAATCATTCAACTTTTTGGAAGATTCATATCCAGTGGCAATGCCATAACTTTCCTTCGTTTCTTGAAAGTGATCACTTGTAAAAATCTTTACTTCATTCTCTTCAGGACTAAGATTTCGCTTCTTGCAACTGACGCTGCCTTCTTCTGGAATGTTGATATCAATCTCCAATGGCTTTATCTGATCATTCATGAGTTCTTTCTGGTTTGCATACATGTGAGGCCACCATCTTGTGTCAGGTGAAAGATCTGAGAATCTATGGGTTCTATTTAGAGGCATGAAAGATGTTAAAGAGTGATCTTGAAGATCAGGAGGTCCAGAAGATAGAGAATCAAGCTGCTTAGTTGAAGCAGATGAAGATGATTGACAACAAGCTAATTTAGGAGCTCTTTTAGCGTCTTCTTGAACAAAGCAACGATTAACAGTTCTTTGCCATACGGCTCTTGCTTCAGTAGCTGCCATCACTTTATATCATTCCTCCATACTGAAACCAAAAATGGAGTTTCAGATCGGACCAATCCACCAGAACAAGTATTCCAACGGAAGCAATGATTAAACCAGAAAGAAATGCTTAAGAAGGATCGAACATTAAATACACAAAAGACAACAAATTTAGACAGTAACGTGGTAAATTTAAGACAGAAGAACATTCTACTTCCTCTTTCGGGACATGATGCTGCTTTCATGAAACCCAGAGTTAATTCCCAAATCGATTCAAACAAAAGTTTAAATTAAGATTAAAACCAAAACTCGAGTGGGATCGAAACCCTGATAATTTAACCACAAACCCAACAAAACTATGGGAAATTTAAGCAGACCCGATGAAACCCAGCATCAAACCCGACACGATAACATCGGATGATGAACTGTCGGTACCATGTGACATAAGCCATCAAACAAGAACATTGAAAAAGATGAAGCTTTTTTTTTGTGAAATGTTAAAAAAAATGAAACTTTTCAGAATAAAAGAGATAGATGTACAGAGTTTGAAGAATTTACCAGAGGAAGAGATATTAACTCCGAAATCAACAACAGATCAAACCCATAACTGAAAAAAATAAAACATGGATTAAGATTAATAAAGCATGGAGCATAAGAATCGTGAAGAAAGAAAGAAGGATTTTTGTTTTTGGGTTTGGATTGAAGTCTACAGTGGTCGTTTCTTGCTCTGTCCTTTTGCACGCTAACTGTGAGCGTAACTCCTGCCAAACGACGACGTTGCGTCACTGCATCTGTCGTGTATGAATTCACCTTACAGCCGTTTGATTTTATTGTTGGACACGTGGCGTTAATCTATAGCATCTACGGCTCCTCAAAGTCAGGCTTTTCTTTCTTCTTACAATAGAACAGTTTTGTTTTCTTCATTAATTGTAGAGGGCAGTCAGGCAATTGAACGCGTGGCTTATGTAGTCTAAAAACATTCATTTATCACTTAATTATGTTTTTAGTTTCGCTAATTAATTACTTAAGTTGATTCAAGTAATTAAACAAAGGTATTAATATGAGATAATTGTTGAAATGAGGTTTATAAAAAGATAGTGGTGTTGATACTTATACAGATATTTAAAATTTAAAATTAGGTATGATGCATGTTAAATTCCCCATTGTTTTATCAGAATCCAGTGGCGTGGCGTGGCCCACAATTGGACATTAGGTTAAACTAAGTTCCTGAAATTTCAAGAAATTTAGTTTGGCCCTTTCGGCTTTGCTTCTAAGTAATCATGTTTTTAATATCTGATTTAGATTAAAATTCAGTTGCTAATACGATTTCTACTAGTTAAACAGATATTAACACATACCATTGATCGTCGATTATGAATTCACGTTTTTTTAATATTGCTTTGATGTTTAGAAAAATTAAAATATATGTGATATGATTCGATTTGATATTTAATGACCTATAATTTATAAATAAAAAAATCGATATACATTATTGACCAATCATTTTACATACGTTTAATTATGATAAATGGTAGCGATGACATACGTAATATTTCACAATTTTTTACAAATTTTAGATTTTAAAGTCAAGCAATAATGAATAATGTTGAATATGAAGGTTGATATTTGTTATTTTATTGATATCATAATTTTAATCTAACGAAATAGTCAAACATATAAATAGAAAACAGAGATTATATCGTAAGGTGTTATAAATATTTATGATGATTTCATAATTTTAAAATTGTGTTGATATAATTTTTCATTGTTTTATGTTTTTATTATAAAATTCTAAATTTTGTGATTATGCTTTAATAATTTTAAGATTATGGTGTGTATCGACGACCGTCCACCCATGGAGTTTAGCGACTTCCTCATCATAATGATAATATATGTTAGTATTAAGTATATGCTGACGCATTTTAATCAAACCTCTAATGATTCCATTTCCATTCTAATGAGTTAATCAACGACTTATTATAATACACGTGTAATTCCGCAATACCACAAATTCTTAATTTTTATTTTATTTAACTGGCCATGAAATAATCAACCATTATACAATATAGCACTCAACCCTGGAGATAATTCTCTTAGTGCGCTTCGGCTAATAATATATTATCTTCTAACAAATCCATTCAAATGTTCAATAATCTCTATAAAAAAAAATTATTTATAAAATTGAATTCTCAGTTCTAATTGGAGTCAAAGATAATAAACCAACATCGACGATATTCAAAATCATTATGGTCAACTCTCTCAAATTGGATATACGTTCTTTTGTTTATTCTTCCGTATATATATTATTATTATATTATATACACACACACCAAGAAAACACAAGGAATACGTTGAAAACAAAAACCTTATAGAGATTCAACTAATCATGCATATCGATATCATAAAAAAACTCACTTTCTCGCCTTTTCTTGGCTCTGCAACTTTCCCGGAAACATGGCTGGGTTTCTCGACAGCATTCCCTTGCATGGTTAAGGAGATGATTCAAAGTTACCCCAAGTAAAAACCCATTTTCCTATCAGGTCCATATACCATCGTGGTGATATCGGAGGCTGACGAATTTTACAGTGCCATCACCACCGCACGAAAGAAAGCCATTTGGACAAACTTGAATGTCAGTAACACCAGCCTGCAATCATATGAACGGGAAATGATGAAACGAATGTAAGATATGGCGATTTCTTTTTTTCAATTGTCAGCAGCGGCTACTGACCTGAATGATTCCACCATAGCCTCTACTGCTTGGTTGCAGAAAAGTGTGTCTTTCATGCAGTTTCGGCCAATGATGAATCAATTTTGCTGCTTTGGCATCCCAAAGTTTAACATCACCATCTTTGCTTCCTGTCAAGAACAAACTCGTGCTTGGGATGGTGGATATTTTGGTCACACTACCTGAAATTGAACCATTTGAAACAGATTACTTATCAGAGGTACTGAACATGAACATGAAAGAAGAAAAGGGTTTGTACCTAAGTGAGCCTTTGGTATGTACCAAAGCATCCCATGGGGGTTTTGATTGTTAGATTCGGCGTAAGCATCATTAGAGGATTTCGCAGTATTAGCTTCTCGACTGTCCAAGTTTTTGTGCTTTTTGGTCTTTCCAGTTGCAATATACCGGAAGTCATGTAATCCCACATCGCCATTTTTGCCTCCAGTTACAATCATTGGGGAAATGGAGCCACTACCAATGTCATTATCAAAGACTGAAATAGAACGTGCTCCACCTTCATGAAACGAAACGCAAAAGAAAGTTGTCAGTTTAAGTCCATGTTTATTAGTTTGTATATTAATACTGGCTAAGCTTGTGATTAATGCCAAATTATGGCATCTAATGTAAGAGGAAAGACATGAATCAGATGATTAAAAGTTCATTATTGTATTCAAAAGAGACCTTCATGGCAAATGATGGATGCCTGGGAGGTTGAAGGTGGAGCAAGTGTATCCCATACAACTACGTTAACACCATTTGAGCTATATCCTGAGGCGGCAACGATAGAACCACTGGAACTAATATACTTGACATCCCTGCAAACATTACAAAAGCTAATCAAGCCTATGCCAAAGCTATTGATGCTATCTAATTTTCATGCTATCCAGTATCTGTGACTTTTACACAGAATCACAGGCTACAATATGCCAAAGGCTTCAAGACCAAATCATCAAACAGAATATGCTAAGGACAATGGTAAGGGAAAAAAAAACGCTATTTGGTCTACCTCTAAGAATAATAATGATTAGGATAGCAAATACAAAGGATTAGGGAACATACGATGCATGGCCGTTGAAGCAAAGAGATGATTCCACAGGGTGGATGTTGCTTCTTCCTCCAACTTCTAATTGCCACGTGCAGACTGTTCCATCCAGTGCAGCACTTGAAAATCTATGTCCGCAGGGGCCAAATTGCACAGCTGATATTGGCGCCAGAGCATATGGAGGAGGAACATTTGCAGCAGGCAGCACACCGTAAGTTGCTGTAGCTCTGTCCTTCCCAAACTGCAGACATCATGTTTGCATAAGCTCTATGAAATATATAGATGCCATTATGAAAATTCTTAATATAATATATCAATACAATTTCAGCTCATTGCTCATTTACTATAATCAAGAAGATTGTTAAGCTCCTCACACATAATTATAGCCAAAATACCCTTGACATGGGTTACATAGAAGATTTCATCTTATTATCATAAATGTTCAAACATGGCACTGCCTAGTTAGCGTTCATAGCATACTGAGTAACTAAACACAAGCTGACAAAGAATAAACTGAAAAGACAACAATTACGATAGATAAAAACCCATCAGCAGTGAATTTTTACTACGAGAAGTCAACGACTAAATAATGCCTCTTTGAAAGGAAGTATTCAAATGAATAATGCAAATGATAGACCCTCACCTCCCACAGGTAAATGTGTGTGTTGCTAGAGCCAACCAAGAAGAGAGGCATTGTCGGGTGACTAGAGAATGCTCTTGTACTTATGGTTTCGACTGTTGGGGGAGGATCAACAAACTGCTCAAAATCTTCTTGAGTTTCCCAACCTAGGCCAGAGGGTCCAGAACCTGGGTAACCTTGAACCCTTTGAGCTCCACCATTACCCAAGGCTCTCCCAGGCTTTGAAAGAGAAACAACGCCAACAGTTGCCCCGCCCAGCCCAAGGTGCGCCCCTTTCTTGCTCCCAAGACCAACACCGAGTGAAACATATGTTGGGATGGGCGTTGATTCAGAGTTTGCCCAACCATTATGTGGCCAATCAACATCAGACCAGATATAATTTGACGAATCATCATGTGAGCTTCCATCTTCTCGGTTAAAGAAGATTATACCCTGCATTTAACAGAATCCATATTTTCTTACATTCGTATGTCTGATGCCGCATTGTTATTGTGCCTAATAAAGCATAGGTACCACAAGATAACAGAATGGGTACGGCAAAATAGTAGCAGATAGATGCTAACTTAGTGCTCTATGCAAGACACTCAGTAGGCTATATATTTTTGTCTCAAACTGCAAATGAAGGATAAATAACAATTTTGGACAGAAAACCACCAGAAGTTTGTCCTGGGTCCAAATGATAGCTACTGCACATAATATAGCACCGCCAGATATACATTAACCTGGTTCAACTTTGCAGACCTGTATTAGAACTTGAAACTGTTGTCTCAAACAGCTAATGTGGGAAAAGGAAACTAAAATAGTACTACAAAAGTCATAAGAGGTTTGCAACAATTATAACTCGCATCTACCATGACCAGTTCTTTAAAGGACTGTTCATGGCTTCCCAGCTTTAGAAGTTTCAAACTAATCAAATTTACTTGAGAATGAAACATGACCACGTTCTGTGGGCGGAGACTGACCTTGCGGTTGCTTGCTATTGCAGCTTGTCGATGATTGATGGGGTTTAAACAAAGGGCCTGTCAGAAAGAAAACTAAACTCAACCAACAAAGGTGGGAAAGTTCTGAATATCCTTATCTCCGTTAACCAGCACTAATATGAATAATTTGTTTGAAAAAGCAAAATGAACAATTACCTCTATCAGCTCCCCACTCCTCTTAAAAATTTCTTCAGGGTTCTGGAAAATAGAAATTTCCTTGGCAGTTTCCGTTTGTGTATTTGAGCCATTAGGAGAAGCATACGTTGCAAGTGAACCATTCCCATTACTATGCTGGCGCTCGTGATTGTTTGGCTCACTGTGCTCATTCTTCCGCATAATCTCTTTGTATACATCACCCCACTCTCTCAGTGGCCTACACTTTAACCAGTCTGAGAAGTCCAAATTTTCATGCAAGAAAGCTTCGCGTACTAAGTGAGAATCAACACACAGATCCCAAAACATCTGAGAAAGCTCGGCGAGGTCATTGTTGACATTTACTGCATCTGGGATAACCCGACCAAGAGTTCTTTGGGGCTCCATACATTCATTTAACCATAGCAAAGTTGGAGCCATAATTTTCTTCTCCAATTTCTGCTTCAAGAAAATCGAAAGTTGCTTTATATGGTGCGAAGAGAGATAAGCAAGGGTAGTAATCAGTGTCTTTCCCAGAACCATGATGATCTTTTCAGGTACAGATGCAATCTCACCACTATAGTCCGATGATGTCTGAGAACCAAATTCAATGAAGGAACCACTGTTCCCAACATCATTAAGTTCAGTTGAGACAGACACCAATTTATATTTCACAAAGTTTGAGATATGCTTCCAGAAACATGCTTGCGCCACAAGTACTCTTTCTTCTTCTGGAATTGAGGATACAGGATATCCAACTTGTTTATCCTCAACAATTCCACTTATCACGGAGGAAGCAACTCCTACATCTAATTTATCCGGAGCATCAACAGCTACACCTTCTTGGTAAACTTTCTTCAGACTCTCCATATCAACCTCATAAGGTGTCAGCCCGTGAAAATATGTTATCATAACGGGCTTTGCAATTCGAAACAGACAATTAAAATCCTGCAGAACCCAGGCAGTTGCTACTTTTGAGCAATATTCGACTAAATCAAGAACGGCAACGAGTCTTGCTAAAAGATTTCCGTCACAGGAGCCCAAACACAACCTTATAGAAGCTCTCAGACTCGACAATGAGTGCAGAATACCATGACAGTACAATCTCGAAGCACTAGACCTCTTTGATTTAGTTCCAGGAGACACCTTGATTTGATCATAACATGATGCTGATAAGCAAGGGAAACTGCATGCAGCAATGATATGGGACAATAAGCAGGATATACCTTCAGTAGTTTCCATAACCCATTTACACAAAACTGTAGAGGGCAGGAGTCTGTCAACTGCATCAGACTCTTCTGCCAAGAGACCGGAAGAAATACATCCTTGCAATACACCGTATCCCACATTTATTAAACCACGGTTGCATAATGATGAAACCATCTGTTAAAAGGAAAAAAATAAGAAGGAAGCAGACAATATATCAGAGTCCGAGAGTACAGCCATTGTCAGACCAGCCTGTCAAAAGACTAAAAATTGATCTGCAAGTAACATAAAATAAAGGCGTACCATATTCACTAGGCAAGAGGAAGACAAGTAAAATCTCTGGTAAAACTGCTCCAAAGCTGTTTGCAGCTTATGTTGGACACCTGTGACTTTCTCATACCAGTCCTTATCAGAGTTCATAAAGACTGCAGTCTCTCCATAAGGTCCTACCGTCGATTCAGACCAACCAGGATGATCTTGTATTTGTCTGGAGAGGAATTGGATGGCTAGACTCAATCTAGCGTGGGTGTCCACTGTAGATGCAACACTGCTTGATACCCAGTTAGATAAATTATCACCAGAAGGTTCAAGAATACCACATGGAGCAAAGAAGTGTCCGTTACTGGGTAGGCTTGTCTGACGTGCACCACCATGACTGCCGGCAGAAGTGGAAAGACAGTCTAACGCCTCAAGCTAACAACTCAAAAAAAGAAGACAAATCGGAAATTAGATTTGACAGCACTTGTTATCAAACTCAATTTCGGAAAGGATGAAACGAAAATTAAATTTACTTGGTATATCCCTCTGAAAGATTCAAGAAAATTCCGAACGACTAAAGAAAAGTCTCACAGGTAAGGTAGTAATTGGGTAACAAGCCCACTTTGAAGATGAATCTTATGCAAATTAAAGAAAATTCTGACAACAGTTAAACAACAAAGGCTGAAAGAAATAGCTATCCTTGATTACATTAATAGCAAAGTCCTTCACCCAATTCCATTACGGGGTTTTAGTTCGAAACATGTAAATGCCTCACAGACAACCAAATCCTTTCAGTCATTTCGCAAGCATGTTGCATTTTGTAGCATATGATAAAAACTTACAGGGAGCCCACATCTGCTGAAGGCGGTAGCAGTCATCAAGGTTGCCCATCGGCTAAGATTTGCAGCATTTCCCTCCCCAATGGCATTCTTCATACTATTTTTATTTGCTAGCATGAGACAGAATACGCCGATACTGGGATCCACAAAAGAGACATGACTGGAAGAGACAGCAGCCCTCCCTGTAACATGGTTCTCTAGACATCTAACCATAGCAAGAAATGACCTACGATACTGTCCTAATTCCCACTGCATTAAATAAGGGTTGCTTCATAATCATAATTTGGTTTACCCCAACACAAAACATGAATTAATAAAAGAAAGAAAGCAAATGGAATTCGCATTCACCTCAAGAAGGCTTGCAAGCCAAAGGTCTCCTCTTTGAAGAGCACATGGGAGTATATATTTAGTTATCAGATTACATTCCAGGGGACCGCCCCGGCCCTCAACAAGCCGGCAAAGTACAAGTGCAAGCTGCTCATCGCGAAGATTTTTCACGCAAACATTTATCGCCGATGAAGTATCACCACCAAGGAGAAAGAAAGCTATGGCCAGCTCCAATTGATGTTTTCCCATTAGGACATATGCATTTTTCAAGGCTGCCGCCTTATTTTTCTCTTCCTAGAATAATAGATGAACCCAATTAAATGATAATTCACTAGATCCCACATGCTAGATTCTAAAAGGGCTTACACAGACAGGGTAAAAAGTGGTTTAACCATACCTGGAAATTGCGTGAAAGAAAAACCAACAAAGGTTTATCTTTCTCATCCTTGCTTATTTTGAAAAGGCCAGCCAAAACTTGAATTCTATTCAAAGCTATATAGAGCAATGCACAGTCTTTTGGATTCTTGTTCTTAAGGTATTGTTGTCGAGCTAGTTTCTCCATCTACAATCAGGAGATAGCGTCAGCATAAGTTAATCACATTAGGCAAGAACTTTTTCCAACAGAGTATTGGCAATATCTAAGTGTATGACACCGGAGAAATTTAAGGGGAAAAAGAACATAGTAGACTGCATTAGGCTTATTCTTAGTTAGCTAATCAGACCACGCTTTGAAAGTTTAAAACTTACCCGAGAGCGCAACTGCACTACATTTGTGTACCAAAATCCAACACCCAATGATCGCATTTCTTGCCAGGATGATTCATTGGGTAAAACAGTACCAAAAAAGTTTTCTTGACAGTCTGAGTGGAAAGCCCATCCTATCATACTAGAGTCGACACCCAACTCTGTCGTAGAAGCCGTTTTACCAAATTTTCGAGTAAAGTATAGCTGTTTATATCTGAATGCGACCCAAAACCTAAACAGTAAACCAGCAAGAAAGTGCATGAGTACAGATCAGCATAGATTATTCATTAGGCAAAACAAAGTATCCCCTTGAAAATAGAACCTTGAATTAATATTCTCACAACTGGTATGACTTGTGTAGCCAACACAAGAGCTAGAGTTTACTAGAACAAAAGAGAAGTTTGGTCTTGCAAATTTAGTAGAATCTTGCATTCAGTTACAGGAGTTAAAAGTAAACCCGAACATTCACAATAGGATATATTTCCTCAGTAGCTAGTCCAAAACGTTGTTCTATCGATGACTCAGCAATTAGATCCAGCAGATTTTGATGGTGAAGAGGGTGCTTAGTAAATATAAGGTTAACAATACCTTCTCCCAGGTTCATCAAGACTTGCATAGACAGAAGTAGAATGTGG
Source organism: Gynandropsis gynandra (assembly GCA_036759665.1). Taxonomy (NCBI): domain Eukaryota; kingdom Viridiplantae; phylum Streptophyta; class Magnoliopsida; order Brassicales; family Cleomaceae; genus Gynandropsis; species Gynandropsis gynandra. The sequence continues at coordinate 38,952,401 of CM071861.1, forward strand.
ATTACTGATTTCACAGAGAAGATCCACAATTGCAAGAATTTGGATCTTCTCCATGCTGGAAATGTTTCCTACATCTGATAACTTCTCAAGTGGCTTGAGGAGGTTGCTAAGTTCCCAATATGTTGAACATGAACTGTGCTGACCATTGGATTCACCGTAAGTTGTCAGCAACCCTGTCTGAAACTGAGAAGTTTGTATCATAGAAACAGTTGTCCCATGCCATTGGAAGTTATTAACATTTGAGCCATGGGAGAGACACCCTTCATAATAATTAGACAAAAGGATATCTGGGCAATTAATAACTGATTTTACAGCACAACCGTTCCCAGAGGCTCCATTTGAAGTAATATTTTCAATGAGATGCCTAATAGCTGCAATTGCTCGCTTCCAATTTCCTGAATACATCACAGTTAACATGCTTAAGGAAAGTTGAGATTAATCATATGACACAACCGATTCTCCTGCAAAAGGGAAATTTAAATGGGAAAACTAAATAAAAGCTATGTGGCTTAGCTTTGATATTGATGGTAAAAAGAAAACAAAATCAAGCTTGTAGAATAGAACCTGTAATTATAGCTGCAAAGAGCGCTTGAGGGTGATAAAGTGGCAAAGAACCCTGTAACGTCTCCACCATCTCCAACATGCTTGAAATATCACTACACTCGTTTGAGCCAGATGGTGCATTTGTTAAAGGCAAACTGTTGGATTGGTAATCATCATTTGCGGTAAAGCTTGTAGGGGTTGGGGGTTTAGGACGTCTGCTAGTGGATATAATATCGGCTTCTTTGAGATCACTAACACTTGAATGAGAATCTGTTGTAGAAACCATGCCCTCAACCACTACATTCACCTCATCACGCGAATTGGAAGTAAAAATATTTGGTTTGTCGTATATATTCTGTTTCAGATCAATTAGAGCCAGCCACTGACTGTGTAGACTAACATAATCAGTGTGAATAAGCACAGCCATGGCCTTAGGGCCCCACACGAAATCAAGAATAGCAGAGTATGTTTGAGAAACAGCTATGCATTGCCAAATCTGTGTTTCTGAAAAATCATGGGAGACTGATAAAGTGGTACCTCTACGAGGCCATTCAACATAGACCCGAATCTCATTCCGTGTGCAGACTCCAAGAAATAGGAGACCGTTTCCCACTGCTGACCACTTAAGAGCAACAACTTCTGCATCTACATAAAATTTATCCTCCAGCACGAAGACCCCTGAGTCTATAAGCTGTACAATCTCCCATATACTAATTGCGGATTTTGAATGATTTTCTGCACAAAAAGCTGCTATTTTACGACCAGAATCCGTTAGCGATATAGCAGCGATGGGACTTTGGCCAACTGTAAGCATGCCTACAAGCTCCCAAGGAATACTAGGTATGGAACCCTGAGGACTACATCTCCAAAGTTTCAACGTACCATCAGCTTGACCAGTTGCTAGAGAATACACTGGATTTCCGCAGTTCAAGCCATTCTCCATAGCCAACCAGCTTGGACGGACCACATCAAAACTGGTAACATTATCATGCCGGTGAGGTTCAGGTATTTCGGAAGAGGATGGACTAACATCAATGCAGAGTGTTTTACCAGCAATGGTAGCTTCAAATACCCACTTATCAGAGCTAATGCTATTACGAATATGAAAATTACACATGCAGCTGCTTCCTGGAGAATCACTATGATGGAAAGTAACACTCCATGACAGAGCATCAAAATGTTTCTCTTTCAGCCATACACTTAAAAGAAAAAATCTGTTATTTCGGAATGTCTTGTCACAAGAGTTTGGCAAAGGTATTGCGAAGATATTGGTAGGACCATTCTCCAAAGGGCTGGTAACTACAAATGGTATGGTGCATATGTAATGGCTAAGAAAATCATCCTCACCCATCCCACACTTCCTTATGACAAAACAATCAATGCCTCCGACATGTCCAGCTAATAGAACCTTGTCCTCTTTCAGCGTTGTAGTCGCCCAGCATATACTTGTGTATTTTGATTTCAAATTTTGATTCTGAAGCCGTCCACATGATCTCCTAGCTGATATGGAATGGTCAAGAACAGTGTGAGAATTAGCAGAAGATGACCAGATTATCACCAAACCATTAACATCCAGAGAAGCAGCAAACTCAGCCTCACAGACGATAGGATGGAAAGCAACTTGTAAGATTTTCCCACTATGACCATCTAAACCTAAAACTTTTCGAGTCATGCACTTTGACAAACTCAATCTATTTGGAGAGGAATCTTCTGTGTCCCGCAAATATTCCGTATACAAGGAAGAACAAAATAAGGAATTCCCAGGGGATAAATTAATCAACGTACAGATAAGTGGTGGATCATAAAGGTGATTTCTCAATACGACAACCTTCCTGAGAGACAAATGATCTGGAGACCCAGAAGCATCCACTAAAGTAAGTGGTTCTACACCAATGCCTTGTAATTCTTGTCTCATCCACAATGTAACCCGTGGCAACCTCATAGGAGAAATATCATCGAGACAATGGACAGCCCATAGGGTGACCAATCGTCCAGGGCCATAACCAACCAACCATTCACATTTTCCAACCTTCTCACGCTCATATTTTCCCATAGAAATAAATTTATTGGTACCTTCCAAGGTTTTAAAAATACCTCCTCCTGTCTGCGTCCCCCAAACCATGAATATATCTCTTCCCAATTTGCCATCCAAGACATGGTTTATCTCAATCACAGCTGCAACATAAAAGGATGTTCTGTAATCATTTACATCCTTCCCACCCTTTCTAGTCCTCCCATCATCTATTTCACTCCACAACCTTACTGTCCCGTCCAAGCAACATGTCAGTAGCACATTCCTCTGTAAATGCTTAACACTTACACCTGACTGTCTTGCAATCATTGGTCTCCACTGAATAAACAATATTCCCTGTGGATGACGCAGTTCAACTTGACGATATGATTTCCCATCACTAAAATAAGCCAAGACACATCTACCTGCTTCATCACAATTGGTTTGCAGTTTACTCCAAGAAGTTGTTGTTGCAAAAGGTCCATCCATTGACCAGGTGGTGGAAACCAGATCTTGAACGTGAATCCCCTTGAATTTCCAAGCTATTTCCCATGATCGGTTCCTCCTCTTCCACACAACAATCTCAGTTCCACCAACTATAATCCCATCCCCAGAGCCTGTCCACTCAATTGCTTCCACTTCTGTTGCTTGGACCAATATGGCATTCTGGCTCCAACAAAAAGAACCTGAATATGAGTAAAGACATACAAATTTAAGATATCCAAACAAAGAAGGGAGAAGAAACAATCCTATTGCTACCACCACTTCAGCCATAGGCAACACATGGGAGGCAAAGTGATTCTCACCAAGTCTCAGCTGACATATCGCACATTGTTGAAAATATCCTTTAGCTATATTTTTTTTTCTAATTGTTCTGTCATGCTTACTTGCATTTGAGATATGATATACAAAAATGAGATCAAATTATAATAAATCAGTATCAATATTATGCTTGATTATACCCTGAAGATGGATAAGCCTTCTATATCAAACCAAAAGCAATCGATGCTTGACAAGCAATCAGTTTAACTGAATGGACAATTAAGAAACTTCAGAGTAGTTAATGTATGAAGGTTCTAAATTCTTGATTCTAGTTCAACAGGACAAAATCAACAGAAACGAAACTCCAAAATGCCACAAAGACAAGATCAACAGTCATTACTTGAACAACTTCATAATTAACTGAACTAAAGAATACACTAGAAATGAAACATCAAATCTAGTACCAGGCTCACCATTCAACTCGATCGGATCATGCGAGAACAGGCTGACAGAGTTCCTGGACCCAACCGCAAGCTCGCCGTCAGACGGTGTGACCGGAGACCAAGAAACGGAGGTAACCGGAAAAGATACATCATCGGAGACCTCGAGAACCTGCCGGAAAATAGGCCCATGGAGGGAGTCATCGCCGCGGAGAGGGGAAGGCAAGTGAGAGATGACAAGGAGAGTAGAAGCACCGTAGGCAAGCCATGAGTGACCGGCGAAGTCCGGGAGGCAGTCAAGGACGATTGGCTTCAGCCATAGGCAACACATGGGAGGCAAAGTGATTCTCACCAAGTCTCAGCTGACATATCGCACATTGTTGAAAATATCCTTTAGCTATATTTTTTTTTCTAATTGTTCTGTCATGCTTACTTGCATTTGAGATATGATATACAAAAATGAGATCAAATTATAATAAATCAGTATCAATATTATGCTTGATTATACCCTGAAGATGGATAAGCCTTCTATATCAAACCAAAAGCAATCGATGCTTGACAAGCAATCAGTTTAACTGAATGGACAATTAAGAAACTTCAGAGTAGTTAATGTATGAAGGTTCTAAATTCTTGATTCTAGTTCAACAGGACAAAATCAACAGAAACGAAACTCCAAAATGCCACAAAGACAAGATCAACAGTCATTACTTGAACAACTTCATAATTAACTGAACTAAAGAATACACTAGAAATGAAACATCAAATCTAGTACCAGGCTCACCATTCAACTCGATCGGATCATGCGAGAACAGGCTGACAGAGTTCCTGGACCCAACCGCAAGCTCGCCGTCAGACGGTGTGACCGGAGACCAAGAAACGGAGGTAACCGGAAAAGATACATCATCGGAGACCTCGAGAACCTGCCGGAAAATAGGCCCATGGAGGGAGTCATCGCCGCGGAGAGGGGAAGGCAAGTGAGAGATGACAAGGAGAGTAGAAGCACCGTAGGCAAGCCATGAGTGACCGGCGAAGTCCGGGAGGCAGTCAATGGACGATTGGGATCTGGTCGGGGAGGGTGGGACGATGTCGGATCTCAAGAGACGGAGGGGGAGATGACCGATTGGATCGACGGTGGAGATCGTCTCGCAGCAAGTCTCCGGCATTTTCACAGGAGTTTTTACTTCCAACGGAAACCCGAGTCTGTACAATGTAAAATCTCCGATGCTTAATTCCAAAAAAAAAAAAATCGCTTAATGGGTTAAAGGTTTCCGTTGAAACTGATTTGGGCTTAAGGGCCCATTATGATTGTCAATTAAATTCAACCCGCTTCGTGACGTGCTAATATAATTTTCTTTAGTGACAAATATATTCGGAAGAATTTTTATAATTAAATTTACTGTTATGTTCAATAAAAAAGAACACCCTATAAACCGAATAACCAACAATTCACATCTGATATAGGTAGCCAACCCATTGTTGAGAAAATAAGTGGTGCTGATTATTGTAGTAGATAGGGGTGGCCAAAAAACTCGTATATCCTGTCCCGATCCGAAACCTGTCCCGAACCCGTAAAAATTATTTGTATCCGTGGGTACGAGTTCGGATAATATTTTTTCAATATCCACGGGTTCGAATTCGGAATAGATATTTAAATTTTACAAACGGATATCCGCGGATATCTGAAAACATTTACAAAAATACCCCTAATATTTCATAAAGTATCTAAATATTCTAATATTTTCATAAATTATCTAAATATCCTAATATTTCATAAATTACCTAAATACCGTAATATTTGTGGGATGGGTATTCGTGGATTCTGAAAATTTTGGCGGGTTGTTGCAGGTACCCGTACCTTGCAGATACAAATACGGATACTAAAATCAATTACCTGTGCGGGATAGATTCGGGTACGGGCAGTGAGAATCTCACGGATAACAAAAGGCCAAAAGAAAAAAGAAACGACAAAGCGAGAGTGAAGTTGAAGAAAGGGTTTTGACCACTAAAAAGGCCACGTTAAAAGTCAATAATTGGAATCTATTAGACAATATAAAAGATGGTTGAATGCAAGCCACAAACTTACGTAGAAATGAGGGTATTATGAAGGGTGGTAGTATATTGTGTCGGTCAAAAAACCAAAACGGCATCATCATGGTTCGACCAAAAATGGGTATTGTATATTGTAATGTCTTCTCAAATACCCAAAGTAATATTTTCAGGGTGAGGAATTAAGGCGTGCACGAACTTTGATGATGACACGTCCGATAAAAGAAAGTGTCCCCTTGAAAGTCCCCGTGGACGTGAAACAAATCGAAACTCCTTTTTCTCTTACTTCTTTCACACTCTAAATGACTCAAAAAGACCAATAATCTACAAAGCTCGTAACCCATACGACCCTACTAATACTTTCTAATGATGACAAATCATGCCTCTGCCTAATGATCAATACCTCCAGTACCCCAAAATCTGAGTTTACAATAGATTGGAGATGAGGGTTTTAGAGGGTTTCTGATTAGGCGAATTCGCAGTTTGGTGCATCAAAATGTGTTTGCTTTACTGATCCAATGTAGGAAGAGAAAGGATAAACCGTGTGGTTTGCTAAAAGCCTTATTCTCACGCTGGGGTCAAGAAACAAATCACGCCCTTCCAACACCTTATTATCACCATGTCCCTAATCATGAAACTGTGCCTTCCAAATACTATACTTTACTATTGACTCCTTTTTCCTACTTTTGCACCCTATAAATACCATCTGCAGCACCAGTAGCTTTCACCTCAAACCCTCTTTCATAAAGATGACCAATTTGGCTGTTCAGTCCTTGCTCTATTTTATTCCTTTCTTATTGATATTCCAAATGGTGAATGTCGAGGGGAAGAGCACTGCAACTAGATTCTACCAGTTCAAGGTTTAAACGATAGTATTATCAAATACACTCATCACATTGATGAGTTTGTTCTCTATCTTAACTATTTGTCTCATCTTAATAGGTACAAACAATGAGACTTACCAGGCTATGTCAGACGAAAGAGATCGTGGCGGTCAATGGAAAGTTCCCTGGTCCAGCGATCTACGCTCAAGAAGACGATAGAGTTATCGTTAAAGTCATTAACAGAACCCCGTATAACACCACAATACACTGGTATGCATATAGACAATGGAATAAAACTTCTTTATAAGGATAAATCAAATGATAAGACTTCGGTTCTACTGCTTTTAGGCATGGAGTTAAGCAAAAACTGTCATGTTGGTATGATGGTCCATCTTACATAACGCAATGCCCAATTCAGAGTGGACAGAGTTTCACATACAACTTCAGGTTGGCGAAACAAAAAGGCACCTTCTTCTGGCATGCACACGTTTCATGGCTTAGGGCTACCGTTTATGGTTCCCTTGTAGTGTACCCAAAAGCAGGTGTTCCTTACCCGTTCAAAAATCCATTCATGGAGCATATAATCATCTTAGGTACGCTATGAAATGTATATCCCAATGCCTAGTAATAGCAGTCTTTTCCACTAATCTCTTTAACAGATCTGTTTATGCGATTTTCATATAGGGGAGTACTGGCTTAAGGACGTAGTACAGCTCGAACAGCATGTATTGAAGAGTGGAGGGCCTCCTCCTCCAGCAGATGCATTCACAATTAATGGTCAACCAGGCCCTAACTACAAATGTTCCTCAAATGGTAAGTGATGTAAAAGGAAATGCCGTAATTGATCTTTGACAGGAAAAATAAAGTATTGATCTTTACATAAAAAAAGTGTTTATATTTCAGACGTGTATGAGATTAAGATAGTACCAGGGAAGACATACCTGCTCAGGCTGATTAATGCAGGCATAAACATGGAGAGCTTTTTTGCCATTGCTAATCACAAGTTTACCATAGTGGAAGCTGATGGTGAGTACACCAAACCCTTTACCACAGAACGTGTGATGTTGGTACCTGGACAGACGATGAATGTGCTAGTCACAGCTGATCAGGCTATTGGGAAGTACTCCATTGCCATGGGCCCTTATGAGTCTGGAAAGAACATTAAGTTCCAAAAGACATCAGCAATAGCCTATTTACAATACTTGGGTGTACTGCCTAATACTGTAACCTTACCAGCTAAGTTGCCTGATTTTGATGATAATCTTGCCGTTAAGACTGTCATGGACGGGCTGAGAAGTCTGAACACGGTTGATGTACCGAAACATATTGATGCAAATCTCTTTATCACAATTGGGATAAATGTCAACAAGTGCAACTCTGAAAATCCAAACAACAAGTGCCAGGGGCCGAAAAATGGAAGATTAGCAGCTTCCATGAACAACATCAGCTTTGTCGAGCCTAATGTGTCAATTTTGGAAGCTTATTACAAGAAACTCGATGGATACTTCACCGCAGATTTTCCAGGTGTGCCAGAAAAATTCTATGACTTTGTCAATGGGGCACCCAAAAACATTCCCATTGACACACAGGCTGCAAAGGGGACAAGAGCTATAGTCTTTGAATATGGGACGAAGATACAGCTAATCTTCCAGAATACCGGCACACTCACAACTGAGAATCACCCGATTCATATTCATGGGCATAGCTTTTATGTTATTGGTTACGGTACAGGGAACTATGATCAACGAACAGCACAGTTCAACTTGGAGGATCCTCCTTACATGAACACCATTGGAGTTCCAGTAGGAGGATGGGCCGCAATCAGGTTTACTGCAGATAATCCAGGTACTCCTTTACGCCATAATCATTGCCATCATCACCATCTGCCACAATGCTGATACTTTCCCTTCTGTAAAATGAGTAGGGGTCTGGTTTTTGCACTGCCATATTGACATACATCAATCATGGGGATTGAGCACAATGTTTATAGTAAGAAATGGTAAGAAGGAGCTCGAGAGCCTACCTCAGCCTCCTGAAGATCTGCCGAAGTGCTAACTGCATTGATGTTTAACAAAGGCTGACACAGATTATTTTCATACGAAGATTTTTTTGTCACAAGTCAAAGCAAGAGGACGAAAAACTTCCATTTTCTAGTCAATATCAAGCAAGGTCTAAATCAAAGTGATGGACACTGCAATATACAAAATGAAAAATTACAGAAAGAAGTCGATTTATTCAGATTTCATACTTACCTCGGTAGTTTTGGAAACAAACTCAGTTCTTGCAAAGAATCATATTCAATGTGTCAAATCTTACAATTCACATCAGCAGCATCATTGTGTTGGTAGACATGCTCCTGATGGATTCATGAACATCTGTTCTCGCTAGACTGCTCAACATTCATATTGGGGCTGGATGCAAATTCACAGGCAGCTTCCCTTCCCGAGAAAGTTTGGATGTTTAAATGATTTACGTGATTAAAATCACAATCAGAAAGAGATTGAACATGATACGCTTTCCACAAATCAAGCACAAATTAGGTGACTTGATATAAATCATAAAAGAAAGTCTTCTCAAGTAGACGTTCTTTATTGATTCCTCGAGACATAAAATTACATTATGGATTGACTTTTTCTGAAGTCCAGCATTTCTCTCCAGTCACACTAAGTACTGAAGAGAAGATAAACCTTTGATTGCTTTTTAGATTCACGTAATCCACCTGCCATTAAGTAAAACCATAAGTGAAACACAGAAACAAGATGAATATCATCATAGTACCCTCTACTCAAAGGAGGGAGACTAAAGATAAAAGAAGATGTGAGTATACTACAAAAATATAAGACCTTCTCTGGATGCAGAAGCAACAGGCAGTACTCAACAACCGGACCACTGGAAGGATCTAAACGAACTTCCTGGTTCGGTTGCTCGCTGTTGAAAGGAAGGCCAGGAGTAGGACAGAAGTACCTCAGCCTTGACTCAAAAGAAGTAGAAAACCAGGCTTTCTCTCTTTGCTGTATCACCAATGAAAATAAAAACGATAAACAAAGTCGTCTTTTCCTCAGATATATCCAAGAATATAAAGAGCTAACAGAAAATAAAGATGAAACAAATGCATCAACATGAGCCTATGCCTGCCTAATATACAAGTCCGACTAGTTTTGAGCATATTGTGTTTGTCCAACCTGAAGCTTGATCGGGTCAGGATTTGATGCATCAATGACATCAATTCTTCCATTGATCCGGAACTGCTCCCAGGAATCCGAGAAGTACCAGCATATCTTGAAAAACCGCACAGCACGTAAGAATCTTTGTCTACGTGCAATGTAATTTAACTCTGGATATACCAGTTTAAAGAATTACCTCAGAGAATGGACAGTGCTTAAGCTCCTCAATCTGCAACCAAATGCATAAAACTCTAACATGGACTAGAGCAAACCCCTGAAGAAACTGTAAAATATACACAAAAGACTGAGAAAAAAATCTGGAAAAACCATAACCTTGCGACTACGAATATCGGTATTGATTCGAATCGCGTCAATTTTCTCTTCAAATCCCCTAACAGACACACCACCAAAAAAAAAAGATCCACACATGCAACCAAAATCAACACACAAATCCCGAATTACAGGAAAAAAATATTGACCTCATGAAGCTTTGAACAGACTACCTGAAAATGACGGTACGATTCGAAGGCCTTCCATTCAATCCGATGGTCGCCTGAAAAACAAAATTATCAATAAACAACATCGATACAGCATACATATCATAGAATTAGGGAAGTAGAGTGGACGGAGAAGAAGGAAAACTTACGAGCTGGATGTAAGAAGAGTGTTCGAGTTCGGAATTGGCCTCAATCGCACCGAGGAGAAGCTGCTTCCATGGCGGTACAACTGTTCCCATCGTTGCCGTCACTATCTTCCGGCTTCGCCATAGCCACGTCACTAATATACCGCAATGGAGGATACGGCGTCGTTCTCAAACTACTAAAGTGGTGCTTTTGTTATGGGCCTGCATAATTTTCAGTATGGACTCAAATTGTCCAAAATACACTCGAGGATTTAAAATAACATATTATATATGTATATATGTATAAATTGAATGCATGGAATAATTAAGCTTTAATGGCAGAAAAAAATTTATTTTCTGAATTTTCTAAATATTTTCTGAATTACAACTTATATTTCTGTTCTTCAAAACAGAACAAAAAGTCATACTAAAGCCTTTTGCTAATCCAACGTGTTAAAAAATATTCGAAAAATTAATATTTGAAATATATGATATAGTTTTAAGCAGGGCCGGCTAAGGCCCTGTTCCATAGGAGCTTTGGAACAGGGCCCCAGTTGGATGAGGGCCCAATATTAAAAAAAAAAATTTTTTAGAAACCCTAATCTCTAGCCAACTTCTTTTTTTCTTTCTTTGGTGCCTCCTTCATGATTTTTCTCTCTTTTCTTGCTCTCTTTGTTTCCAATTTCGTCTCATCTCTTTCTTTTTGATTTGTTTTGTTTGTTTACGGAATCAAGGTCTCTTCCTCTCGTCTCTTCGCGGGATGTTTCCGAATCGTCCTCTTTTTTTGTTGTGTAGTTTGATAGTTAGCTTTGCTGGTATATTAGCTTGTGATATCTAAGTTCCCGATGGTTAGCTTATTTTGAGTATGTTTGATTAGGCTCGGTTTATTGCTCTAATTTTACAAAAAAAGTTTATTATTGACAGATCTTTAGTAGGGTGTTGCAACTAATAATTTTTGTTTTATTATATATACAGATTGAAGATAATCATTCCATATTTTCCATTTGAACCAAAGTCATCTTCATATCTCAGGTTATATTTTTTGCAATTTTAATTGTTGATAACCATGTTTAAAAAGTATGAATCGGGTTATGAAAAACGAAAGAAAAAGGAAAGAATAGAACAATTGATTCAATCTCAAAAAGGAGCTCTAGATAAATTTATCACTAGGGAATCACAAAACAATGATATAAAATCTAATGATTTATACAAAGAAATTGTTGTTGATAAAACTATTAGAGATAATAATGAGAATGATATGGAAATTAAAGAGAATTTAGGTTTCAATGAAACTAACAATGAACAATATAATAATGATGTTGAGTCTAGTGGTGGTAACAACAATTTGTTTGATATTTATGATCCAAAAAATTGGGATAAACTTGATTCAAAATCAATTGACATGTTAGCAATTAATGGTCCTAAAAGAGATTTATCTATTGAGAAAGGTCCGAAAGATAAATATTCAAGAAGATTTTCAAAAACATTTTACACAAGAATTTTATCAAACGGGGAAAGTTGTGACAGAGAATGGTTAGTATATTCAAAGGAGCTTGATAAAATTTTTTGTTTTTGTTGTAAGATTTTTAAAAAAGGTCATAGAAGAGGTTTTCTAGCAAATGAAGGTCTTTGTGATTGGGCTCATCTTAGTGCTAGGTTAAGAGAACATGAAACAAATATAGAACATATATAGAACATGTAAAGGAAATATTTTAGCATCGAATATTTCGTTTCAAAAGGGCCTATTTTAATTTTATTGCACAGGGTCTCTTCTCTAGTTGAGCCGGCCTGGTTTTAAGAAGTCCAAAAAAAATTAGAAAATGGTAAAAAGATTTTCAAATCATTTTATGGCTAATTAATAATAAAATCACGTGCGTAAAATGATTTAAAACCTTATATAATATAATCATTCAAAAATTGTTGGATTAAGTAAACTTTATGAAGAAAAAAAAATTACAATACATCTGTATACATTTGACTGAGCAAATGAATCTATACATAAACAACAGTTCCAAAGAGAAAAACATCCCAAGCTGTACCTGTCTAAACACGAACGGGAAAGCCGAAATTCTGGAACGATCTGATCCGTCCATCGGAACCGGCCGTGACGATCACAGTCCCCCATGAATGCCAAGAACCATGAACGTCCTCACAGGACGTCTGTGATACCCTTGACGTCACCGGCTTTGAAGAAGGAAGCTTCTCCTCAGGCCACGTGGCAGAGCATCTGGTAAATGAATCAGACAATGGCATTTTCTGGGATCTGGAACATTCACACAAAGAAGCAAAGATACTGGGGAAAGAGAAGTTCCCATTGGCAGCATTAGGCCAAAGAAGAGCCATAGATACGTTTTCAGACATGAAACATTCAGACGAATGATTGTTTCTTTTGCCGGAAAATGAAGCATTCAAGATATCGAAATTCCAAAGATGAACGGTGGAGTTGTCACCAACGGAAATAATGTGTTTTCCATCAGATGCAAAAGATGCAGACATCCCAGTTCCTGAACTGTTTGAACCTGAAAACAAAACCCAGAAAGGAACCATTTAGAAATTTGAGATTTAGGGCTGGTTATTTCGGGTTTCGGTTCGGATATAATGGGTACGAATTATTCGAGTTTTAAAAAACAATAATCAAACAATAACTGAAGTTAAATCGATTCGAGTGGTTTGGTTCGGATATATCAATAAAATATTGTAACCAAAATAAAACCCGAACTCTAATTTGTTCGGTTATTAGTCGATTATTTCGATTTTATCAAGTATTTTATCATATAAATTTACAAATAAATGATATTATTCTGAGTATTTCAAATAATAAAATATATAGTATATTATTATTTAAATTTGATACTTAATTTTAATTATTTATTATATTATATAAATATTCATTTGATAAATATCATTTATTTATATATTTTTTATATTTTTATATAGCCAATCGGTTATCCACGGTTATTCGGTTAACAACCGAACCAAACCGAATCTATTCGGTTTTTTAACTTTCATACCCGATCGGTTATTTTATCTACATCCGAACCGAATCGAACCAAATCTATTCGGGTTTTTAACTTTCATACCCGATCGGTTATTTTATCTACATCCGAACCGAATCGAACCAAATCTATTCGGGTTTTTAACTTTCATACCCGATCGATTATTTTATCTACACCCGAACCAAATGACCATGATTCGGTTCGGTTGTATATAACGGGACCGAAATGTCCACCCCCGGTGAGATTGACAACAATATTAGAATAAAACTAGAAAAAGAACCAATCTTACCTCCAAATTTGTCAATCACATCAATCCCACGGATGATTCGAATTTGTGCATCAGCAGAAGTAACCATTAAAATAGATGGATCAATAGGAGAGAACTGCATTTTAACATTACTTATGTGAGTTAAATTTAGCTAAAAAGAAGGAAAATTGAGTAAAAAAATAAACTTTTGGAGTAAAAATACAAAAGGGTAAGACCTGAAAACCCGTAATCCTATTGAGAGTTGACTTCTTGCGTTTAAAGCAAACTTGGGCATATAATGACACAATGTTATCTGAACCATTCAAAAACAGCTCAATTAGTATTCTCCAAACCAACCTCCCTGCACCAATGTGTATCACATGATAATCTCGATAATCTCGAATCTAGGGGTGTAAATGAGCTGGCTCGGCTCAGCTCGTCATGAGCTCGCCACAAAATGAGCTGGCTCAGCTCGGCTCAGCTCGTCATGAGCTCGCCACAAAATGAGCTGGCTCAGCTCGGCACGTTTTTAAAATGAACTAAAAAATCTCAGCTCAGCTCAGTTCGTCTTTAGCTCGTCTAAAAACGAGTTGGTTCATGATTTAGACTATTTAAGTTAAAAGAATTGTAATATATTAATATTATATATTTTTTCTTCGACAAATCAAATAAAGTATATAAAATAAAGTTTTAAATATAAAAAATGCTAATTAGAAAATCAATATATCGAAAATTAAATAAAATACCGAATATATAAACATATTTTTTATAATAGTTATTAAAATATTTTATTTTTCTATTTGTTAATAAAATTATATTAATTTGGTATAAATAGAAAAATAATATTATTATTATATGTAAATAGTATATTATTTTTCCTTTAAATAATATTTAATAAATGCAAAGAATACGTATAATATATAAAAATAGGAAAATATGTGCTTTTGTACCCAACTCGCCAATTCATCAGCTCGCGAGCCAGCTCGTCTAAGCTCATTTTTTAAATGAGCTGAAAAATACCCAGTTCGGCTCGCTCAAATATAATCCGAGCTAAAGCTGGCTCGCGTGCTAACAGCTCATTTTACACCCCTACTGGAATCAACTCCCAAATGCGTCATGGGTTTTATCGTATCTCGATTAAAAAACAATTGAAAAGATATGCATAAACAGCTTCATATCATCCTGCTGTAGAGTGGAAAGGAAAAGACTATGTACCTGAAGCAGTGTAGAATCGACAATTGCCACTTATAGTCCCTATGACTCCGCCCTATCAAAATACAACTTCATGACCGTAAATCTTTCGTTCGAAGTTAAAAAAAATACAAGAAGGGTATTTTACATTACCTTTCCATCAGGTTGATAAGATACGGCCGTAACAATTTCATGAACATCTGTCCAATCCACGACTTGAGAACGAGTAACGTCCCATATACGTAATTTACCATCTATAGAGCCACTGATGAAATAATTATCATCTATGGGGTTGAATTCCACACTGGTGACTGTATAGGAGTAACAGAGATCGACGATTAAACATTATTCATACATTCTCTAATTATATGCAGATAAGAGATGATGTGTTTTAAGCCCTTACCGTAGTCGTTGTGAGAAAAGGTCTTTAGACAATGATCATACCCGACTTGCCATAAACAGACAGTTTTATCAACAGATGATGACAGGATATACTGAAAACAGACATAAATAGTAATGATCAATCGAATAAAGAATCATAATCCGAAAGAGAAAAAACATTGAGACAATATCTTACCTTATTCTTAGACCAAGAGAGATCCAACACTTCACCAGAATGACCTTTGAACTCATGAATCGGTTTTTCCATAATACTAAATATCTTCTCAGGAAAAATAACACATTTATAAGACATTTTCTTTGTATTTTTCGACTTTACCTTTTTGTCTTTACAAGAATGAAGATGAGCAATTTCTGAAAGACTATCATTCACATTGAAGTAAATATACGAGGGATCTGATTCTTTGATTTCAAAATCCCTTGATCTTTCACGTTCGAGTATTTGCCATACGCGTATAATCCCATCTTCACCAGCCGTGGCTAGATACAGTCCATCAGGACTGAATTTCATCGTTGATATTCGACCATCATGACCCTTCAAGTCCTGTTCATTATAAACAGCAGAGAATTCCTTGACATGGTTACGATCACCATGAACTTTCACCATATGTACCTTATGCTCACTACTCATTTGCTTATGAGAAATACAACCTAATTTCTTTAACCATCCTCTACTCTTCCTAATTGAATCCGATTTACGACCCATTTTCTGAATAATCTCTCTTTGTATTGATGGTTGAACCAGAGGAGATAAACCAAGATTTCTCTCAAATTCCTCCATTGTGTATAAACGATTCGAACCTAATTCACGTAGTTTATGGAAATTCCCATCTTGTCCAAGTTCATCTACAATGAACTCTGTTCCATCATCAATGTTTTTGATCCTTAGAATGAAATTATCCTCCATTGATCTATCCA
This sequence comes from Gynandropsis gynandra, assembly GCA_036759665.1. Taxonomy (NCBI): domain Eukaryota; kingdom Viridiplantae; phylum Streptophyta; class Magnoliopsida; order Brassicales; family Cleomaceae; genus Gynandropsis; species Gynandropsis gynandra. The sequence continues at coordinate 38,968,564 of CM071861.1, forward strand.
TTGACTCCCTAGAATCTGATGTCAACGAAGATTGACTATTAGAGAATTTCTCATTGACAAAAGACGATGCTAATACAGTTCCACTACAGTCTCTCATTCTGTCAATTTCATTATCACCATGATCATCTTCCACTCTTCCATTCACACTTAAACCTAATGAGTTGAGAAATTTGTTTCGTCGTTCATTTATGCTAAGTGGCTTCCTGATCCATATCTCAAATCCGATTGCACTTGAGAAAGAATCATTAATCTCCAGATCTAAATTCTCCGATCCTGAATCGGAGATTGTGGTAATATCCTCACGAGTGTCGAAGAATTGATCTTCTTCTTCGCTTAAGCTCTCCATTCATCACTGATCAGAATTCCCATACATCTCTGAATTCCCTATAGAGACAATTCAAACATCGTAAGTACAGATTCAGACCAGAAAACCAGAAAAAAAAACGGGGAAAAAAAGATTAAGACAGCCAACGAACGGAAAACTCATGATTCGGACAGAACCCGGAAGGGAACATGAAATTTTTCAATTCAGGGATCAAGAAGGTGTTAACTGTTGATTCAATAGAATAGTAGAAAAGGGAAACGACCATTTGAGACTAAATTCAAGAGAGGATTTTTAGGGTTTTGTGACGAACCTGGGCTTTGGCGTGAAAACACCGTCGAATCAGAAGAAAGGGATGATCACTCATCATGTAGTCGCCATGGGAGACTTCTCGGGTGCTTCAGTTTCGGTCCAATTTTTTACTATTAATTAAAATCAAAACCAAAAACCAACGAATTAAGGCCAACATTTGCACCGGACCAACATTTGCAACATGTTTTTCTTACTTGTCTTGGAAAAAGAGTTAAAACAATTTTAAATTATCACACCACTTTTGTAATAACACTTAAAAAAACAAAAAAAAATTAATTAGAGGCTTTTTATTTTTAATATCAGGATTTGGAACATAATTTTGGTGGGCTGAGATCCGATTTCTTTCTATAGATGAATATCACATTTTACAGGGTGAAATAAATAATGTTCATTTATTTATTCACGTTATACCCATTGAACAAAATAAAATCAATCTGCAAAATAATGGATATTTAACAAATACAATTACAGTACAAATTGCAAGTGGAGATGAGTTTGCTGGAAATCATTTGCATTCAATAAACACGAAGATCTAGATCTAATTTTTTAGAATTAAAAAATAAATAAATGATTATGACATTATTTGGTATCCAAACAATAATTTGAATTGAATGATTAATACCGATATAACGTTATGGGCTTGGTGGAAGGTAATCATAAGGCCCAATAAAACTTATTGGGCTAATTGACGTAATAAGGCCCAATGTGTGTACACCCTCTAGAAAGACCTTTAATCACGATGAGTGAAAACGGCAAGCGAGGTGAAGCTAGTAGGGCAAGACGACACGCAAGATGCCACTGAGAAATGAGATTCGTGTTGGGACGGAGAAGGACAGGTGTCAACATCACGAAAGATCAGAGACCAAATAAAAATAAAATAAAATAAAAGCTAAAATTTTCAATCACGCCTAAATGTGGGACCCATTATCCCCTCCTTTTTGTCGCTTCCTGTCGGCTCCACCTTTCTTCCTCTTCCCTCTCACTGTTTTCAAATTTATCCTCCTTAGCTCTAAAACTTAATCACATCCTAACAACATCTATAAATATCATCTTAATTATTATATAATTTTAAAAAAAATATTTAGTCTTAAATAGGAATTGAAATATTTAACAACTAAACCTATAACATTTAATCGATATAGATTATATATAATGTGGTATTGGTAAATGACCAGACGGACACAACACGTGATTCATTAACTTTAGAATAATGATGAATTATGAAATTAAATCATTGATGGTGCGATAAGGATCGATTGGGCTGGTTATACTCGTGCAATATACTTTCTTTATTATTTTTTTAGATAAAAATGAGAAAAAAAAAGGTATCATATTATAGTCGGACTCGATTATTTCAGATATTTTCGTTTTTAAAGATTGTAATATTTTAAAAATATGATTAAATGCGACATTCATTGTAATTAACTTAATCAAATCATAATAACTTTAGACATGTATGATGCAATGGTCCATTGAGAGAAAGTAAGAGCCCAAAAGAAACGACAAATGGATGGAAATTATCCTCTCTTTTTTTCTCTCCAACAAATAGTTGTATTGTATATTAGTCATTAAAAGGATTATATCAACAGTATTGGAATATAAATAAGAATTTAATAAAATTATATGGCGATTTTTATAGATCGTATAAAAAAAATAATATCCAGTGAAAAATAAGAGGTCAAGAATAGTATACAACTCATAATTCCACTCAAAACATTATGATACGCATACCAGTGATTATAATATTAAAATAATGTAATCAAATTCTCTATATTCATTTTTTCACCTTAAAAAATATTTTTTAAAAATAAAAAAGAGGACGAGAAAGAACTACAGAAGCTCGAGACATGATAACTAGTCAAAAACAATAAACACTGCTTTTGCTTTTGTATTTTTTTAATAATAATAAAAATAATAATAATAATCATTTTTATTTTTCGGGGTGATGGTCTCTTCTCTTCTTCTTCCTTTGCTTTTTTCATCATCCATAAAGTGAAAGCCAACGCATATACATCCATCGCCCAGAAAGAAGCAAAAAAAAAAAAACATTTTCTCTTTGCCCTTTACTCTCTCTCTCTTCTCTCTTCTCTCTCCTCTCTCTCTCTCTCTCTCTGGCTTTCTCTTTGTCGGAATTCATGGACGCTACGAAGTGGACGCAGGTGCGTAAAAGAGCTTAGTTTTGCCGGATCTGTTTGTTTCTTCTTCCCAACTATTTTCCCTTTTTATCTCTGCCTTTCTCTTTTTCTTTTTAACCTTTTTTTCCACGACATATATATATATAATATGCATATATATTTGTTTTTTTGGGTGGGTATCGATAGATAGATATATATGGATATATGATCAAGTTAAGTTGTGATGTACCTCTGTATGTGTGTTGTTTACATAGTTATTCATAGACTTACGCATATTTCTATGAATATCTGCATGGGAAATTTTATACCTTTTTATATGTTTCCATGTTTTCATGGAAGAAATATATGAGATTTGACGCTTTTTTCCTCGTTTTTTATGCGATTAATTATGATTTTCAACTTAAATAATAAAGGTATTATTTGTTATTTACCCTATGTTCTTGGTTTTTCGAGTTTTCTCTTTCACCACATTCTAAACGGAAACCAATGAAACCCTAATTCGTCTTTCTTTTTTCTCTATCATGCACTTGATACATACATATATTATATTATATATGGATGTGTATATATAGTTTGCATAGATCTTGTAGAATGGAATCATCCAAATTCGTTAGTTGTTAATCTTTTCATCAAGTTTAAATCAATTTAATTTGTAGGGTTTTCAAGAAATGATGAACGTAAAACCAATGGAGCAAATGATTTCTAATAGTAATAATAACACAACAAGCACAAGACCTAACCCTATTTTCGTAAACACCAACGTAAACGCTAATTCTGGCGGTGGAAACACAAACGCTACCACAACTGTGGATAGAAAAGCAAGGCCACAAGAGAAACTGAACTGCCCAAGATGTAACTCAACAAACACTAAGTTTTGTTATTACAACAATTACAGTCTGACACAACCAAGGTACTTCTGCAAAGGTTGTCGAAGGTATTGGACTGAAGGTGGTTCACTTCGAAACGTCCCTGTTGGAGGAAGTTCGAGGAAGAACAAGAGATCTTCTTCTGGTATCCTTCCGACGTCAGCGTCCACGTCAGCGTCGGCGCTTTCGTCGTCGTCGGCGCTTGGTTTGACCACCAAGTTACCAGATCTAAACCCACCGATACTCTTCTCCGGTCAAAACCCTAAGTCGACACAACAAAAAGGTTCATCTCAAGATTTAAACTTGTTGTCGTTTCCAGTGATGCAAGACGGCCATCATCATCATCATCATCATAATCATAATCATCATAGTATGTCTCAGTTTCTTCAAATGCCAAAGATGGAGAATAGCATTACTCAAGCACATCCAAATTGTTCTTCGTCTTCTTTGTATTTGTCTTCAGCTCCTGTTTCAGCTTTAGAGCTTCTGAGAACCGGAGTTTCATCAAGAGGGTTCAATGCGTTCATGTCTGGTCCAATGATTGATTCAAACGCAGTTCTTTACTCTTCATCAGGGTTTCCAACAATGGCGGATTACAAGCAAAGTAATCTCTCTTTTACCGGCGATATCGAACGGAACCACAACAACAACGGAAACACCAGGATTCATGAAACTAGTGAGAATATAAATGGATCAAGTAGGGTTTTGTTTCCATTTTCAGAGATGAAAGAGCTATCAAGCACAACAACACAAGAAGTCGATGAGAATGATCATCAACAGAAGAGTCAAGCCAATTCAAACCCTAATGCTTATTGGAGTGGAATGTTCAGTACGACTGGAGGATCTTCATGGTGAAGAAATTATACAAATAAATTTAAAAATTTGGAGATCATGAAATTAGCTTTCTTTTTTTCCTTTCACGATCTTTTTCTCACATGGGCTACTTTAGTTAAAGCTGTCAGATCAACTAGCTAACAGATACTCTCCTTTCTTATTTATCCTTTTTATATTTCTGGTTTTTTTATATTTTTTTTTTCGTAATTGGGTTTGATGGTTATTTGGATTGGCTTGATTAGTGTACATTTTTTTTTTTGGTGCGGTGAGTTATTTGAGGGTAGAAGAATATGTGAATACGAGGCTAGGGGGAAACATTATCCGTATTCACGAATTCTTCTCTCCATATATATGTATTTGCATAATGTATTCATCTTTGATTTCGATAATCAAAATTTTTTTAGAAAAATGTGTTTTTATGTTGTTATTATGGAATGTGTAGTGTTCTATTCGATTAATTATCTATAGTGCATTTTATCTCTATAAATGAACGAAAGAATCCATATATATATATATATATATACACATGGTAATGATTATGAAATGCCAACGCATGGCATGAGCCAGATGAGATTAAATTTCATATTTATTCCTCAAAATATTTATCTTTTTGACATGTGCCCGTGCGTGATTATTATCTATCATCGCATATATATATATTTCTAATTTACGGTGATAATTATTTTCTTAATAATACGTTAGTAGTATATGTGAGTCCAATGATCATATCAAGCGAAATATATATCATAATTCTGTTAACTTTTTTTATAATTGAAGTTATTTCCATTCTTTATTTAAAAAGGAAATTACCCTTATTTTTTAGACAAGGTTCTTGTTATAATTCTAATAAAGTTCATGTGATACGAAAAAAGGTCGAATATGTATATATATATTACATGGAAAGAATATACCAATAAAACATCGACTGACTAACAGAATTTATGTAGTCAACGATTAAAAGAAAATGTTCGTTGTGATTTTATTTTATTTTTCAAATTAAAATAAAAAAAATAAAAAGAGGAGGATGTTTCAAAATGTTGAAACTGATGAGATAGACAAAAGAAGAAGACATGTTCTCTTGTGGTTTAATTAAATCAAAAGGATTTATATTAAGAATACCAAAGTTCACCTGCCCCAACTAAAAGCCGTCCCTAATTATGCATAATTACACTGCAAAATACCATTGTTATTATAATTATAATTATGATTACTTTTATTTATTAATGTTATTATTATATATTTGCTAAAGCAGATCCACTGGGATTCGGGGCGACCGGGCGCATGGTTTCCTTGAAATATCATTTTATTAATATTTATTCGCATTCCACTTTGACATTTTTATTTTATTTTATTTGAAAGGACGTATATAACCATATAGATAATCTCATTGCTATTACGTTTATTTTTTTTTTTCAGGTTTCTGTTTATCAACAAATGCTGTAGTTTTTTTATAGCAAATATATATGAAAAGTATTATTTTAAGAATCAATATACACATGATTTATGATATAGTGTATTACGGGAGGAATAAATATAAAAAAAATCAATTAACATAACAATGTAAACACTGATGATTAGTGAATGGATTGAAATGCGGAATGAGATGCCACTTCTATTTTTTATTGTGTCCGCCAAGCAAACATGATTTTTTTTCCTTGGGTTTGTTGATGTATTCATATTTATTCGAATTATTTAATTGGGGTGTGTATTATAGACACAGAACTTCAGCTGGAGGAAACCAAGAGAGAATAAATAAAAGTAAAACACAATATTCTTGCATTGTATAAAAAAAATATACACTTGTATATATATATATATATATATATATAGGCATGGTTGCTTTTATACGTATTGATGTATATAATAATAAAATAAAAGGGGAGGAGTCAACTAATGGAGAAAGATGTTTTTATTTAGGCATATAAAAATAAAAAGGTAAGAAGAGAGAATATGTCTGCCAAAAGATTTGACATATATTTCAAGCATCACCTTTCAACTTTGTATTAATTTTATAATGAAAAAGACCATCATCTCATCGCTATAAAAAGACCGTCGTCCAAATATCCAAATCAATTCAATTCTATACGACGCCGTATCTGTTCATGTTTGAGGCCCAATATTATTCTTTTTGTTGGGTAATAAATAATACACGTTTTGGGCTCTCTCTACACTTCTCTCTAAATGGATTATTATATTGATTAATTAATTAGAATAATTAACAAAAAATTCTCTAAGCTTTTTTTGGAGTAAATAATGTTTGAATAACTGTTCGTTAAAACTAAAAGTTGGCGTAAAAAATATATTTTAAAATTTGGAATTTATAAAAAATAAATACCAAAGCAAGAGACAACGACGGAATAAGAATGGACAAAATGCTGATGAAAGACGAACCTTCTCGGAAGGTCACACTCTTATAATGGAGAGAGCATAATAATAAGAAGTCACTGTCAAGGTGAGTTTCCCAGAAACTACGTCGGAATCAGGTGCGTTCAGTCATATGGATTGTCAATCTTCATGTTTAAATCACGACCGTTCATTGCCCCAAACTCACTCCCATCCTACGTGACATCGACCACAGTTTCCAACTAATACGGCAACTGATCTAATATTTATAACCTTACTACTTCTCTCCATCCTCTCAATGGAAATGGAATCCCAGAAACAAAGAGGGGAGAGCAGCAGCTCCAAAGAGGAGGTCACTACAGAATACGAGGATATGTTACCTGTCATGGCGGAGATGATGGATGTGGAGGACTTTATGTCGGAGTTATGCAAAGGGTTTAAGTTGCTTGCGGACCCTGAGAGAGATCTGATCACGGCTGAGAGCTTAAGGCGAAATTCAGGGATGCTGGGGATTGAAGGGATGAGCAGAGAAGATGCAGAGGCTATGGTCATTGAAGGCGATATGGATGGGGATGGAGCACTCAATGAGACTGAATTCTGCATTCTGATGGTGAGGTTGAGCCCTGGGATGATGGATGATGCTGAGTCATGGCTAGACAAAGCGCTCAGCCAAGAACTTTGTGCCTTCCCTCAAGCTTGATCACCTTCATTTATGCAATGTAATTCATTTATGAAGACTTAAATTATTAGTTTCTGACCAAAACAAGCCCTTTAATGTCTTGAATGAATTCCAAGAGACAACCAAATATTTAACCAGGGAACAGAAGCCCATGGATCAGGTCGTAAACATCTTCAACATAAAACATACAAGTCTTTGTTCTACACCCCTAATTACTTAAAACCACGGCTGCGCAACATCCTTCATAGTGTTCAGGCTCTCCCTCTTTGAACAGGCGACCGGCTGTTAAACATCAAATGCGTAAAATTATTTCAACAAAAGGGCAAAGTATAAAAACGTTAATGATGGTTGAGAAGGAAACATTTCGTACCTCCGGTATCTGTCATATCCAGGGCTCCTGGCCCTACCATAATCAGGACTCCTCCTTCCGTATTCTGGACTCCTGCGCCTTTCATAACCTGGACCCTTGTACCTGTCATATTCTGGGCTGCGTGGACGGCCATAATCAGGGCTAGGACGCCTACGATACACAGGACTAGGCGACCTCACATAGCCAGCACCCCTTCTCGGACTACCACCATATCTATTATCATCTCTTTCATCATCGTCTCTTAAAGCATACTCAATAGAGACAACCCTATCCAATATTTTGCTGCAAATAGAAACCACAAACCGACACAACGGTTAGTAAAGTACTATCTTCATATGTTGAGTCAGAGAAAACGTCCAAGAAACACCGAGTTACCTCCTCTGTGTACATTCAAGGGCCTTGGTAGCATCTTCCTGTGTGGCGAACTGAACAAATGCAAAATTGCGCCTGATACGGACATTCAGAACTTTACCATAAGGCTCAAAGTGTCTCTCGATGTCACGTTCCCTTGTGCGAACGGGATCAAAGTTGATAACAAACAGTGTCTTCGTAGGCCTCTGGTTTACAGATGACCTCCCATCACGAGGCCTACCACGTTCACCCTGAAAACCAAAAGAAACTTATTCAGAACTTTTCCAAAATATGTAAGGAGCCGGATCTACTTGAACAAAAAAACAAATAATTCAAGGGAAAATACAGAAACAAGTACCTTAGCCCATTCAACAGATAACCTGCGCCTCTCGTATCCGAAAGGATTATTGTCAAGACCGCGGATGGCATCTTCAGCATCTCGTTCATCCTCAAAATAGACAAAGGCATATCCTGCAAAATAAAAATGTTATATGAGAACACAAGTAGTACAGAAGATGATATATTCCAGTGCACAAAACCTGCAACGCAGCAGATTAGCCAGTAATCAGAATCTCGTTGTCCCTAGAAAGGAACTAAATAGATATACAACACCTGCATAAATGTGAAGGCTGATGTACAAAAGATGTAGAGACGTTCCATGGTGTAGAAAATCAAGATGGTAGCATATGAAAGGTAAAAAATCCAAGTTTTGAATTCTGAATGATTGCTAGGCATGCTTCACCATTCTGAGAGCAGGAGTTCAGATATGGCAGGCATGATGAAACAAGGCATGGCATGATGGATTCAAATAGATCCTCTGATCATTGATGGTTGTATACAGGACAAAATCCAAGGTTTCTCTAGAATCAGCGAAGACGGTAGGCACAACATGATTAAATTTGTCGCTCCCACCAAGACCATACTTTTGAAATGGCAGGCAGTGACATGGATGACAGATGTAGAGTGAAGAAAGAGCAGAGTTATGGCAAAAGGCAGGAAAAGAAACTCAATTTCCATTGTAGAATGCTCCTGCGACCAAACAAACTCTTAATACGGAGTATCTCTTTCGCATAAATCCCTAGAAAGCAACTCGTTACTTCTGATTTAACCAACACTGATGAATTCAGAAACAAACTATGCTACAGTGAAAGAAATATCAGACAGGCTGTAAATCATACCGAATTTAGTTAGAGTTTTCACTGTAGGCTATCAGAAGAAATTAAGAAATGTTAAATCGAAACCCCCAAATAGCAAAATCAGACGTCACTCGTCCAACTGCAACACTGGTCAGAAATTTACAGAATATCCAACAGAGATTCCCAACACAAACCTAAACAAGTCTTCTAATGCATACAAAACCACTCATACAACCAAAAAATTTCTCACGCTAAGAATTTAAGAGCCGCAAATAATTGCTAACACCGCCACTGAACAGATACCAGAAACACTCGAGTAACATAACCTAATACGTACCAGATTTCATGTCCACTCGCTCCACTCTTCCATACTTGCTGAACAATCGCTCCAGCTCCGACTGTCGAGTATCGTACTCGAAGTTCCCGACGAATACCGGTCTCATTCTCACAGAAGTCTCAGAACAGCTAACACCACTGCACCAAGGAAAAGAGAACCTAAATCAAAACATCGATCGTGAAAAGCAAGAGAAATTATCCTAGAGAATCGAAAGCCTAAATCAAAATATCGACGGACAAAAAAAGACAGAGATAGAAATTATGCTAGAGATTCAAAAGTATTCGAGTTAAGGGAGAACGAGCGGGAAAAGTTACCTTGAACAACGTATCAGACTCGCAGAGAAGACGAGATGTAAACCCTAGACGACGCAAGACGGTAAAAGCGGAGCTGTTTTTTGGCGATTCACTCTTTTTATAGAGAAACGGAAGGACAAAAATGCATATCATTAGGGGTAATTTAGGAATATGAGGAAAAAATACTATGGGCTAACTAATAAAACGCCTTTTTCCGTTGGGCTTATTAGGGTCTACATTTATAATGTTAAGATGGAGACACCAACGGATGGCATTTTGGGTATTGCGGCAAGAGAAGGCCCATTACGAGTGCTTCCAAGGGATGATCCACACAAAATATCTTATTAGATTTTTATTCATATATTCCATTTAAGTATATTTATATTCTTTTAAAAATATATTGATTATTATTATTATTCAGGCTATTACATTGTGTACTCAATATACCATTTTCTAAACTCCTAAAAATGTTTAAAAGTCGCAAGAATAAGGATGTGTTTGGATACAAATTAAAAATAGTATTGTTTGATTGAATACAAAAAATGTAATCTAAACTACAAATTCTTAAAAAAAAACAGCTTTGAAACTTATGAACCACTGTACATCAGTTAAGTAGCAAAATCCAAATCCTCCTCCGATCTAAGCATCATTCAACCAATCAAAACATGCCACGTATATAAAAAAATCAATATTATACGTTTTTTAATTCAGGATCCAAATCGAAGGAATGAGATTTTCTATTACTTTTGATTCTCAAAAGCCCATATAGCTTTCTGAACTCCTTCACCGCAGGCGAACTCCCTCCCACGCACAAAGGTCCACTAGTCTCGCCGACTTCCTCCACCACCGGTGACCTCTTTGATCCGTTCTCCAGGAATAGACGTCGTCCGATTGCCGCGATTCCCCTCCGATCACCATCTGTCTGTAACGCGTTTATGATAGCCTTGACCGCACGGCTCGGCGAGTTTCGGTTTGTGATCATCAGCTCCGCAATCTCTGCTGGGCTTAGAGATGCTCCGTTTTGGAAAATCCCTTCGACTTGAGGGAAGAGCTTGTGCTCCTTCACGCCCAAGTAGTTGTTCGCCAGATTCTTGAATGCCGTAAAATCGCATAATGGGAAGTGGATGTGAACATCGACCCTACCCGGTCGCAGCACCGCTGGATCGATTTGGTCCTTTCCAGCCATCGTGAATACCATGATACGTTCGTCGGCGGCACAGGAGCTGAGGATTCCGTCCGTGAAATTCAAAATCCCTGATATGCTCACAGCCGTTGATTTCGCTGAGAGGAACCGATCGAGGTCCTCGATCACGATCACGGATCTGGTCGTAGTCTGTAGCAGAAGCATCTTGAGATCCGAGTCGTCCGTTACTCTCGAGAGATCGATATCGTAGACATCGTAGTTGAGAAAATTCGCCATCGCCGCAACGAAACTCGATTTTCCGGTACCGGAGGGTCCGTAGAGGAGGTAGCTCCGTTTCCAGACGCGGCCGAGTCGGTTGTAATACTGCTTCGCCTTCAGAAACGATTCAAGATCGGATTTCACCCTGTTCTTTAGATCCTCTTCCATGGCGATAGTGTCGAAGGTACAGGGATGCGTGAACGGGACAGATCTCCACCGTCCATTCTTCTTCATCGTCTCATCATCGTCTCCGGCAGTTCCGACGTTCATGAACAGCTTCAGCTCCCTGTTCCTCTGCTCAAGCTCGTCCGATAGTGTGTGTATATGCTGGAGATACGGACGCAGAATTCTCCGTTTGTCGGCCTTCCGAATCTTCAACACGAAACTCCTCGTTCCGTCCTCGTTTTCTCCGTTAATCCAACATACTCTGGCCCCGAGATATTCATCACCGATGATCTGGTTGCGATCCAAACGGAGAAGAATCTCGTTAGATTTTTTTCCAGTGAAGAGATTCGTGAAATCAGATTCCTCGATCGAACTGAGAGAATTCAAGTAAGCGTAAACCATCCGGTAAAGTTGATTCTCCTGCATATTCTCGTTGAACTCAGGGACCTTGTAGAACTGATACACATGAAACAAATCGAAGAGCCTTCTCCGCCATTTCTTCACCATGTAAATCAATCCAGTCCTAAACAAAATAATCCTAACTATGAACAAAAGAATCCCCACGGAAAGCAACCAGATAATCGACTCCCGGATAATCCCCATGGAAAAGTTGCCAGAAATTCCTAAAATCTCCAATAATCTGATATAAAAACTGGAAAATAAGAGAAATAAAGATGAAATGGAGAATTCAAAAGCATGTTTGACGAGAGAGAGAGATAAAATAAATACGTGAAGAAGAGACTGAGAATTTTGACGGAGAGAAAGCAGAGTAGTGAGGAATAAGAACGCGATCGAAGAAACAAATACATTTTTTTATTTTTATTTTATATATATAAAGAAAGAAGCGTGACGAGGTCGATGAGGGTAAATTTGTAATTATAGAGAGATTTGGTGACGGCGTTTTACCGCTGAGTTTGTTTGAATGTTCAATCACTCGTGCGAACGGAAAATCTAAACCCTTGGATTTTTTTTTTTTTTTTTGCAACTGAAGTAGTCATTATGCTGATAACCAATCACTGCTAAAATTACGGTTTATTTTTTACTATTTCCAAAAAATACATAACATTCAAGATTTGAATATGTGTTATGTGTAATATTAATTTCAAAAATTTTGTGAAAAAACACGCAATTTTAAATATGATGTTAAAAATTTATCATATGTTTTTAATCAATATATTAAAAATTAGCCAAAAGCTACAAATCATTTATTTATGTGTAGATAAAAATGATTTTAAGATAAAAACATTTATATAATGTAATCATTCTAACAAGACAAATCCAAAACTGAGAAGTCAACTTAACAATGGGCACAAATAAATATTTGTTTTTTTTATCTACTCGAATTCAGAATTTATTAAGTCGAATATTCCGAATATTAAATACGACCAGCCCAAATGAGTTATAACTCATCCACTTATGCAACAGTCATACTTGTCCCTAATGCCAGAATATATTTAATTAATTTAATATATGAAAAAAAATATTATGATGATGATAATGGTGATGGTGATGATGCTGTAAAATATGAAAAAAAAATATATATAGCTTCGTAATCGTCAAGTGGCACGATCTGAGGAAGGACCCTTTCAAAGCTTAAAGAGTTTTCGTTTTGTTGATTAATTAAGGATTAAAGGTACTAATAGTTGAAATAATTAAATTAATTGTTTTACCAGATATTCCGTATTATCGACGTTATAACCGGCTGAGGATATATACCAAATCTAAAATTTCGCCGAAAGTCTTCAAATTTTTAAAATCAAAGTAACGATTAGGTGAAATAATAATTACAAATTATATATGCCTATAATCCTGGTGTGAATCATTAATATTATAAAAATTCATGTCATATTTTTTAGGCAATACATTAATAACCCTTTAATTTGCTTTTCATCTTATGATTTTTTTCCTATAAACAAATATTTAATATCGGATTGTTCTAGGTTATTCTTTGGTTTTTAGTATTTTAATTAATTAGCAGATAAAATAAAAATTCGGTTATATAAAACCAAACCAAATCGAACCGAATTATGATCAATCGGTTCAGTTTGGGTGTAGATAACATAAAAAATCGGGTTTGAAAGTTATAAAATCGAATACATTCGATTTTCGATGCAGTTATTAATTAGATAACCATGAATAATCAATTGGTTACAAAAAATATAAAACATATATAAATAAATGATATTTACTAAATAAATATTTATATAATATAATTAATAATTAAGATTGAATATCAAATTTAAACAATATTATTATATTATATTATGTTTTTAAAATATATGAATTATTTGTAATATTTCGAATAATATCAATTGTTTGTAATTTCATATGATAAAATATTTGGTAAAATCGAAATAATCGAATAATAACTGAACAAATTAGAATTTGAGTTTTATTTTGGTTACAATAGATTATTGATATAAGAACCGAATACAACCGAACCGAATCGAATTAAATTTGATTATTGTTTGATTATTATTTTTTTAAACCCGAATAACTTGTATTATCTCTATATAATTACATGTCAAACCATGAAAATATGATTCGTTTGGTCGAAATTAGTTATAGAGTATATATTATCAATATTACATGATTAAATGTATAAATTATAACGAGTCTTAATTAGAATGTTATGATGGGACGTGAGACACTTTGAGCTTTAAGAAAATAAAAAAAAGGATAAAAAAGGGTTGTCACGACCAACTAATTTCGTTTCATAAAAATTAAAAGATTACATGCTTTATAATGTTAATTATTCCTCTTCCGCGGAATGCCCGTGGGTTCTTCCCCCATATGTTAAAAAAACAATAGAATTGGACCGTCCATATTAATTATTTAATTAGACTAAACTTGGATTAACTTTGTTTAATGAGCAAACGATCGAATTTGGTGTGGTTACTGCTGGAGATAGCGGGAACATCGGGTTCATTAATACCACTTTTTCAAATTACTACAAATTTAATTTAGTAAACAAAATTAATATCAAAATTAGGATTCAATATAATATTTAGATTATATATTTTTTTATCAAATTATCATAAATTATGATTTAATTTAAAACTTATAATTATCGTCATAATATTTGAATTCGGTTAATACGATATCATACAAAAACAATTATTTTGAAAATTGAATAATAATGTAAAATTATTTTAAAAAATAAAAAATATATAAATCGGTGTATAAACTTTAATTGATTTTTATTGGAAAATTCGTGATATTGTCGTATACAATCATTATTGCAAAAGATCAATAACTAACGGATTTACTTTGAACATTACAAAAAAAATACAAATTTACCATATATATTAATGTGAGATTTGAGTAATGATGAGTATAACGGGAAAATGGACTAACAATAATGTTTTTATTTATTTAAACCGTTGGTTTAATGATTGCGAAACTAAGTGTAAATATATATAAACATAAATAAATAAATAAATGTGGTTGTCTTTGCTTGTAAAGGGCATTTAAGGAAATAAATTAGCTGACCAAAAACACCGTATTGAGAAAGGGCTTTGTATTTAGACAACACAAGTGGCTTATCGAACAAATGCTCACTTTCTACTTACCTTTTCCATGTCATTTGTTTGGTGAAAGAATCATTTTTTGGTAACTTTAACAATTATGACGTCACTTTTTTTATTTTATTACTTAACGTTATGTCAAATATGGGTTGGGTCTAACTAATACCAAAAGCTAGTTCAAGAGTTTAGGGTTGTCCAATACCATATATATGAGTTACATAGTTCATGTCCTAGTCGATGTGGGACAACTTATCATAACACTCCCCCTCACGCCCAGGCTCGATCCTGGAGCGTGGACATCACAATCGAGGGCCCAACATCGGTATATTCAAATCGGGACGAACCGGGCTCTGATACCATGTCAAATATGGACTGGGCCTAACTAATCCTAAAAGCTAGCTCAAGAGTTTAGGGTTGCCCAATACCATATATGAGTCTCATAGTTCATGTTCTAGTCGATGTGGGACAACTTATCATAACACGTTAAAATTTATATATTATTTCATCGTGTTTTTGTAATTAAGTACGATATCATTCCCTAAATTATACGAAAAGATGAGTGTTTTCAGATAAGTTAAAGGTTAAATTAATAAAAAATCCTTTCATATATATAATTTTTTGGAAATGAAATGTGGACTTAATTGAAATTTCAAACACGAAATATATGTGTTTAGACTAATGTTCCAAACCAGTCTTATGATTTTAAAATTTATGATAAGTTAAAGGTTATTAAGTTTTTTTTACTACGTTAATTTACTATGATAAAGGTTATTAAGTTTTTTAGTTTTAAGTGTCATTAGAATGTTGACTCGTGTTGTAAAAAAAATCCAAATAAAAAAGTTTTAAAATGTACACGTGGAAATAATAATTTTAAAATTTAAATGATTTGATTTAGTCAATTGGGTAGTTAAGCGGACAGATAATTTTGAATGTTTCAGTAATTGATCAGAAAAGAAAAAATAAACATATTTGAATGTTTCAGAATGGGAAGAATTCAATTAAAATGCCACGTTTTTTTTGGGTGGTCCAATATTAATAATTACGGCAAATGGAGATAATCAGCTTTATATAAAAAAAATATATTTAATTTTATCGATATTTTTCAAAACTTTTCGGCTTTTGGTTCCATGTTATGCATTTGTCAATTGCTGTAAAGTGTAAACAATGATCACCTTATTGGATACGTGGGAACATCATTCTAAGTAATTATTATCTTATTATTATTATATATATTCATATAAGAAAATTCAAATTGAAAATTATTTGAAATTGATAATTTTACTTTGACGTGAATAAAAAAAAAACAAATTAATTGGATCGACGTGGCGTTGAAAATGGGCCGCATAAGGCTTTTTTTCTTTGCATAAATAAAAATCTAATTGAGCCTCATTTTCTTTATTTTTTTCATCAAGCCCAACTCTTCAACCCCAACAAAAAAATAAAAACGTTTTAATCAAAATTGTTACAAAACATGTGCATAAAGTACTACATTTGTAAGCACCATATAGTTAAAAAAATTGTATACCTCCATCATTAGCTCAAATGAAAAAAAGGTGACAAAAAAATTCAATTTCAATTAAATTTAGAATGTTATGATGGGACGTGAGACTTTGAGCTTTAAGAAAAACTTATTTAATACGTACCGTATACACAAGTTATTGTATGTAATACTTATTTATATATCGTTTATTTAGATGGTCTCAGATTATTATTTTATATTAAATATTAATATCAGGACACAAAAAATTCATCACAGACTAATCAAATGTCAACAGGGTCGGGTCGGGTCGGTCCGAACAGACTTGAAGGAAAGGGAAGTAAGTCGTAGGGAGCAATTAGAGCAGATGACTCACCCGAAGCCGTGAAGGAACAACGACTAACGCAAACAATTGGAGCAACGAATAAATGACGACCGTAGCGGTGAATGGAGTAGGAACGAAACAACAAAGGATTATAATGAATGAATGTACTAACCCAATGAAGCCAAAAAGCAAGCCGACCATGGAACGAACCAGCGAAGAAACCTAGCAATCGGCGAAGAAACAATGCAGCGAACACACGAAGCAAGGCGACGAAGAACATACGACGAAGAAACGAATAAAGCGACGGTGAATAAGCGAAGCAACCGACGACTAAAAATAATCGAATGCGAAGAAGTATATGTGCGAATTATCTGATGAACGATGCGCCGAGAGAAAGAAGAATAACAAAAAGAAAAAGAAGAAAAAGAGATGTCTCTTTTAATGTTGATTTAATTCGTTTAGAGCCCGACGGAGCGATCCAAAGTAGAGGTGAGCGTTTCGGGTTACCCGGACCGATCCAATCCAAAAAACCTAACCCGTGAGATAAACGGATTTTGTAGAAAATCTATATGGGTTCAAAATCTAAAACCAAATGGATTCAGGTCGGAACAAGTTGGGTTCGGGAGAACCCGAGGACCCCGAAAAAAAAAACCCTAACCTTTCTAACCTAATTTTTTGTATGTTAAATTTGGAACTCAAATTACCCGTTTAAACCCGAATTATTCGTTTAACACCCGAATTATCCGTTTAAAACCTCGAATTACCCGTTTAAACCCGAATTACCTGTACATAAATAACCCAAAAAACCCGAAGAACCCGAGAACCCGAAATAACCGAATATAATTCGGGTTTTTTTGGATTCAATGTTTCAAAACCCTGAACCCAACCTGAAACCCGAGGAATTCGTCCCCGAAAACCAAATGGGTTTTTTTGGGTTCAATTTTTTAAAACTCGAAGAACCCGAATCCAGACTGAACCCAAAAAACCCGTTCCGAAATCCGGATTATCCACCCCTAATCTGAAACCCGACGATTGGAGACGTAATTTTATGTGGGTTTATTGAAAACCCGAACCTGAAAATCCAAATACAAATGGATCTATAATCTACGTAAGGGATGGCAGTGGATAAATTAATTGAGCTGAATTCAATAAAAAAGGAGCCATCTGTAGGGATATATTTATGGGCCGAGTAATTGGGCCGGAAATGGATGCGGGTTCAGCCCATTAAAACACGCATGAAGCCCATTATTGTCTTTTCCCCACGGCAGTCCTGTCAAATCTCCCACTCGTCCATCCACTGACTAACTTTGCTCAAAACGATATAATGGTTGAAAGTTTTCAAAAAATATTAAAAAAATAGGAAAATTAGGATATAATTTTACCTAATAACTAATAGTACGAATGTAGAGACGTAATTTGTTATTAATAACATTTTCTAATACGGGAAGTAATGAAATTATGAAGACATTTACCAAGGTTAAATATTCTTTAAACATTTGTTATAATATTTTCATGTCATATCATATTGAAATATGTTAGAATGTTTACATGGAAACTTTATATAATGTATATAATTTTATAAAGTGTATAGATTAGTTCATTCATTTCCAGTTGATTTTAAATTTTAAATTCAAACCAAAGTCGTAATATCGAAATTAGTTATAAATCTAATATCCAAAGAAAAAAAAAAGAACGCACTGAATATATAAATCAATAGACTGTAACATTCACTTGATTTTTAATTTTAAGTGTTAAAAATCTGATTAAAATATGGTTTTGAATAAGAATGAAAAAAAAAACAACACTTATAGGGTTTGTAATATTGAGAAGTGGGAGTTTACATATGCAACACACCTTGAAATTAGAACAAAACGAAGAATACAAAGCCACAATACATAATCCCATAATCTATGAAATAAATCAAAATGCAAACGTTCGAATGGATAATAATTATAAAAAAAAATATTACACAAACATGGTAACATTTCCACTGACCCATCTCATAATTACTTCTTAAACAACCGGACCTCCTGAAAATTAAGTGGGGAAAAGTGAATTAACACGTAAACAAACAGACACAAATCCAATAATTAAACAGTTTAATGATGTGATTATTTCTCGTCCTTTAATAATTAAAAGCACTTTTCACGTTATCCAAAAAAAAGAGCCATTGAAGGTCCACTGATTATATTTTTATGAAACTTTTTTCTTTAGAAAACGAAATCGATAATACTAACTGATTGAGTTTGACTGTTGAAAAATTTAATACGTAAATCAAATATTAAATTGAAATTGTAAAACTTATTTAATACGAATATTAGAACCTGTAATGTTGAGAAGATGGAGTGATTCAACAGCTTCTTCATTTTTCTTGATTGGCTTTTTCAGTCCGTCCGATTTACAAATCTTTCCAACGTCAACATCTGGATGGATCTTCCTCTTTAACATCCTCTTCATCATCTGCAATTTTATATACATATATATGCATAAAGTTTATATATATATATATATGTTATAGATTGTGATAGAACGTCAATTTCATGATATGAATTAACCCTAGTGACGTCATAGTCGGACGATGTATATACCTGGTGCAGTTTCTTGATGGGACGCGAGTCTTGGTCTTTGGGCCGCGGCTTGATCTTCTTAGCGAACGAGAGGTGGCTTAATTTCGAATCATTGAGTTTGTATTTCTCATAACTCGATTCAATCTCTAAAGGGTTTAAACATTTCTTGAAATGTGTGTCTGCATCCTCCATGAAAAGCTCAGCTAATGTCGTCCTCTTCTTTTTTCCGCGGCCGTCAACATCTGCCGTGGGCGTCCTGTCACAACCGACGGCTCGTTCGGAGTCCATGAACCCAAACCCTAGGTCGTTCCCGTTGTGGGATCCGATAACATCTGTATCCCTGATGGATATCAAGGGATCTAACTCTTCATCTTGGTGAACGGTCATGGAGTTCTTGGTGAATTCATCATCATCATCAAGATCCGTACTTTCATCATCGATCTCTTCTACTTCTTCATCATTAACGGAGAAATCGTATATTTCTTTGTCGTCGGAGTGTTTAATCGTATCAAAGCCGAATGTACCGATGGTAAGAACTCCATCGACCCAATTCTCAAGAACGTCGACCAATCCCACTTGATCGAGTATAGCTTTTGTGTTCTTGTCTATCTCACTTTGTTCCTTCTTCTTCACGTTTTTCACCACATCTGTATTTAAAAAAAAATAAATCATCATTTCGGAATATACTAACAAATTTACATATATATGCACATACGCACGCTTTTATATGATCCATTTGGTTGTACGTGTGGATATACATTCATTTATGTGTTATTTAACAAGTAAGATCCGTGGAAGAAAATGAAAATATTAAGATTAATTCAGTACAAATGGAGAAACTAAAGATTGTAGATTTCATATTTACGAACCTTTAATGACATTTTGGTGCAATTTTCTCTGCACCCAGTTGAAGATCTACACACAAAAATAACCAAAACAAGTGGAAATTCATAAGAATAAAAAAGGAAAATAAGATGAAAATGGATAAATTAATGAAACAAAAAAGATTGTACCTTCATTGTTTTCTTTCTTCTTATCGGTAGAAGCTGCAATGCCACTATCGAACACCAATTTGTTTGTAACACACACCCAAAAAAAATATTAAATCAGTGAGAGGTAGGGGACGGAAAATGTGAATGGATTAGGACGCTTCAGATTTTGCCACGTGTCCGGACCCATTTTGTGGGTCCCATCAGATGTTTTAATTAGCCAATCAGTGGGAGCCACCTGCGACCATGTTGGGTATATCTGGCATGTTCGATTCCGCCGATATATTCTTCCATCTTAATGTCCCTCGATTTTACACCCAACAAACTTCTTTTTTTTTTTCTCTCCAGATGAAAATATTGAAAAGAAAAAAAGAACTTTTTTGACCCAATTATTAATTCCTCTAATTTTGCCTATTTGGTTTTTGTGTTATTATATAATTTTTCATCCAACCACGAATTATTGGCACGATCTTCATCAATACATTAATTTATTGTAATCACAAAAAATTATAACATAAATATCATATTATAAATATGCGAATGTCATTATCGGCAAAAAAATCATAGAGTCACCCAAAATTTAAGTATCCATCACTTCCACATTAAAAAACAAAACATTCACTATTTGTATTTAATATATAATTATAACAAGTGAGATTTTAATTTATATCTGTCAACTTTGGATTCCCACAACTTTGGTATCTTTCTAGTGATTTAATTCATCACATCACCATTTCCACCGTAAATTTAATAATCTCTCAACATTTCATTTCAACTATTTCAAAATACATAAGCTGTGTGTAATTATTACGCATTTTTATTATATTTTATCGTATACATACGCAGGGTCGTGCTTGGGCCCAAGCAGCCCAAGCACAGGCCTAGAGCACCACAATAATATTCGATTTTAGGGGCACCAGATACAAGAATGTGTCGTAGTGTGGTGGTTGTTGCGTGCCGTCATATACCGCTTGTCCCGAGTTCGATCCGCAGCAGGGTTTTATTTATTATCTTGATATTTTGGTTTCTGTAAAAGACAAGGGGCACCATTTTTTTATCTCCGCTTGGGGCCTCCAATACTTCAGGCACCGCCCTGTACATACGCTATTGTTTTTAACATAAAAACGAGAAAAACACATTAACATGTTGATATAAGGTTATATATTGTTTGGGAATATGAAATCGTGAGAAAAATTTATTATATGAATTTCAAGTTGAAAATACAATATGACCTAATATAATATTTAAAAGGGTATTATAGATTGTAACTATAACATATTTCTAGGATGTTTTCTCTCGTATACATACGTTTTTGTTGTTAATATAAATACGAGAAAAACACGTTTAATACATTGATATAAGGTTATATAGATTGTTTACGAAAGGGGAGAAAAGTTATTATTGAAAGAAAGTGTGATCAAATATATAATATTTTTTAAAAGGGTTTTTATATATTGAAAAATATAGATTATTAGAAGTATAATTAAGGGAAATATAATTGAGGGAAGAGAGAGATGGTCAGATACTTATCACATCTAATAAAGAACAGAAGAAAGCCATGCACATGCAAAGTACCGACGACCCACCTTTCACAATTATATCAATTTTACATTCTCTTCTTCTCTTTGTCCATTTATATTTTGTTACCATTTGTTTGTTCTCTTTTGCCTCTTCACGTAAATTATGTGGTCTACTATTTTTTTCTATATCGACTATGTATTTTTCTTCTCTTTTATTATTGAATTTTTAAATAAATAAATAAATTTAATGGACCATATCACAAGTGACGAATAACCATACCAATCACATGATAATTTCTGTAACGGAC
This sequence comes from Gynandropsis gynandra, assembly GCA_036759665.1. NCBI lineage: Eukaryota > Viridiplantae > Streptophyta > Magnoliopsida > Brassicales > Cleomaceae > Gynandropsis > Gynandropsis gynandra. The sequence goes on from CM071861.1 coordinate 38,990,822, forward strand.
CCCGATGTAAGCAAATCTATGTCTGATTCTCCAGGTGAGGAATTTTTGTTATATACTGTAAGACCTGATAAATTGAAATAAATATGATAAATTGCGATATATTATCCATATTATAATATTTTTCATCATTAGAAAAGTGACTATACTTAATTCGGCTGCATCCGCATCTATTTTCTTAATTAGTGAAAAATGGTAAGAGGGTTGAAAAAGTTAGTGGCCCGTGATATTCGTGATATGTCTCCTAATTAAAGAAATTCCACTTTTTTTTTAAAAATTTATTCGGTGTGATACAACGAACATAAAAAAATTGATATGAATTAATTGAATCCTAATTTAACGTCATTATTATTCAGGGCATACAGTATTTTCAAAACAAAACAAAACAACACATGGATATATTTATATCTCAATCATTGTATATATCGTATTATTCATTCAATAATAGATTTTATGTAAAATGTCTTGGGCCATAATTGTACAAATAAGTTTTGACTTTGAGTGCATATCCCGTGAAGCCCATCAAAGTGTTAGGCCCGATTTTTTTTCATCCTTCAACCTAATTTGCTTCCTTTATATATCGCAATTTGTTTTGATTAAATGTAAAATTCTATATACGAAAAGAACATATAAAAGATGGTTAAACATAATTACCAATATTACGAAAATAAAAAATTAACAAAATACCTAAACATTAGAAGTTAAAGGAATCCTAAAGAATTATTACATGTGTAAAATGAGATGGTTTGTATTGGTATAGTTCAATATGTCACAAATTATTATTATTTTCAATTAGGTATAACATCTCGAATATAAATGGCGTTATGTTTTTTCTTCAAATAGCAAAATAGATCAAACTTTAAACCGTTATTGATCAATTTATTAATTCATTTTTAAACGTACTGTAAATATTTAGATCAATATTTTACATCCGAAATTAGAGATGGAGAGGGTGCATGAAATAACAACTAACTTCGGTGAATTTAAACACTGTAAAAAAAGAAAAGATTTTGAGAGCAGAATATCACACGATTACAAGATTTATTAAATCATCATTTATTATTACAATTTACAACCCTGAAAATGACACGTCGGATATCGCATCACGCGCGTCAGAGTCTTTTCTTCAACAACAAAAGTCTCCACATGAGAAAGCGGGTTCCAAAAAGCGCTGAAGAATCGGAATTCTTATTATGACTATGTCTAATGAAATCAGTGTCTCATTCAGGTTGTTTTTATTATTATATTTTTGAATAACATAAAGCTTTTCATTTTAAATTTATAATGTAAAACCAGAATCATCAAACTTCAAACCAAAACACTTTATTATTTTCCTCCATATATATTCTTCTGTTGATTCTCTGCTGTTCATCTTGATATTTAGCTGATGTACCCATTTCCATGATCTTTCACGTCGAATCCATTCCTTGGTTTCCGGGACAGACTTAGATGAATCCCAGGATCATGATGACTCGTTGTGGCGTTATACACGATTGAGTTGTTGATCATTTGAACGTTACTGTTCATAAAAGCCTTTAATGGCAGAGTACCGTTAGGGTTCTTCATTTTTCCTTTGTTCTTCCTCTTCTCCCCTTCTCCTTCGTCGCTGCTACTTCCGCTACTTAAGTTCTTCAAAACCCTTGATTGTCCTGTCTTCGCTTGATATTTCTGGTCGCTACGTAGGATCTCCATTATAGCACCTTTGTTTTCACCTGCAATGGTTATGACTCTCGCGGCCATGTCCTCTGAATCCGAAGACGTGATCTTCTTGGTTACCTTTTTAATGTTTTGTTGATGATGGTGCTCCTTTTGCTGGTGGACCAGGTTTGATTTTTCAGCCGTCAGTACTTTTTTCTGGGTCGTGACATCGTCTTCGTGTGAGAATCTTAGTTGAGATGATGGGATAGACTGCTTTGGAGACGGCGCCTTCGGCTTCGACGGCTCCGGTGGACTCCGTGGCTCGGGCTTTATAGACCACTTCGATGTATATTCCGGCGGTGAGAGTGGTTTCCGTGGTGAGTCACCGATACGGACAAAAGCCTCCTTCACGTCTTTAGTCGGCGATGGCGGAGATTTTGGAGCTGGAAGTGGCGGTGATGACCTCTGTGCGGAGGGTTTTGGCGGCGATGTTGGTGGTGGAGTAACTACGACGCGCCTCGGTGGGGACGGCGCGCGTGGTGGGGGTGACTGCTGACGTGGAGGAGACGTGGGAGGAGGAGTGGACTCGCGTTTTGGGGGGGAAGGAGCTCGAAGAGCGGGTGGAGGAGGAGGAGGAGTGGCGTCGCGTTTTGGTGGTGAGGCACCTCGAGTTGCGGGTAGACGAGGCGGACCACGCGGATTGGTCAGACGCGGTTGGGGTGGCTCGGTGGCACCCTGAACGGTGGGACGAGCGATGCTGGAGAGACGGAACCATGGTCGAATTGGGTTTGACATTTTTTTTTTAATTAATGATTATTTTGAAGTGCAAGTGTCTTGAGAACAATGCAAAGGTTAAGATGTGGGTAATGTTATTTATATATACAACTTTAGAGATAATAATAAAATAAAAATAAAAGTAAAAAATGTGAATAGTAATTAAAAATATAAACGAAGAAGAGAAACATAAATGGAGCAAAAGAAGAGTAAAGGGGAAAGGTATCGGATCCATTAATTTCCAGCTTGCAAAAACTATATATTACGACTGGTATCAAATCTCATTTAGACCCATTTACAAGTTTTTTAATATGTTTTTTTATTATTCATATATTATATACCCTTTCTCGTATATATGCATGTCATATTATACTATTCTCATGTCGGCCATACATAAACACCCTCGTTTTTCACGTAGTTTTACTTCACATTTCTTGATTTATTGAGGTAATGTATGTAAATACCTAATGACAGTATTGCATATTGGAAATAAAAGAAGTATAGTTTTTTTAAAATATAAGTATAATATATTCTAAATAGTTGATGAAACGTAAATGTTTACAAAATAAAGATTATTATTATTAACCATTAAACCCTATTATTGTATATTAAAAAAAAGTAAATTGGATGTCGTAAGAATAGAATAAAAGGGACTATTGGGAGATTCAGAAAACAAAAAAGGGAAAAAAAGAAAAATATGTATCCGCTTGAAGTTGGAATTGACTTTGCGTAATTCCATTGGTTTAGAGACATTGTTCTCCATGTTCTCTTTTTATTTAGCGGCTAATAATTCATTATTCTTTTTCTATTAAATAAATTAAAAACTCTTTTTATACGTTCTTTCAATAGATTCATGCATAAATGTATACTAAATGTTTATATCATTTCCGCATATATTATATGTGAAAATGAAATTTCAGAAACAAAAGTCGAATCATCGTGACCACTATCGAAATCTAACGTCGAAGCATCTCTGCCGTCTTTTTAGTTTTTCATTTTTCTACGCTAATAATATAACTATTTAAATATATAATTTTTAAATAATATAATCGCCATAACATAGGATTGGATATGAACCTAAAGTTATTTTAAAATTTTAATTATGACCAATCATATATATATACTAGATTGTACCCGCGCTACGCGCGGCAAAAATTTTCATAATTACAAATATATTGTAAATGANTCGCTGCATATTTGTTGGCTATCCGTTCGGAATGAAAGGATGGCGAGTGTATGATCTTGATCGTCGTTCCTCCTCTTTCTCATTTCCCGACGCCTCTTTCCGTTTTCTCTATCCGCCCCCCTCTTTTTTAATCATTTTTTTCTTCTTCCTCCGTCTTCCGCCTCCCCTCTCCACCGCCTAGCGAGTGCCTCGCCGCCGCTCGCCGCCTCTGGTAGATCGAAAGAAGAGAGGAGAAGAAGCCTGATCTAACGACCTTAAAAAAATTTAGGTTGTAATGAAATTAACGGTTAGGATTTTTTACATAGATCTAAAGGTTAAAAATTGATTTTACATTAAAAATTGATCAGATGATCCAAACAATGCCAACAAATAAAAAAAAAAGCTATCAAATGGATAGAAATTTGACACATGTTCACGGTTCACTTGGCCATTTACTAAGTATTATAACACTGTAAATTGTTGGACATGTTAAATGTACACGATACAATATTATAATTGTAGATTGAATATCAGAATATTTAAATCACAATTAATTATCTTTAATATAGTTTTGATCTAAATAAACTTAAAATTTATATCTTTAAATTTTGACCATTATAATAATTCAATAAATTATTAGATGAGATAGACACTTTTTAGTACTATTCCATAATATAAATCATATATATATATATATACAAATTTAAATTAGACATCAATTTTTTCTCAATTACACATCTTTGTTGGAGTCCTCCAATAGAATGCAAGAGAAGCCAAAAACAAAATATTTAACATGATGTGTACATTGTGAGGGGTTGGATTTCGATAGTTAAATGGTTAAATAGGCGCTGATTGTTGAAGGGCCTTTTAACGAACAATGGGCCCTTAATGGGCTTAGATAATACATGGGCCTTTAACAATTATGGGCCATGAATAGGTTTTTTCGGTAACATGAAAAAGTGGGTGGAAATGTGCTACATTCAGATGATGATGGGCTTTATACTTTCGAAAGCATTCGCCCGGAGCTTTATTTTAAATTATATTTATAATTAAATTAATAAATATGAAATAGAAAGAGAAATCAAAACGTGGGCATATATATTATATATAGTCCACCAACCTGGGGGTGGCGGACCAAACGGGAGGTCTCAGCTACCCCATCATATTATTCACGTTTTCACTTTGAGTTGGTGCATTTTCATCCCCACCTATAAAAAAAAAAATTAATTTCTTGCCATAACATATTACCAATTTCACTTATTTTTCATAACTTTTGAGCTCAAATCTTAAATAATCTCTAATAAATACATTCCATTCGAAAAATGGCTTCATTAATGTCACAATATATTGAAAATGTTTATGTGATAATTGTTATTGGAAAACACATAAAAAGACCATTCCTTGTGATTATATCCTAAGAAATTAGGAATTATAAATTGAAAAAATATAAAAATATAAATTACTTGACTTTGATGGTCTCTTCAGACCCAGGAATAGGCGTCATTACCAGAGAAATGTAGACCAAGTATTTCAATAAAATAATAATGATTATGAATTTATATGATATTCTTCATTATATATAAAGAGGCGGCGTGTGTCCATAATTTGACCGATCACGGAAGAGTTGAAGTTCTGTTCTGTCGGATCTCACAATCGGTGTAAGAAGAAATCCAGTTCTGATTTTGACCTAATTCTGATTTTGATCTAATTTTGATTCTCTATCTGTCCTTTTGAATTTTTTTTTTTTTTGCAGAAGAAAGAATAATGGCGAAACTCATTTCATTCCAAGACATATCAAAGCACAAATGCAGAAACAACTGCTGGATCCTTATCCATGGAAAGGTCTTTAATGGATTTTTAATCATTTATTATGTTTAATTTTATATAATCATTACTTGACAAACACGTAATAATATCGCAGGTTTATGATGTCAGCAATTTCATGGATGAACATCCCGGCGGCGATAATCTTTTGCTGTCCGTCACAGGTACTCACTAAATCAACAATACAAAAAAAAAATCATTTTTTTTTTATTTTAATCAATTGTAAATGTTTTAAAGGCAAAGATGCATCGGATGATTTCGACGATGTAAGCCATAGCGATGAAGCAAAGGCGATGATGAAGAAATTTTACATAGGTGACGTCGACAAAAGTACTGTCCCGACGACGAAGAAGTACGTTCCGCCGTGGAAAGAGACGAAGACGGCTCAGGCCACGGCGGAGAAAGCCGCCGGAAATAGTAAGATCCTTCAGTTCTTGGTTCCGCTCCTCATCCTTGGAGTCGCTCTTGCTTTCAGATTCTACACCGCCAAGTAATATGTTTTATTACTTTTCATTTTGTATAATGTAATATGGATTTGTGTTTTCGTGTTCGAATCGGATATTTGTAATAATGGTTCAATATCGAACCATGGTTATACCAAAAAAAAAAAACTAAATGAAATCTTATGTTATATTATATGTCTCCCATGTAATTATTGGGTTTGAGTTTTTTAATATTGGTATGAATTTTAATATTTAGACAGTGACCGATTGTGTCGTTAGAATCGTAGTCGTCCACAAACGCAATTAAATATATAATTTAAAATGCATAATTATATTGTATTACGTTTGTATTTTGAATAAAATTATCAAAATGTATATTTCCTTTATCTCTTCTTTATTTCTATTATAATTTATATTAATCACAAATATATATACATATATATTATATTTAAATATTTTGTAATTTATTTCCAATTTTTAAAAATTGTAATTAAAATATACACTAAACAACAAAAATTCAAATAAATTTTTTCTTTAATAATTTTGTTTAAAATACAATTTTTTTATTATTTGCTTTTAGTCACAAACGTCAAAGGCAAATAAATATTGCGTTTCCATTAGTGAAGACCTTAACTTGAATGGGCTGGGCTTACTGTGCCATGTATTCATAACATTCCAATCCATAATGAACATTGAAAATACCCAAAGTACCCTCTGACAGAGGGTCTATATATGTATATATATTCATATTCATATCTGAATCCACAAAAGACGAAAATGAGATATTCATGTCGTTTAAAATCTTTAAAATAATAAGATAAAGACCGGTTATAATCAAATCTTGTCACATTGTATTATCTATAAAAGCTTATATGGACATAAAAAGTATGAACATCTCTTTAATAATTCATGTGTCGTAATCCTATATGAGAGGCCTTTATATATATTTACGTATATATGTATAGATGTATATAAATAAGTAATTTTATGGTGTATCGTTGGCAGTCACGTCTTCTTTAATAAAGATGCAAATATTACACTCAAGCAAATCACATTATTCTAAGATGTTTGCAACTTTTAATATATCGACAAAATTGAAAATTGTGGACGAACATATGCAACATGCAACATGATTTTGTGGTTTAATCTTTATTTTAAGTATATTATAAGATATAGTTTAGATCTATTAAATTATAATAGCATGTTATATTTTTAATATTTTCTATAAATATAAATTTTAATTTATTAGATGATTTATATATATATATATATATATCAGTTAGTGAATAAATAATATATTGGCTAAATCATAATATGGTATATCAGAATCTAATATATAGTTTATAATTTGAAATTCAACTAATTTGACCAGAATTATAATCATCGAATTTTAAAAATGAAGATGTTGTTATTTTTTTTAAAGAATTTTATTTGTTTTATATATTCTAACCTTTAAATTATATATATATATATATATATTTTCAAATATTGTATATAACTCATATCATATGTTTGTTAAAGAATATGTATTTGAAATCTACATATAAAAATATTTATTCTTTGTTTTTGTCTTTTATACTTATATTAGTTGTATATCTAAAAAGATTTCACGCTATATATAATATAAGACTATAACATATAGATGAATTATTGATAAATCTTGCGTTAAATTATTTAATCTAAATTGATTCATAGTTAAATATATAACTATCATTTTGAAATTTGAAATAATTTAGGAATCATTTATCAACAAATTGATAAAATACGTCGTTTTGTGATATAAACTTTAATATACAAAGTGAAGAATTGTCCAATCCAATCAAACATATAGATTTGTATTATTATATTGAAGAATATGAAAATTTTATATTAGGTTAAAATTATCAAATTGTGACATTTTCAATCTATTACAAATTTAAAAAATATTTGATATATTGTTAATTATATTTTACATATCAATATTTTTGAGTTAATAACAAATTATGCCGCTCAATTATACTAAACATTAAGAGCTTTTTCCTTTTTATATGTCTAAGATCCATTACCCAAAATCTTATGTCTGGTAATTCATGGCAAAAAAATATATAAAGACATTCTTGCCACTCGTTTTAGTTATCTGATTTATTAATTGTTAATTACTATTTATTGGATAGTTATTCAATTTCATTTCTATTTATATAGAGTTAGGTGCGCTTTAGTTATCACTTTTCATTCGGATTTAATTAGAGCTGACCGCTTTATTCAGTCTTGTTATGGACTGACCCATTTTCATCTTAAGACAACTATCCTTAATTCCAAATTAATTAACAGAGTTTATTGCATTTAATGCAGCCCAAACCACTCTACATAACTATAACCATATTTACATAAATATTGATTTCAAATCACTTATTCGGCTCTCGTGATGAATCGTTTCAGTCTATAATATTTAATAGAACATAAAATTTTATAAATAAATATAATAATTATTTATTATCGGAATATTTTTAATAAATAAATAAATACGGGTTTTCATTTAAAAAAACAAAGTGTGACAGATTATGTCAAATCTGCCACTTGAACTAAAATAAAGAATCTTTATGTATTTGGTTGGGAAAAATATGACAACAACATTTCAAATTTTTTGGCTTTTTTTTATTGCGTGTTTGTATATTTTTTACCCTTTACGCTGTCGGTAGCCCCATCTTCATAAGATCTATTATCCTTAAATAATCATAAAATTATATATACGTATATAAATATGTATTGATTTGATTTATATTGATATCAAAATGATATAATTAACAATACTTAACATAAATTGTATATATAAGTATATTATTTGTGATTTAAATTAATTTGGCTTGTCATCATTCATTAGTCAGGTATATATTTTATGTATGAAGGAGACGCAAATCATTTGTGTGTCAAATAAAATAAAGAAGTGCGATTATTTAATGCGAATAAACAAATAAACGAATATAAATAATTTATACATTTATTTTGCAATGATCGTGATTAAAACGAATATCAGTTCCCATGATGTCGGAGTCTATAATCTAACTATTTGGATAATATTGTGTTAATTAATTTGATCAGTTGATTTTTTAATTACAATTATTGTTCTTTATATTTACAAACAAAAACTCAAAATAATAGTTATAGTAATCACTTGTTAATTATATTTACAACGGATGAGACACATCACACCTCACAGCATCAAAATGTTAGGATATCTCCATCCTTTTTCTCTATTCATCCCATTATTTCTTACCCATTAATTAAAAAAAAACTTTGTTTCATTTTATTTAATTATTATTAAATGCTTAAGCTGCGCCTGAGGCGTAGTTTAGCAGAGAGAGGAGTAGCCATCTCAGATGAGAGCCTGAGTTTCTCGGAGAGGTCAACGGTATTCGCATCGGACGGTTGCCATTCAAACTCGTGTAAAAGCGTTGCCGTCCAAAAGATCACTGTGGTGAGACCCAGATTCTTTCCGGGACAGATCCGACGACCCGACCCGAATGGAGCAAGCCTTAGATCCGACCCCAGAACCGAGAACTCCACCTCACCATCCTGGGCCACGAACCTCTCGGGCTTGAACTCAAGCGGGTCTGCCCACACGTGCGGGTCACGTGCTATGGCCCACATATTCACCATAGCGGTGGTCCCCATGGGGACATGACGCCCGTCAACTGTCGTGTCCGTTATCGCCAAGCGGGCCCAAGAGAGGAGTGGGCCGGGTGGGTGGAGCCTCAAGACCTCTTTCACCACAGCCGTCAGATATACAAGCGATACCACGTGGGATTCATCAACGGCTCTTGATCTTCCAACCACTCGATCAAGCTCGTTCTGGACGGTGGATTGGACATCGGGGTGAAGGACCATCCTTGCAAGGATCCACTCGATCAGCACCGCAACCGTATCTGTTCCTCTGAATATCATTTCCTGTAACAAAAAAAAATGCTTAGTGTTGGTACGTTCGTGCTAAATTACTTAAAATAGCATTTATTAATAATAACGAAATATCCTATTTTTTATTGTTTTATCAGATAGTAGTATATAATATCCGCGTCATCTTTTTGCTGTCTAGTACTCCGAAAAACTCCTTTACGATTATAATTTTAAATAGCTTATATAATAATTTTTTTAAAAATGGAACATGCATATGTAAATAAATGGTGGAAAAAAACATACCCAGAGAACGGCGATGATGTCCGGGTCGGATAATTTATCGGGTCCGTGGAGGGAGAGGAGGACATCGACGAAATCTCGAGTGGAGTCAGGGGTTTGTGTACGGTGTTCGGAGATGATCCTGGACACGAATCGGTTCACCTTCGGTACGAGGTATGAGCATCTGGACCGGATTCTTTGAGGATCAAGTTCCGATAACCACGGAAGGTGGTCGGTCCAGTTCAACGTTCCGAGCAGGTCGTACCCTTCTTCGACCAACTGACGAAGCTCCTCGACTTCTCCGTTGTCTTGTTTCAATCCGTACTCTTTTCCAAAAACAGAACACATCATGTTATTAAGCGACGCCGTTTTGAGCAGCTCACGTACGAAACAGCGTCCGTTCCTCTGTTTTTCCACGAGCAAATCCACCATCTGCCTCGCAATAACGCGGCGCTGCGTCTCGGCGCGTTTAATCTGTTTTGGGCTGAATAAATGGTTCGACGCGATCCTTCTCAGGGTCCTCCAGTAGACGCCGTGAGGCGCGAACCCGATGGCCCGGTTAAACATCAGAGAGTACGCCGACTCCTTAACAGGCCGATCCGCAAACACCGGACTGTTCAATATCTCCTTAGCCACGTCCGGTTTACAAGTGATGACCACGCGAGTGTCGCCTAGGCTGAAAGCCATGAGCCTCTTGGCCCCGATTCGCTCCGCCACCGCGGCTATACGGCGGTGAGCGACGGCGCTCGACATGAGCGATATGCTCCCGATGAGAGGGAAACCCCGAGGGCCCGGAATCGCACCCCGGAGTCGACCGCGGAGGAATTTACCCCAAGCGGGACCTCCAGGATGAGCCCAGAAGAACAGAGAGAAGGTGAAGGTGACAGCGACGGCGGCGATGAGAGAGAGAGATAGGTGTGTTTGGCTTAAAACACTGCATTTGGATAAAAGAGCAAAGATTAAGCTTGAGTAATCGAGCTCTGTGGCCATGGCGGATATGAAGGAAGTGAAGGAGAAAACAGAGGAAAATGGAGAAACAGAGGAGAGGAGAAAAGGAGAGTGGCTTTTGGGGTGTGGGACTTAAGATGAACGGCTGGGTTGGGTATTTATATTAGATAATTCGAATGCCCACTGTATTATTATTAATCATTTAAAATTGAAACCCTCTTTTTGTTCAAAATAATTATTTAATGGGTTGTCTTTCTCATTTGCGTTTTAATATTAGACAAGAAAAAGAACGGGATATTAAAAAGTTGCAACTATATAATAAAAATTAATATTTTAAAAATAAATCGATATATTAATAATATTAAAAATTTTGATTCATGGAATTTTATATATATTATTTTATCGAATAATAGATAATTAATGCTAATAAAAAATATATTATAACATGAAATTGATCTATAAAATTAAGTGGAAAAATAAATTTTTATCATTTAAAAAATATAAACTAATAGAATATTAATGGGTGAAAATATATTGCATTCACAGTTGAATGTGAATATTTTTGTCTAAAATATAATCGATTGTTATAATATTTTTATATATATTAAAATCATTTGAAAAACAAAATAATTGGATCAATTGACTCATAGTTAGAGTCAAAAAATTAAATATATGTAACATATAGAATATATTATCATATGGTGATACATAGTATTTGGTGTTTATTGGTTAGAATTTTAATTAATTTTACAGTCTTTATTTTTTTTCCAATTTTTTCAAATTTTTTTGCATTTTCTTTTATTATTCATGTTTATTTAACAATATAAGATATAATAAAAAATGAAATCAAAACTCTATCATGTTTTTTATATGAATAATGACAAAAAAATTTCAAAGGATTTATCGTATCATCCACATGAATAAAAGAATCGTTTCTTCTTCTATCTTCATGTTCCTCTTCCATCCGATCCTATCATTTCACCGGAAACATACTTCATTAGCATAGTTAATTACTTCAAATTTATAATCCACATCTTCCACTATTCTTTATGTATTTTATTTATATATAATATATAATATATATAATGTAGTGTTTGTTTGTAATTAATTTGATCTTATCACTACTTAATGCATTTACAATTATGATTCATTTACAATTAGTTTGAATTAATTTGGTCTTATTCCATTAATATGCATTAACAATGTATTAAAGTGATTTTTTTAAATCCACAATATAAAAATATATATAATAACTTTATATTAATAGAATTTATAATACAAAAACATTAAATATATTAAATTTATTTTAAAAGCCATTATTAATATATATATAATTAATAAAAATATTTTATTTTTATGATGTCATTAAATTTTCAATTAAATGTAAAAGACATCTATTATTTTTAATTCTATAACTAAAACTTTTAACAACATTATTAATTTATAAATATAAATTATAATTTAATTTTAAATTCATCAATTAATTAATAAATTAAAAATAAATTATAATATTATCTTATTAACCATACGAAAATATATATATATATATGAAAAAAATTATAATTTATTAATATAAATTATAAATTAATTTCAAATTTCTAAATGAATTAATAAATATAAATTAAATTATATCAACAAAAGTGTTTTATTTTTACAAAAATTATTTAAAACATAATAAATATATATATAACGATATTGTTTTATTATTGTAGAAAAATTGTTTTTAAAGAAATCTTCATTTAAATTAGATTGTTTAAATGCTTATAATTGATCATATTTAATATATTAATGTACTATCAACTGATATTTAATCAATAATATTTTATTTAATAAATAAAAAATAAATTTATTTATATTTCATTAAAAGTAATATTATACATAAATATATTTATTTTATATATTTTTAAAAATAAACATGTAAAATAAAAAAAAATGTTAAATAAATAATAACATGTGCATCATGCGAGATGAATTACATACATTTTCATCGATAAGAAGCATATCTAAACCAATAAGTTGACCCGTTTTTTAAAGTTTCGAGCCTCCCAAAAGCAGAATAATCTTGTTACAATTATATGTTTACTACGGTCAATCAATAGGTCATTGAAACCAATGTTAGTGGCCGTAGAACGGTTAATTTGTAGTTTAGATGTATCCATTGAAAATCTAAAATGGAACTTTTTTAAGATTTTTTGTTGCTTAAAAGATTGAGAAGAAAAAATATAAGATGTAAGATTCAGAATGTAAGATGTGATATTTATACTAAAGGTTAGAGTACTATGGAATGAGTTATTAGTGTAGTAATGGTGTAGTAATAAGCAAATAAAGTGATATAATTATTATCATAAATATAATAAAATTTAATTAATTTTATAAATAGGATCCAATATTATTATATATTTGAAAAGGCGGAATATCAGAAATACCCTTATAGGGCTAAACCACTTCAAAAATACCATTCCCTAAAATAATTATTAAATCCGAAAAAAAAACTGAAGAAAAGACAAACTTGCCCTTAATGTTCGAACGTGGAAAAACCGACGTTCTGCAGTTTTTCGACGTGAAACCGAGAAAGTCGAACAGTTTTTCACCGTGAAACCTGTTTAAAAGTTTATAGCAAGAAAGAAATAAGTGATGTCGAACTTGAGAGGGATCGATTTGAAGTTGGCGAGAAGGAAAATGGCTAGAATCAGCAGCAGTAGCAGTGACGAAGAGAGCACGAGTCAATCTTCAATGGCGTCAATAAGTGTAAGTAGTTCGGTTTCTAGGGTTTTGCAAGCTTTTGAGTCACAAAATGGTTTATTCATTTGAAATGGGTGAGTGTCAGTGTCAGTGAGTCGGTTAGGTCGCAAGGGTCGCATGAGTTGCATGAACATCTTCGACTCAGTGAGTCGGTTGAGTAGCAAGGGTTGCAGGAGTTGCATGACCATATTCGATTTAGTGAGTCGGTTGTCTCAGTGAGTGGGATGGGTTGCAATGGTCGTTTGAGGGGCGTGGGTCGG
>CM071861.1:39004908-39065707 GCA_036759665.1 Gynandropsis gynandra
TTCATAATTGGTCATTTTGCAGGTGGCGCCAAAGCCGAAATTTGTGTATGAATTCAAGCACATTGACAGAATGCCAAAGATCACCACCAAGTGTTATCCTCACGAGACAATAAGGACGCTGAGAGGAATCTTAAATGAACACGAGTTGCATTACTTCGAGGAGTCACAATTTAGGCATTTTTCCACTTACAATGTGACTCCACATTGACGAAGGTTCAAATGTCTGTACTACTAAATCACTCAAGACAATAAGGACGCTGAGAGAAATCTTACATGAACACGAGTTGCATTACTTCGAGAAGGAGTCACAATTTAGGCATTTATTCCACTTACAATGTGACTCCACATTGACGAAGGTTCAAATGTCTGTACTACTAAATCACTCCGTGATTATACGAGACAATACAGAGTTTTGGTTCGTCATAAACGACATTCCCATCCGGTACTCTATAGTGGAACACACACTAATTTCCGGANAATTAATTTTAAATTTCTAAATGAATTAATAAATATAAATTAAATTATCTCAACAAAAGTTTTCTTATTTTTACAAAAGTTATTTAAAACATAATAAATATATATCAAACAATATTATTTTATTATTGTAGAAAAAGTGTTTTTAAAAGAAATTGAAATTGCTAATATGCTTAAAATTTTATATTATAACTTATTAACAATAATTATAAATTAACTTATTAACTATATGAATACATATATATATATTATATTTTCGAATATGTATGATATATATATATAATATTATAACTTACAATTAATCTGAATTAATTTGGTCTTATCCTATATTAATATGCATTAACAATATATTAAAATTGTTTTTCATATATGTAAATCTACAATATATATATATATATAATAATGTTATATTAATATCTCATATTATGTATATATATAATTTATAAATATAAATTATAATTTAATTTAAATTTATAAATTAATTAATAAATTAACAATAAATTATAAAATTAACTTATTAACAATATGAATATATATACATATATATTTACAAATATATATTAAAAACGTTATTAATTTATTTATTATATTAATAAATATAAATTAAATTACAACAAAAGTTTTTTATTTTTACAAAAAATATTTAAAACATAATAAATATATGTAAAACGATAGTCTTTTATTATTGTAGAATTTTTTTTAAAGAAATCCTCATTTAAATTAGATTGTTTAAATGCTTAAAATTTTATATTATAATCAATATTTATTTATAAAAAATAACATATAATTGGTCATATGTAATATACTAATGTACTAATGATATTTAATCAATAATATTTTATTTAATACATAAAAAATAAATCTATTTGTATTTCATTAAAAAAATATTATACATAAATATATTTATTTTATATTATTTATAAAAATAAACATTAAAAAATAAAAAATATTAAATAAATAATAATTGTATATCCAAGAAGCATATCTAAACCAATAGGTTGACCCCTTTTTTAAAATTTCGAACATCTCAAAAGCAGAATAATCTTGCTAAAATTATCTGTTTATTATGGTCAATCAATAGGTCATTGAAACCAATGTTAGTGATCGTAGAACCGTTAATTTGTAGTTTAGATGTGTCAATTGGAAAACTAAAATGGAGCTTTTTTTAGATTTTTGTTGTTTAAAAGATTGAGAAATAAAAATATAAGACGTAAGATTGAGAATGTAAGATGTTATATTTCTACTAAAGATATAGTATTATGGGGTGAGTTAGTAGTGTAGTAATGGTGTAGTAATAAGCAAATAAAGTGATATAATTATTATTATAAATATAATAAAATTTAATTAATTTTATAAATAGGATCTAAATATTAAAATTACAGTTATTATAAGAAATATATTTATATTTTTATTTTGTTAGATTGTTATGAATTATTGTAACTAATGATAGATGTATATTGTTTTTTAATTTTGTGGTGAAAAGTTTATATTTATTAAAAAAAATGTATTTATGATTTTTTATTTTTTAATACATATATTCATATATATATATATAAATATATGTACATTAATTCTACAAATTCTAGTATGAGTCCTTAATTGTTTATTCTTAATACCTAATAATAGATTGTTGGTATTATTAATATAATGTTCTTCCAAATAATTTTTTTAAACTGATATATTTAAAATTTATATAAAATAAGTATTGATTATTTAAAATTAAATTTGAAACCTTTAAATCAAATAAAAATTATTAAGATAATGTATATGTGTATTGTTTTAATTAGAATGTGAAATATTTTAATTATTAAATATTGTATTTATCTAATAATTAGAGTGAATATTCGTTTTTATTTATAATTTAGATATTAATAATGTTGAATATTACATATATATGATTTTTCTTGTACACATCGTATTTTTTATAAAGATAAAAGCCGAGGTACATTTATCACATTGAAAGCACCAATTGATGCTATATCTGATATGATTTACTCAGAATCCAAAACGTAACGGATTGGTTCTCCTCTTACTATATGTCCACTAATAACCGATTAATACATTTAATTAAATCGCTAATGATGATGGATGAGTTAAATTTACAAGTTACTGTAAACTCCATCGCACTCGAATAGGCACTAATGGTAAACCCATGAATTAAACAATATCAATTACAAAATTAAAACGTAAGCAGCGGGTGTAATTGTCAATGTTACCATGGTGTATAATATATTTAAATAGCACAATGATAAAATCATTATAATAAGAATATATAAATAATTAACTTGTTCATTCGCATAACTAAAAAATATTAATATAATTGAGCTAAACATTTGTTCTACCACTGGTTTGTTTTCTATGGATACGTTTCAAGGCTTTTTCGGGTTCCAATAAACTGATTAATTTATTATATTAATTATTAATTTATTGTTTAATTATAATATTGAAGGATTAATTTAATAATAAAAACCGTTCCGTTACACTACATCGAAGCCTAGGTTGGGAAGATTTAACGTTTGAGCGCCGCCATGCGCGACGGGCGTGAACTCGATGGTTGCGTAGGCGCGTGAATTCACTCTCCGATATCCTTGGATCTCTCTTCCTTCGCATGACATCATGTTTGTCGGGTCCTCATTTTTTAAATTTTAAAATTCTCTCATTTTTCTGTTATATATAAATACATATATATATATTCCAACAAATGCGAGTGACGTGTTACGATTTATCGGTTTAACTAAATACAATAATCGGTACAATTACATTATTTAAACGCAAAGCATGTACTGATAAAAGGGATAATTCCAGTATATAATTATAAGCTGGCAAATAATATTAAAGAAGTAATATATTTAAACGAAATTAAGTGGTCGTTCTTCCGTAGGATCTAGTTATGAGAGGTTTAGGGTTTGATTAATAATTTTATAGTATTATTTTGTTTACATTTTTATAGTTATGTTTTCAAAACTTATTTAAATTATCGTTTGAATTCGGAAATTATGTTTGTGATTGTAACAAATTTTTTAATATTTAAACTAATTGATATGGCTGTGAAAAAAAAAGGTCCGTGGATCGATAAATTCATATTTTGTTATAACGGAAGTTCAAAAATGTTAATGAAGCTTCATATAACCAGATTCATTTGTTATTAAAAAGTAAACTTTTTTAATATTTGGTGTGGTGATTGTTAATTAATTATTTAATGTTTGACTAATTCAATAAATATTTTAATTAGTCTGTTTGGAGTACCATTTGACAGTTTCTTCTTTCTTATTTCATAGAGACGTGGGAGCAATTAGGAATTCTTCCAATCGGATGCTTACATGTGTCTATGTCTTCTGTATTTTTTAGTGGTAGAAATAGATTATGAAAATTACAATATAATATTACGAATTAAAGTAATTTATAGGATTAATCCAAATATTCAATATATATATATATATATGAAGGAAATATTCTTATTGCATTATCGTATGTTGTCGACATATATAACATTGCATCTCACATTGCCATTACAGCAAGTCAATTTATTTTTTTCTGAATTTAGTACAGTATATTCAGTCGAATAGTTGGAGGCGTTATTTATTTGGAATATATATTAACAACATTTTTTAATGGTTTTAAACGTCTCTATCACTGGAAATAAATTTATATTGGTGGAGCTAAAAAACTTTATTTATCTTCGTCAGAATATGTCAAAATTTATTTAAAAAAATGATTTACTTGCATCACATTATATAATAGCATAATATTTAAATTGTCTATATTTTATTCGGAATTCATTTTATAAAAAAATAATATTGTATAATCTATATGTACTATAATGTGAGATAGTGAAACAATTGTCTAGACAAATATTGTAAGTGAGAGAACCTCGAAGGAATTACGAAAAATTGAGATATTGAATTGCAAATAAATTTATATATACATATATTTTAGAAAATGAAAATTAATAAGTTAAAATAGGAAATAAATAAATGAATTGACCTTTAGGTAAGAGCTGAGCGAGAGATTGACCACGCGTGACGACATTCTCCTAGGACACAGGTGTATTGTGTGGATCGTCATTATCGGCTAAGATACGGCTGGATGCACGCAAGTAACATACAACTATCACTTTATAGCCGTAGATTTTTTTTAGATCGTACGGATGAAAATGCAGACACGTGACAGGTTCAACTGCTTTAATCGCCACAACTCACTCGGCGTGGGTAAACTAGATATTCATACGTGGTACGTTGAATGACCAGAATGTCCACCTTGAAAGCTTTGATATCCTCCTAATTTAAAATTAAAATATTTATAAATTCAGATTCGATTATTTAAATCAAAATATCAACATATTTGATTCTAACTTTTATTTATTAATATTTTACGGTACGAGTATTCATATATAACAAAATTATTTAGCGAGTATGAGCGGATGTCGAACCCTATATATAGACGAGGGTTAGGGGAAGGATATAATGGTAATTTAATTGACAACCCACGTGATCTGTGTAACATATAATCTATTGTGAAGTGTTTGCCGCCGATGCCTTCATCAACGGCCAGAATATTTTCTCTCCAACCGTTATAATTTTGTAATTATTTATACAAGTAACATATAATGTAACATCGCATTAAAATAAAAAAAATTTACATTTTTTGTCAAAATTAATATATATTGGATATATATTAATTTATGAGTAACACCCACTGGCCAATTTGCTATTATTGCAATATCTCACGTTGAAGAATATTATCAGAATTCGTTGACAAATTCAATGGATCCATGCATAACCCAAATAATATATTTAAAAACAAAATTGGTGGAAATCGCATAACCAGTAACGCGATATGTCAATTTTATACAATATATATATATATATGATTTTATTGTTTGATGATAGTTATTACAAACGACAATTAATGTTTTAGTTTAGACAAGGACTAGCTAGAGAATAGGGTTTGTCATTATCCATAATTAGCATGACAAAGAAGCAATTAGAGTAATAATCTGTCTGAATTAATATGTCATTTATCTATCGTTATGATTAGTCAATTTGTTGGGCACATCTATTAACATAGCGTTGTGGGATAAATGTATGTTGCATTGCCCTTTTAGAAGGGGCAAAGTTAGCCCATCCAATTTCCCATTATATCATTGTCATCTTATTATTTCAATTTTATTACTATATTATGCAACTTTCCCATATATTAATACCTATATTGTTTAAGCATATATGCATATATACGGGGATAGATCATTACTTTATAGACCATATATATGAATAAATTGTAAAGTAGACGAATAGATACCATCGCCCATATCATGGTTTTTGAAATACATAAATGAAATTACAGATCATTTTTTTACTATTAAATATTATATCTCGAATTAAAAATTTCATCGAATATAGACAACCATTTCAGCAAATAATATTTCCGATTTTATTTTAACATGAGTTATGCAAGTATAAAAAGATGTGCATGGTATATTTTTATTATAGTAATTATTATCTTAAAAAATTAATGGTTACGTAAATATTGTGGATGACAAAGTTTGGATGTGGATATGTGGTGTGGTAGCATTATACGTAAAATACATATATAATAATTTAATATTTTGTAAAATAATATCCACTTTTACGGAGATGGTTATACATAAGCAACTCAAAATGATTCTTGCGTAATCATGCTTAGAGAGTGATTAAATTAAAGTTTCGACGACTAATTGAATTATACAATATTAAGGTTGACTATTTTCACATGAACATAGCATTTTTGTACTTTGACAAAAGTTAATAGCTCTTTTTATAAACCAATGCAAATGGATTTCTTACAACTTACCGGTAATAGCAAACTTATAAATACTGAACAATTAATGAAAAGTTTCATAAAAATGTATAATTTGATTGAAGAAGTGCTACTATTATACATCTTTTTCTTTACTTTATATATTAATTAGCATATTATTTCAATAATAATACAATAAATGTAATAATTAATTTTAAATTAAATTGTTAATATGTATGATGAGGATATTTATATCAATTATCATGTGTATAATTTTAGAAATTGTAATATATATTAAATATAAATATTAAAAATACTGTTTATATTATTTTAACACAAAATCATTAAAATTTTATCAATAATTAACAGGATATTATATGGTTGTACGGGAGATTTGGATTAGATTCCCTAAACCCAATTTTTAATTTTTTTTAACAAGTTGAATTATAACGAAAATTGATACGATGCCACAATCTAATTTCAGGAAAAAACAATCAAAATCGTTCCAAATCTCTTTTAGCGATGATAGGTCAAAAGATCCTGTAATAATTGCAAAAAATATTTCCCTTTAATTTATTTTATCATTTTCTCGAAAAGTTTAGAAGATTATACGTAGAATGGGAGAATCTATTGAAGTCTACTTCTACACTTGTTCATGTATTTATGGATCACATTAATACTAGTGTCGCCACTACTATACATAATTTGACTTGAAAAAGAAAAGATGTTGATATTAAAATATATAATATTTAGAAATATATTTAGAGCACCTCTCCAAGATTTTGAGAATCTTAATCTTCCACTAAGATACTATAATATTGGTTAATTATGATTCTTGAATTCAGGTATTTTTAATACCGTTTTTATCTAGTTCGAACTTTGAATATTGTCCATTATTTATTAAAACAAAATCTAAATATAATAACAGGAGAACAAACCAAAAATTGTATAGCAGAAATTAACCATCATGAAAGTGAAATCTCTACGAATGATCTGTATGGAAATTGTCGATTATTTGTTAACATAATTGTCTCCACGTTTATATTTATAAAAATGAATTTTGCAATAGTGATTATATACTCATACAAAAAGTAATGATACAATTTTGTTTACATTTATAAAAATGAATTTGTTTAGATATATAATCAATCTAATTCGTGTAATGACATATCGTGCCTAAACTTAACCGATCAATGATACGTATGATCATTTTTGTAAAATTTATTTTCCTCCCAAAATTTGTTATTAACAATTTTAAAATCGCATCATAGTGTATACATTCAAATATTAGTCTTTTTAGGAAATATGAGATAAGGTTATAACCATTTCCAACATAATATATTTGAATTATCTTAAAGAGAATAACTACTAATATTTACTTGTATGCATGGTCAACGTCTTGATACCATGGTGTGATAGTTGACTTTATTTTTAGGTAAAATGTTCGAAATCTACCAAAGTAAGATCTAACAAAAAGAGTAGGTAAGATATTACACAATCTGTTATTTTAATGGAAACGCGAATATGCATATTAGATTTTTTAAACAATATTAATCATAAAAAAGAAGAATCTAACAGCTTTGTTCCACTTATTTTACACTATAATATTGTCCTCTGACCAATTAGAAAAAAAAGGGAATGATAAGAAAGATGTGTGGTCGATATTCTCATTATATTTTTTCCTATATATATTGTTATACGAATATTATTACTATATTAGATTCAAATCTGTTGTCCTTAATTACTAGTACAAAAAATAATCATGACAATAAATATAATTTATGTAGAATACAAGATTCCCACTCACTATAGACAAGCCATACATATATTGAAACTACATAAGTACGCAAGTACAATACTTTAATTCAAAGTACAACATATGATATATATATATATGGTAAATTGGCCCATATGTTCGTGGGGAAAGATTGGGTGTACCGCATACACGGATCCGTTAGATGGGCCAAAATAAAAAGCCCATATATGATAAACGAGTTTATACATGAAACATAATGGGCCGGAAGATAAAGCCCATGTAATAAATGGGCTTCGTAATTCTATTATAATAAATCTTGTATGGGTTTTATTTTTATACGTGTATGCCTACCTGCTATTATGGGCGAAACGGCGTCGTACTTGACAGAACCGGCAAAAGGGAATTTCGGAGAAAACAAGATCACCCACCAGAAAGAGATGATTAAAAAATCTTCCTTTCGGATGATAATCGGAGAAAACCCTAAATTTGAAGAAGATTTTAGTTATGGAGATCGAATTTTTTTCAGCAGAATAATCTCGGAGCATACCATGAGTAAGAATTCCTCTCTTAAATCTGCTCATCTCTTTCACTCCCCATAGACAACACTGATTGTGATGAATTATTGGAGATTTTAGGGTTCCAGCTTGTTTTATGCGATTATAAATTATTTTCTGTAATTACAGTTCATAACCCTGCTCCGGAATCTGGTTATGATCATATGTTGTTTTTGGATTCTATCAATGTGAAAACATTCAAAGACTTCCCTGAAATTAAAAAAAAAAACTCATATTTCCTAAATTGTTTACCTATTTTGCCTATTAACTTCAAATTTTGCACCTATCCTATTTGTATCTTTTGCAATTCTGTCTGTATACACCCGTTTAAAATTTGTTAAATATTTCAATTTTGATCCGGTTTAGATCTAATTTTGATCCGATTTAGATCTAATTTGATATGTTTTAAGACCAATTTTGACTAAAATTGGGTTTTAAATTAAACCCAGTTTAAACTCAATTTTGACTCGATTTAGATTCAATTTTATGATAAGTGCGATCCTGTAGCTGTTTATGTTTTCTTAGATGTGATCAAACACTAACAAACACTAACTGATGATTTATTCGACCAAAAATATAAAAAAGACATAACAGAAAAATTTATACACAAAGCAGAAAAGGGTTTTGTTGGATAGCTTCAGCTCAAGATCCTGCATATCCTGCGATCGCTAAAACAATCTCTATATAATGCTCAGTTCATCGAGAAACTCTAGAGATTCATTGGCTATATGTATATGATTTGATGTATTCAAGACCAGAAATCCCACCATGGATAGTTACTGTTTGATTGTTCTAAAAAAGCATCAGATTTGAAACCTCCCCAGTCATCGGATGATGTCAAACAACTATCCGCTGGTTCCACAATTCCCATAAGTTCTGTATCTTCTTCGAATCCCAAATACTCTGTCTTTATGTTATCATCATTCTCATACTTTACTTCCGCTTCACTCCGAAGGTTCTCTCCGTTATTTGATTCATGATCCGTACTGCTTTGCCCACCATTACACTGCCCTTCCTCTTGAGTTTTCTTCATCAGTTCCTTTAGCCGCTCCAACTGCACGTCAATTTAGTTCGTATTAAGGCCCTTATGGAGTCGCAATCAAACGCAAACGCAGTAATTGTGTTTTCTAATAATTCTGGACGACATTAAAACTGACTGGTAGAGTCGCAATCGACCGAAAACCGAAAACTTATTGAATCACAGATTTTAAAAATCTGAAATTATATTGCGTTACAATTGTATTTTGTTACGATTTAATAAAATTATCAAAATACCCTCGTGTCTTTCTCTTACCTTTCTCCTATTTCTATTATAATTTATTTAAATCGTAAATATATATATATACTTATGTATTGTATATTTAAATATTTTTATAATTTTATAATTTTTAGTTTAATTTAAATATTTGAAAATTGTAATTAAAAAATATATTCTGAAAAAAAATTAAATAAATTTTTATTTTAATAATCGGCTATTTTGATAATTTTGTTCAAAATATAATCGTAATAATTTTCTATCATTCGTTTCTATTCGTTTCTAGTCAGAGTGGTTCACAAACGCAAAGATTCAACCATTCAAAGAAAATAAAACAAAACACCATCGATCGCTGATAAAAAGACCGCCAAATACAAACACAAACGCTATATTTCTACAATCCAAACCCTAAATTTGTTCTCTGTAAATTTTTTATTAGGTCTAGGTTTGCCATTACATACCTCAGATAGTAAAGTTTGCTTTTCTTTCTTCAGAGCATCACACTGTGAAACCAAATTATTGTAATTAGCTCTGAGAATGTTATACTCTTTCTCCAACTGCTTTGACTTCCAACGTGCCCTCTTGTTCTGGAACCATATGGCGACCTGCCTTGGTTGCAGCCCGAGCTCTCGAGCCAGTTGAACCTTCTTCCGTGGTTCAAGCCGCGTCTCGGTCTCGAACATCAGCTCTAACGACTTGATCTGTTCATCACTAAATCTCCTCTGGTTCTTACACTTCTTCTTCTTCATACTCATACCATCGAATTCGTTTATGCAGCTAAACATCGCCGGAATAGCTGCCGGAGAGTATTCCTCTCTTTCCGACATGGATGTCGTGAAATCTCGGAGCTGGTTTTTTGATCGGTCTGATAAAAAAACTCCTGGTGTTTCACGTTGGGAAGGAAGAAGGTTTTAGGTTTATTTTTATTTTTATTTTTATTATTATTTTCCTCTTTTTTTTTAGAATCTTGATGGTTGTGATATTGGTCCTTATATATACAAAACGAATCCATGTGTTTATGTTTATATTAATTAATTTATAAATTATAGTTTTATATCCCAATTCCTTTGGGGACCCCATAAATACTGTGTTTTCCTTTTCATCTTTTCTTTCTTGGTTTTATCCTCTTTTTTTCCCTTCACATAATTTTTAAAAATGAAAATAAAATTAAATAATTCACATAATTTATGGCTCGACATGTAGCCATGAATCGACTTGGATCCTTCTAGAGACGTCTCTATCATTTGTTTAGTCGCATTTCAATTCATGCATTTGTAAAAAAGTTAATCCTCCTAACTACTGTTATTAATTTATTTCTTAATTAACGTAAATAAAACCGATTATGTGTACATTAATTTACTTTTATTATAATATGATTAACATCTGCATATTTATGGTTTAGTTTGGATCGCAATACATGACTATGTATGGTTTAGTTTGGATCGCAATACATGACTATGTACACATTATATGGTATAAAATGTTGACGTTAAACATGTATAATTTTATATTTATAGCATAAAAATGGTTTAA
Organism: Gynandropsis gynandra; assembly: GCA_036759665.1. Lineage (NCBI taxonomy): Eukaryota > Viridiplantae > Streptophyta > Magnoliopsida > Brassicales > Cleomaceae > Gynandropsis > Gynandropsis gynandra. The sequence goes on from CM071861.1 coordinate 39,016,256, forward strand.
TAATATTATCATTATATATAATATTAACGAATTTCACGTTCATATATCTGAACGTACGGCGAGTATTAGTGTTATTAATTACGTATGTATTGTATTTTGATCGCTATGTCGTCACTCTATTCAAACGTCGGCTGCGTGAAAAACGTTCTATCGTGACCTGTCATTGAAATTTTGTTTTAATTATTTTTTAATGAGTATTAAAAGCCTTTATATTATTGCGTTAATCCATAATTTTATTTTAATTATTGTTTACGCACAAACAATACACATCTATGCTTATAGACAGGTTTTTTTTAAGGGGAAAATCTACGTGTACAGATTTATAATTATTCAATATAGCAATTATGAGATTTATTTACTTCCTTTTATGTTTAACTTGTTAAAAAAATTCGATTACGATATTTAATGATTTCCATAATTTATTAAACAAAAACAATTCAACTGGAATTATAAGCAATGATATTATCGGTTCTTGATAAACTTATATTGGTATCGTTATTTGGAACTATTTTTCGACATTTTTATAAAGAAATAGTGTGTTTAATATAAAAATTACACAAAAATTCAGACTTGTGTGATAAAAAAAAACAGTCATAACAACCAATATATAAACAAATGTAGAAAACCTTTTTTTTAAAAAAATCTATCGACTGTGAAAGGAGTATATTTAAACCAAAATATAAATTGAAACAAACTTTAAACAAATAAATTGGCCAAATTTTGCTTGGTGAAAGGAATTGCAACTACATAAGTATGAATAAACTTATCGATTTTAAGATATTTCATTTGAAATCGAAGCTCTCAAGTTAAGCCATGAGATCCTTTAAAACCATAGATAGAATAGTATATATTCAATTGTCAAAATATTTTTTATACGGATTATCGATAAATTTTAAAAAATAAATAAATAAATTATAAAACAACAAAAGATATAGAAAAAGTGTTTTTATTTTCATTTTCCGTTTCAGAAGGAACAATCGGTCATTTGATAAAAGGAAAATAAAGTTTTTAGTATGAAACTTAAAGCAACTTTTATTTCAAAACTGTTTTATGATTAGTTTAAGGTTAAGTTCACCTTGCTTGTCGGAAATCTCTTTTGACTAATTAACACAACATCAAATTGTATCGGGCCATCTTTTTATCTTACGGCGGCTCCATTAACGTCACTTCTCTCGATTTCACTTTAAACAATATCTCTAAACTCTTATTTATAAGATTTTTTCAATTCCATAAATTGATTATATTCCTTCATTATCTTCAGACAATTTATTTCTCATTGATCGGATCTTAATTATTTGTACGTAATCTAACACAACAGAAAACATGTTTATTTCTCAAAACAAAATGTGAATATAGTATAAAAAATATCAAACTATTTTATTTTTATCTAGATTATTATTTTTATTTTAAAAAAATTGAATTTAATTTTTTTAAAAATATTAATTTTAAGAATATAGCGTAAAAATACTAAATTTTTAAAATTTTTACTATAAACACAAATTATTATTTTAAACATAAAAATTTTGAATTTTTACATTTTATCTAAAAAACACAAACTTATCAAATTAGTCATATACATAAATAAACAAAACCATTAAATCATATTTTTACTCTTTGAATTTTTAATGTTATTTAAAAAACACAAATTTATCAAATTAATAATATTCAAAAATTAATATTTTTAAGATAAAAAATATAAATTTGGATTTTTTAAATGAAAAATTATAAATTTATATTAAAATAAAATAGTAGGACATTTTTTCTATATTTCCAAACAAAATATATTCCTAAACGGTTTTAGTTTAATGAGAGGAATCGATTTTATAATATTTTTCTAAAATAAGTGAATTTTAATGGGTTTAGATGGAGACCATGGAAAGAGAAGCTGTCAAGATCAACCAGTAAAAAATTGCCACCTGGTCATAATCAGAGATCTTGGCTTTGTGAATGCCAAGTTGATAGAAGGAGTGACGTGGCAATAAACTTGTGGTTGTGCATGAAAATTTTGCCCGACAGAAATCACACGTGTCGTGGTTAACTTAAATATCGCGGTTCCTGATAAGAGCCGTAGAAGATGACAATTCATTTTTCATTTTCATTTTTAATTTTTATATGTTTTATTTATTTTTATATTTTATTTTAAAATCGATAAAACAGGTGCATTGTCTTTGTCTTTCTTGCAACTTCCTCGCCCTGCCGCGTGTCCATGTTAAATTCTGCTTTCGTCAAAGTGATAATTTTTGGAAAATATAAAGTAATTTTAAAACAAAATAATATATAAAATTAATACCCTAATAAAAAACAATGAATTAGTAGTTGGCAACATGGAATCAAGTAACGAATATATACACCATCGTAATTTTTCTAAATGAAAGTTTTGCACAATAGAATCCATCCAAATCATTTCACTTATATTCAAATAAAATATTTGGTAAGTATTTACAACACATAAAGTTTGCTTATTTTTTCGAAGCTAAAACGATAAACCACTTTTTAAAATTTATGATAACCATAAACATTTTTCATTCTTATGATAATGTATTGGTACGAATTTTAGGGGCTTAACAAAGGGACTGTATAATTATTTTATAATCTTAATAAACCAATTATATAGGAATGTTAAGTATTATGAAATATTGACAAACTTTATCAATTACAAAAGAAAAAAAACTTTACATATTAGAGAAATATAAATCTGATACAACTTGAACCAATATAATACAAGGTTATGTTAAATTAATAACCAAATTACCTGTAATAATATAACTTTATTTATGTTGTGAGTGATCCACGATTATTTATTTTTAATGTATAAACAAATTGAAGATTAAGTACCCGCGACAGTGGTTTTGAGCATCATGTATATTACGATGGATACAATTTTGATTATCATATATGAATTTGTTTATGAATTGAAGAACCGTTACGAATAAATCAACATTCGAATATTCGAATCGTATGACTTTGTATAATTTTTATTTATATTTTCAATCGGGATATTAATATTTAATGGAACGAGTCGAAGAAAAATACGATTTGGACGGAAACCAATAAGAAGTCGACAATTTTCACCGCCCAGAAGTTATATATTTAAAAAAAATAGATAAAAATGCAAGGAAAAAACAAAATTCTTAGACCACTCTGGTCAATTTTGTCGACGTTTCTCGCGATCATCGTCATAGTTAATAACATAATAATAATTATTATTCTAATTATAATAATAATTATTATTATTATATCAAGAGAATATAAATTAATTTATTACCTATCACATGCAACTCTAATGGCCAACAATCCTACCCTACTCCTTTAACTACTACCGTAATGCAATCGGGAAAAAAAGTAGCTCTGCTTTTATTTCAAAAAACAATTAAAATAAACCCATTTTGCGAAATTTAACTACACGTAGAAATCATTAACTCATCTTATAAGAAAACCTTATAAATTAATGGAAGTTGAACATAATCTTTTAATAAAAAGATGAAATAGAAGACCAGAACTATAAAAAACAAAACAAAGTAGGGACGGTAAATGATACGACATTATAATTATCCATATTATATGAATTTATATAGTCGTTATTCCGTTTCCTTTCTACGTGTAACAAATCTACAGTAAATGTTATTAATTTTTTATTATGTATTTGCTTTATTAATGGATACATAATATATATATACATGTATGTGTATGTATGGGTTTGCAAATACCAAAAATTATGTATGGGTAGATATCGCAATCTTTAATTACAATTAATTCGAATGTTTTGGGTTTGTACGGTGTAAACAGTGGACACGTAATGCCACGTGAGCATAATCTTGAAAACCAAAGATATTAGGTGAGATTGCGATATATGATTGTGAGATGGTGTTGACCTTGTCGGAACCCGACCCGACCCGACCCGACCCGACCTTTATCCGTTTTCACGTTTTTACGTCATGTGGTTAAAAAAATTATTTCATTAAACACTTGATGTAACAAGTATATTTCATAATTTTTTAATTTGATATATTCCTTTTCTTTTGGGCTTGCGGTAAATAACTCCACTTAACGTATTGCTGGGCTATATTTGATTTTAAAGGCCCATGATTTATAAATTTAAATATATAAAACGCCAATTGGGCTTATTTGAAATTCAATTCACATATCCGTACTTGTATGTATATGTGTAAGCATAGCATTGATAAAAGGGTTAAAAAAAAGAGATGGATAATTTTAGGATGAAATGGTAAAAATAACAGTGACATAAGATATGAAAAGTAGGGGTCTCATCAATGGACATTCGAATGGGTCTTATAGAACTTCAGCTACTATATGATAGTACGTAAAAAAAAAAAAACTTATTTCACTCTCTTGAAATCCACACATGTAACTTTTTTTACTGTCTTTTTATTTGAATATAATCCATCGAAAATTTAAAGAAATGTACAATGTATTTGAGTTTAATCTCTGTTTTCAAACGAAATCTAAGTATTAAATACGTTTTTCTTACCGATAATGTTTTGGTATACAATTTCAGTCATAATTATGTTGATTTAATTCCATAATATTATAATATCAACGGTCTTTTCACTTTGACCCCCGAAAAAAACTATATGATTTAAAAAAAAGGGAAAAGTGAAAAAAATGAGTTGGAATCTAATTTGAGGGGCAGAGGGAGAAATAAATGAAAGGCAGAGAATACGAACAAAGAGGCATTAAATGCTTTTGTACTCATCATTCATCTCTCGCTAATTACCATGCTAACCCCCTATTTTTTTTCTTTTTTATTTCCTAAAATTTCCTCCCGATTTTTTTTTTAAATTTACAAAAAATACATTAATTTAACAACATTGAAATTCCTTGTTTTTACTTACTAATCATTTAGAAATCTAATATCTGTTCAGTTCAACCTTAATTATTAACGTGGAATGTGATTTTTTTCCATGGAATGTGATTAAGAAATTCAATCTCTGTTCAGTTCAATCCTTAATTAATTTAATAACATCGAAATTTCTTGATTTTCCTCCCGATTTTTATTGTGCCGTGTTCTATTTAGTTTAACATGTGAAACCATTTGAAAACAGCTGGGGAGTTTCAAGCCTTGAAAACAGTAGTGCTCTACATGTTTAATTATAATAATAATAATTATTATTATTATATTATAATTATTTAGTGAGTAAAATATAAAATTATAAAGTTGTAAATAAAATAAAAAGGAATGTAAGAGTGGACAACGTGGGTTCGGATATACAGGGATTTGACATTTACGACTTGTTTCTCTCTCTATCTCTCTTTCTCTCTCTTCAGACACAACTCTCAAAGACTGTCGAAACGTTGAAATCTGTAGCAAGAATCGTCTTCTCCATTTGTCATTCTCATGCACAGTATACGTATTTTCCCTTTGTACACAAACATACATACATATATACATACATTTTCATACTACATTAATTTATATATGCATGTAACAAATGTAAATCAGTAGGGTTTTCGAAAGCTTCATATATATATATATAGGATACAGCATGTATCGCGAGCACTCTAATATTTTACTATATATATATATATATAAATAAAATTGGTATTTTCAATATTGGTATTTTGATTAGTGAATCGAGGTACAGATTGTATAAGAAAATGGATTTAATACACTTCGTAATATCAATGCACCACAACGGTCCACATACATATTTCCATAAATATGCAGAACGCTCCTACAGAATCTAAAGTAGACAGACAAAACACCAACAGGAAAGAAACACTTCGCGTGATTTCTAATTAGGGTTTTTTAATATGTCTATATTAATTTTTTTCCAGCTGTTATGGTTATAATTAAGTTGTAATTCAATATTATATAATAAAATATATGAATATTATAAACGATATAAATAGACATGCAACTGTGGATATCGGTTGACAAAAGGAAACGCTTTTACAAAAAAGCAAGTCCATGATGGAAACATTTACATTGATATTTGACAATATATAATGTATATAATTTGTTTCCGATTTATGGAAAAATTATTTGTTGTTGTTTATTATTTCGGACCGGATTTTCGGGGGCTTAATTATTACGTAAGAACACTAACTGACAGTTCATTTAAGTGTTTTGCGTGAAAATCATAACCCTCAACTGTATAAATTACATCATCCTAAATTACTTTCATTTACATTATATACTATTATATGACTTCATTTCCATTTTTCTGATCCTAATCAAGCTACTTTCTCTTAAAGCATAAATACATAAAATCAATAATCTTTTAATGGATTTTAACAATTCTTCAATATATAGTATAATTTTATTTGTATCTTTAACAAATTTTTTCATATACGCCGTGCAAACCCCCTGAAATCACCGCATTTTTTTTGTAAATAGCATAAATAAAACGCATAACCATGCTCGTAAATTATTTAAGCAACGAAAAAAAAGGAATGAAAAGCTATATATATACATATATATATAGATAGAGAGAGATAGAGGGGGGATTCTTGGGTTTGACCTAAACCAGAAGGAGCTGCCCATGACCTCGGACCGACAACATTGACGACCTCTCAATATTCATAAGCCTCGTCTTGAGCCATAATAAATTACGATGATACAAATTTATTTTTATGTAAATGTTTATACTAATAATAAATCGGTGGCAGTTAAAGGTACATTGTTTGTGACGGTATATCGTAAACGTATATATACTGTATTAAACGTATAATTATGATTGAATTAACGCAACTTATTACGGTAAATGATCGCTTTGAATGGCAGCAGGGGTTAGTCTAAATCATACTATTAATAACAATGAGAAAAAAATAAATAAACACCGTCACTCTTTTTGCTTGCATTGACAAAGATCTAATAATGTTATGAAAATATAATAATTTATTGTAATTTGAAATAAAAAAAAGGGAGAAGTACTGCACAAGTTTGAAATTTGAATGAAACGGGCGAATTTAATATTGATGATGCAAAAACGAATTAAAATATTATTTTGGTTTAAAAAAGAACAGAGAAAAAAAGGCAAAAAGGTGAAAGACAATAAATGAGGAATGCTAATATCGGGCAGATCAATAACTCAACCACTCCTCTGACTAACTTTTATAGACAGACCCCTTTAACTTTTGATTCCTTTTCCATCTTCAATTATTTTCTTTTTTTTCTTTCCATTATTCCAAAATTTTTATTATTTTGGTTTATATATATCATTCATCGTCGTTGTACCTTTTCCACACCTTAATTTTACCTCACTGAATTTCACTTTTTTTTATAGACCAAATCAGTTATGGTTTTAATTTGATTGAGATATTCTGAATGTATCATTCACAATATATATATATATATATATATTAGAAATGCTTTTGTGTATTCTCAACGGTCCAAATATGTAAAATGCAGTTACGTTTTGTTTCACCATTGATTCAATTGAGTTGGTCTATAGTAATATATAGTGTTAACTATTTGGTATACACAAATATTACCACCAAATTAATATGTACATTCTTTTTACAAAAATGTATATTGATAAAGAAAGCATTAAATAAAGAAAACTATCATATACAAATTTATTATAGATATAATTTTTATTTTTGTTTTGTTCCAAATTGTAATTTTTTAATATTATAATCGACAATGTTAAATCGTTGAATTAATATTTGGATATAGTTATTTATAAATCTATAGATAACATTATATTATACTTTAGTAAATTTCCATCTGAATATTTTAATTCAATTGAGATGTGCAAACTTTATACTATATTATTTTTTATTAAATGCTATATAAGACATATACTCTTATTTATTTATTTATTTATTTATTAAATTCAATTCTTTAATTAACCAGTAAGAGTATCGAAGGAGGAGGGTTACTTGACTTTTTTTTTTTAATTTCCTTGAACAAGTAATAACACAGTAAATGGAATCCAGTGACATGTCTCAAAAAGTAAATCCAATGTTACTGTGAAATCTTGAAACTTGAAAAGGCATATATATATATATCGTGTGTGTATATATATATATATGTAACTCTGGAGAAATAGAGAGAGAAAAGAAGAGAGAGAGAGAGAGGTCGTGGTCATAATCGATGTGGGGTCTGCAGTCTGGCAAACATGTTTTTGTCTTTTTTATAGCTTTGGCTCTTCACTTCTCACTTTCTTCATAAAAACCCCTTCTTCCTCTCATCATTCTCCTCATCATCACTTCATCACCACAATCTCTCTCTCTCTCTCCCTTGAACTCAGCCGGGTCTCATGGGGGCCGAAGAGATAAGGAAAGAGAAAACTATTAAACCCTAGAAATTTTCGAATGAGGGCTTTCTCTTTTGAGGGGAATGTTGTCTGGCTCGAGGACTCTGCTCTTCTTCTTCTTCGATTGATTTGATTAATCGGAGATTCCATAAGATATCTGATTAGGGTTTTAGTGTCGTCGGACCAGGCTTCATTCCCCCCAATTATTGTTCCTCGAGGATGTGCTCAACCCTTTTCGTTCTAGGGTTCCTATACATGTAAAGGTTTGGTCTTTTATGCTTTTTCTTGAATCATAATCCGACATTTCAGATTGTTTTGCAGAAAGGAAAATTGATTTGGAGTTCTTTGGGGACCAAACAGGTGGATTTTTGTTTAAGTTTTATGGTTTTGCTGATTGTGGTAATGATGAGAGAATCTGACTTTACTTTCCCTCTCCTCTGAATTGCAGAAAAGGCTTTCATCATTACAACCTTTTCTTCATGTTTTTTCTTTCTTGTTATGATTTTGCTATCATTGCTATATTCCTGTCAGATCCAGATTAACCTAAGATATATATCTTTTATGAACATCATGATGATCTATTTGTTTGATTTCACTTCAGATTTGTCTGGTTCTTATCTACCACCCAGATCTACAAGATCTTATGCTTTCTTTCTCTATCTAGGGTTTCTTGAATCCGCCCTCCACAAAACATCTATTAAAGCTTAAGTTTACAGCTAATAGCTAATGAAATTTACATTTTCTTTCATTTTCTAATGTTTTCTTGCATAGAGGATTAACAAAGTTCAAATCTGTAATCACTCGCATTGTACTCAAACTTGGAACAAATTAGATTATAATTAATATGTGATTATAGACTTTGGAGTTCTGAAAAAAGTAAGCACTATATACGATTTTGACTTCAAAAGCTGTAATGTACTTGGTGTATAGATGATTATCATCCAATCTTTCAATAAAACTAGTAAAAATCTACAAATAATTTCGGATTTAAATTTAATTTGCTCGATCCTTATAAGAATCTTACAAATGAAGAGATAATCATATGACATATGACATCAAAAGCAAGCCCTTTGCTTAAGAACAATCATAATAAAAGGATGCTAATTATTGTAATCTAAGTTTGAAATATTAAATTTGATCTTGATGATGATGAATGCTGTAATGTTTTTATTCTACGTTTGAATTTTAAAGTTAATATGATATGTAAACACATAACATTGATCTTAATCAAATTTGAGTTGGACTGCACTGAGTTCATATTAGTTATAAATTATTTAACATACTTGAGCTCATCCAAAATTTGAGTCTTAACATAAGCTATTCGATAATTAAAATAATGAAAACATTCGTAATTCAACGTATAAGTTTAAATTGATTTTCAATGTATTAAAATTGAATTGAGACAAACACGATATATGAAAAGGAGAGTTTTACGTAACAAAAGAGGACGCATTTGTTGTGCGACCAAACTCTTCTCTTTTTGGGAAATGGAATGTCTTTTTGACATTTACAAAAAGGTGATTAATCAAATGGATAAAATATATAGTAAATAAAAACATTTAAAATAAAAAAGTAAATGTGAAAATCTTTTTTGTAAATAGGTTTACTTTTTGTTTATGAAAAGTTTTCACGGATCACACAAATTTCAATGACTTATCCGATTTTCTTTTTCAATGTACTTTTGAAGACTTTGACCTCTTTTTTTTTTGTCATTTACGGTTTTTATATAATTGATTATTTGGTTGTATAATACTATTTATTTTGTTATGCACCATTTAGTGTCTTATTATCACGCAATTAAGTTATATGTTAAGGAAAAATGAAAAAAAAATTACAAAATTTCACATAGTTAGTGAAATGAATTTTAATATATCAATGTTTTAAAAGGCTGAATCTTACAATGTTGTTCTCGTGTGAATTTTTCTTAATTTTTTTTAAAATTTTGTAGTTTAAAAATAATCCAAAATTAAAATTATTTGTAAATCTAACTTATTTTAAATATTTAGTTTGAATATTATCTTAGTGACTAAATAGTCTTGAGTTGGCTTCAAAGAAATTCAGGTGGTGTGTTTAATTTATAAAATATATTTTTTTTACTATCATTCGTTTTCATATGATTATGTGAAGATGCATTATATAAAATTAAACATTCGTTTATTAATATTTAGACTATATTTAAATAGCATATATTAGATAACATAACTTATTAAAATTATTTATACAAAAAAATTTATTATTTGTCTTGAGGAGTGCAACAAGCCCGTTATATCGATATGGAAATGGGCCTTTCAGATATTAGGCTCGTTCATAAATGATAAAAATGGCCCAATAGGAATTTCACATATATATAAATAAAGGTGTATGAGATTATAGATATGGAATTAAGATGTCGTTTGAATTGTCATTTTCCAAGTAAAAATAATAATAAAATAAAAGGGAAAAAATAGAGATAATAATATCAATTGTGAAGTCGACCCACCACCGCCCACTGAACTGACCTTTTCATAAATAGTTTTCTCAATAATTTCACAAAGTTCTTATTATTATTTAATTTGTGGTCAAGTTACATGGCACATAGACATTTTATTTAATAGTTTGTGATTTTTATAGTCATGAAAATTTGTAATCTTTAATTTTTTATTTGTTATAAAACAAAGCTTTAAAATATATCTAATTAGTATAAATTACATATACCCGTAATAAATCTATAGTGAAATGATATGATATATAAATTCAACAATAAAGGTTTTTGGATGAATTCTTTTGAAAAATTATGCGAAAAATATATGAAATAAAAGTTGGGGTTGCATGTACGGAAATCAAACAGTCTCATTTCTATCATTTTCATTACTGAACTATATATTATGGAAAATCAATTCATGACATTTACTATCTTATTGATTTCATGAGAATCAAACTCCATAGTTCACTCATGTGAGATGTATGACCAATATTACGTATATTTTCTTTGAAATTCGAACCAAAATTTATATTTTAAAATTATTGATTCATAAACTTAATAGTAATTATTATGTTATATAGGTCAGTATAAAAATTATATATATATATATATTCTATAATGATAATTTTTTAAAATTTAAATTACATTGAAATATATTTGAAATAATATATAAATCTAATTCATCTTTACTTATATTAGATTATGTTTTATTAAAGTATACACTCCATAAAAAAATGTTAAAAGATAAATTATATACTTTTATATTATATAAAATATAAATTTGAAATATATAACTTTACATAATATTAAAATTTTGTAATTCACTTTTGAGTTCAATTTAAACCTAAACTCATGTATTAATCATTTTATATATTAATAGGAGCATATGCTAACCAAACATTCTCATGGATAAATTTCTAAAAGAAAATATCGTTCTTATGAAATATGTATATTACAAATTACGGAAAATTGGTTTTCAAATGAATATTGAGATAACGATTTTAGTTCAATCTTATACCAATAATTATCTCTTTTTTCTTTTCAAAACTCTATATAACAAATTATTATTTTTTATTTGTTATATATGGATTTAAGTCCAACTAATTACAAAAAATAGTTTAAATTCAAGTGTCAAATATTATATGTAAGAGTAAAGTTCACGTCTTAATCGATGTGATAATTTATGATAACACTCTCTCTCATATTGACTCGGTTTAAGAGAATGGATATCGCAATCGATAGTCCAACTTCGCTATATTCCAATCATAATTAAATAGACTTTGATATCATATCAAATATGAATTTAGATTATATTAATTCTGAAAATTAACTTAAAGATTTAGAATTGTACAAAATTACATTATATATAAAATTCAAATTTAATATCCTAATTAGTGTGAGAGAGACAAGTTATCATAACATTATATTTTGGATAGATCTAAAAATGAAATAGTGTGAAATCATGTTTAATGATTATGTACAGTATTAACCAAATTTAAATCTGAGGCCATATCAATATATATGTCAATATTATTTTTTGCCCAATTGTTGGTCAACTTTTGTTAAATTCGGGCTCCCAAGCAAAGTGGGTCCAAAATTAAAATTATCATAATTAATTTAAAAAACATCATCATTAATCTTCATACGGCACTAGCGAAATGTTCAAGCAATTTTATAAACATCATCATGCAAACTCAAATACTAATATATATATATATATATATATAACTAAATAAAATGCATAATTCAACGACTTACGATTGAAAAAGACAAAGGAGGAGTGTTGGGCATATTAAATGTGAGATACGTGGACTTCTATTAAATTCGTTGGTCCTAATTCATCCAATTGTCCCGACTTTTGATTTTGACATATTTACGTAAAGTTCGAAAATAATATGCTAATGTGCATACATATGTAGGCATGTATCTACGCATATATTATTTTGAAATTAAATAATATCTCTAAAATTATATGCTATTATTTTATATTACTATCCTGTATAAAATACTGATTATAAATTTATATAAATATTATTAAACAATTATGAACTTTTAAATTCATTTAAAATATTTTTTCATTGGAACTTAACAATAGAAATGCATTTATATTCATGCTAAAATATTTCCACGTGTCTTATATCTTAATCGAAATCTTTTGAATATTGATGATGTTATCTCCATATTTAAATCAATCGGTAATGTGGTACGGTCAAAAAGAATTTGATAACCAAATTTACTTCCATATTTTATGTGTATATTTTATTGTGTAACCAACCCAATATTAAAAGACTATCATTGCTTATATAAGTGCGAGGTGACGTACAAATATTTAATTATATATTTTTGTACACTCAATAACGTATTTCATATATAGTATTTCATATATAAATATAGGTAGTAAAATAGCAATATATAATTTGTTAGTAAATTTTTTCACTGTGGAAATTTGTATGTATTATGGACTAAAACAGTATAGTATTTTCATATGGAAAAAAATCTGTATTAACAGGAAGGATTTCAGAAATGCATAATATTATAATATTTTCTTGTTATAAGCTACCAAAGAATCAATTGTTATAGCTTTTACCAACTTTATAACAATATTACGTATTTTTTGTCTAGATTTATTCCTATTATACAGTAAAATTATCCTTTGAATAATTTTGTACAAAGATAATTCATTTTAATGATTCCTAAAAAAGTTTTTATCTGTCTATACAGAGCGCTTAGACAGAAAAAGTGTACTTGCTAGTATTTCCATAACAAAAATATATTCTCAAACGAGAGTTTATATACAAATTTAGAATGATAAAAATATATATAAGGTTTGTTTTCAAATATTATAAAGCAAATAACTAAAAATTCTATAAAATTTGTGGAAGTAGAAAAAGAGCTTCTTCTTTGATATGTATTTTTCTATAAATTTATTTCTGTTTTGTTGTTTTCTTTCCGCGGTTTGCGTGAGACAAACATTAAATCCTTTTGTTATTATCTGATCCACGAAGAATTAGAAGAAAAAAAAAAGAGGAAAAAAAAATGAACAACTTGATTAAGTCTCTTCGTTTATCATCCTTTGCACTTGAAGAGCTCTGGCGTTTCTCCTCCGTTTTCTAACCTAATTTTCTCGGGAAAACACAGGAAAATTAGGGTTTTTCTCTTTTCTTCTTCATCTACCTCTTTACTTTCTCTAAATCGAAAAAAAAGTAATGGGTGGCAGAGAAAAAACCCAGAAAAACTCTCAGATGAAGAACAACAACAACAAACAAACGATGAAAGATGTACCAAAAGGATGTTTAGCGATTAAAGTGGGACAAGGAGATGAACAACAAAGGATTATCGTTCCTGTTGTTTACTTTAATCATCCTTTGTTCATGCAACTCCTCAAAGAAGCAGAAGAAGAATACGGCTTCGAACAGAAGGGTACGATCACAATCCCTTGTCATGTTGAGGAATTTCGATACGTTCAATCCATGATCGATCGAGAGATATCTGTTTATTATCATCATCATCATCATCAGTATCATCATCTCGTTGGATGTTTTAGGGTTTGATCCATCGATGAAGTAAGATTTCTTGTCTCTCTTGTGGAGTTGTGGAGCCACACATGGCCTAACCCACAAAATTAGGAGTGAAAAGCACTTTGTTTTTTCTTTTTAAGTCGTTGTATTTTCGTTTTACCTTAATGCATGAAACTTAATAAAAAAAATAAAAGTTAATTTTCATGGTTAATTTAATTTCATCGATATTATTTTCCCTGAGATTTTTTTTTTCATCTATCATTTATTGGTTGATGATCACGACGATGATGATCGGAGCGATGACGAACAAAGAGGAAAAGAAAAAAAAAATTAATATTGATTTGTCAATTTGCATATTTGTTATTTTATTAGGGGACGTACGTATAAAGTATTATATATTGTCTAATACATGAAACGTGGAGAAAGAGATATACTATTATATTATTATCAATTTATCATATTCTTTTGATATTATCTTTTGAAAAAAGATAAACATTGGAATTTGTTTTTCTTATCTCCTTTTATTTTTGCTTTTTGTAACGGTCGGGTCACTTTTATTACAAACATTTTTTTTAACAGTAGAAGATAACACAGAAATTATGCAAAAAATTATGTTTGTAATAAATATTTTGAATGTAATTTTCGATGTATCCAATGTTATTTACTACAAGCGGTAAAATTAAATGATAAAGCAGGAAGTAGTCGCATTAAATTGGGTTGGTTTAAATCTCTCGAAGAAAACTAAAAATTCAACAAGTGGGTGAGTGGGTTCCTCTGTTACTCGATAAATAATAAATTTTAACGTTAAAAGTTATAATTTTTTATCATTCATGATATATATATATATATATATATATCTCCTGTTAATTTGAGATTCCATTATATATCTATTTTTTCATGAACAAATTTAAATCAAGAATTAATAATATTTATTTACCATTTAAATCAATCCTTTATATAAAATGTTTTGATTTTTAGCTAAGAATGGTTAATTAATTTCAGTTCCTGAAATTAATGATTAACTAAGTTCGGGATAACTATTAATTTTTATTTAAAAGATGTAAAAAATTATTTAAATGTTTAACATTAGAAAAACATTTTTATGTTTAACCATGTCTATAATGCATATATATATGTGTGTGTATCATCATTTATTAGTATTTTTCTTCATGTATATATATTTATATTTCGTAAAAAACATATATAAATGTAGTTTTTGTTTTCTGTATCAAAACAGAGCATTTGACGAAATGGCATGTGAAGAATTGTTTGTAAAAAGGGTAAGCTTCTGTCTGAGTGGTGATGATGGATTTGTCGGCAAAATTAATATTTAATTTTTTAAATTATCCATAAACATAACCAAATATTTATTTAATGTTGTGATTATAACATCATGACAGCGAACCCTTCGTCCTGATCTTGCAAAAATATCAGTCGGTCTGAATTTAATAAATTTATTTTATTTTGCTAATTTTTTATTTTAAATTTTAATTTACCACACAACTGTCGAACATAGAATGTAAAGGAGCTGAAACAATGGAAATATAAAAAATAAACAGAAAAAAAGTCGATGAATTTACCTTAAGAATAAATTTTGCATTCTTTTTACCATTTTGGTTCAAAATATATATAAATCTGTCTCCTGTACCTCAAGCCCTATAATATCATAGGGAAAATGGATAAAGAAAAAAATAAAAAAATAAAAAAAAAACCGAAAAGTGGACGAAAATACCCCCACCGGAGTTTCCTTTACCATGAATCTTTCTCTATAATACTGTCTGAAAATATGCCTAAGACTCTTAGTAACCCGAATCCCAACAATTTGAATAATCCGAACCCGAATTGAATTCGGATCGAAAACATTTGGATTCAATTCGGGTCTATATTTTCAAAACCCGAAGAATCCAAACCCGAATCGAAACTCGATGAACCGGAACCCGAATTTGGATTGGCCACCCCTAAGAGGAACAAAAAAAGACACTACCGGTGTCTGGCGTGAGCACTTCGGAGCGTGACGCCGTGTAAGAATTTCGTGAACCCTACGAAACTGAGCTTCCCGTCGCCGCTCCTCACCCATTCCCTAAGATGACTGTACGCCGACGGCCCCACGTTCAGTTCCTGTACACACACCATCAAACCCGAGCCGCCGAGAAGGGCATAAACGTAATTTCACAAAAACGACACAACTTCACTCACCCTTGCCAGTTCCTCAACTGAGATCACTCGGTTACCCTCCCGTTCGAAATGCTCGAACCCAGCGGCCGCGATTTGGTCCCATGCTTCCACGGCTTCTAACTGATGAATACTGATAGCGGCCGCACAGAATTCTTCAAAATACATCTTCCTATATGCCAATGATTCCATCTGTAAATGATTTCACTTATCAGATCTATGAATTCTGATCAGTCCATGACAATAACAATCAATAGTCTTGAAGCTGATTGAATTTACCGCGTGAAGAACGTCAGGAACCCTAGATTCTCTCATGGCATCTGTACCATTTTGCATAAGAGCCTGTAACAAAGTTAAAAGCTTTTACCTTTCTGAAGTTTTTTACCATTCTCAAGTTTTTACCATAACAAGTTTTTACCATTCTGAAGTTTTCAAGAGAGACACTCCCGTCTTTGTTTGGTCCCAATAGCATAAATTGTGCTCTAAGATATATAAGTTCATCCTCCATTAACGCCTTCGATAAAGCCTGCATTCATTTGTAAACATTCATCGCTCGATCTTCGAAAATAATGGCAAATATACGAAAAGGCGATACCTTTAAAGCAGCCCGTCGAAATGGTGTAGCATGAAGATATGATTTCACCAACTTATAAATCACAATATCGAGCGGAATCGCACGATTTTCATCCCGTAACCATGGATGAGCTAAAAGAGAAATTAAATAACATCAAATTCACATTCACAATGATGATTCAATCCGAATAGCGTAAAAAAGACTTACACAAAGCTTGAACTGCAGACATTCTTTTTCGATAATCCTTATTCAAAAGTCGCCTAACAAACTCTTTAGCTTCGGATGAAACATTAGGCCATGGTAAATCATCATAATTCGGGTCAGTTCTTAGAACAGCACGAAAGATTCCAGATTCCGTTCGTGCCCAGAATGGTCGACTTCCACATAAGAGTATATACGTTATAACTCCTATACTCCATATATCCGCCTCAAGACTATATGATCTATGCAGAACTTCTGGAGCCACATAATACGCGCTTCCAACTATATCATTTAGCCGTTCGTCTGCATCCAATTTATCAACATTTTACAGATAATCGCCGACCCAAATGCGTATAAACTCATATTAAGGCAAAGCCATTGTTCTTACCAGGTCTGATAAAGTCAGAGAGACCAAAATCTATGAGCTTCAAGTCTGAATCTTCACGATTAGATGTAAATAGAAAATTCTGGCGAAGAACGGAACTAAACGATTTAACTCTCATCCGTAAATTACGACTAATGTAATAGTCGAAGAACATACCTCTGGCTTCAAGTCACGATGCACAACGCCTTGTAGATGACAAAATGAAACAACGTTAAGAATTTGTACAACAATGGCTTTTGCATCTTCCTCATTGTATTTTCCACCTCTGAGACAGACGAATCTAAGGGTTGAATATATGTTTATATATATATATATATGGATGCAATACATGTATATAACGACATACCTCGCCAAAATTCTGTCCAACAGTTCTCCACCTTCGCACAACCTGATGATGAAAAATCGATGATTGATGTATATAATGCATTGAAATTGTGGAAAAGATGAAGTTGAACACAAATGAGCATATATATTTTGTGATATAAGGATATATATAGGAAACAAATACATACTCCATGACTATGTACACGTTATTGGCGTCCTCATATGCATCATAGAATCTAATCAGATGTCTGTGTCCAGACAGTGCCTTCAAAATCTTCACTTCCCTACGAACATCTTCAATAGCTATGGCTGTTGTCATCTGACAAACAACAATGGAAGATAATCGTACACATGCAAACATCATATCCATACTTAGATTCTTCATCGTGTCCTGATGCAGACAAATCCGATGTTCTCTATCTCTTCTTGTCTAAAAGGCAATCCTATTGTCCAGCCCTTAGTATCTATCAAATTCATCCGTAATGGCAACAATAAAGCAAATCGGATAAGCCGGAATCGATTCGGACAATATCAAATACACTGCCCTAACACGCTGATCCACATTCTGTACAGACCCACTAATGATTCACCTAATCCAGCCAAATTAGACGATTAAGATCAAAATTATCAGATTTCAAGTACCTTGGCTTTGGAAATAATCTTCACAGCGACAGGATGATCCTTGAGATCGCCTTTCTTACCACGACCCGAGCACGTGTGACCGAAATGCCCTCGACCCACTTCCTTCCCGAGCTCGTACTTGGCACCGAAGTTCTTGCCGTAGCCGAAGCTCTTGTCAAGCGACTGCTCCGGTTCGGCTCCTTGCTCTTCCGGTATTGGGCCCTCTTTGGGCTTCACTCCAAGCCGCTTGATCCGCGAAGCCTTTATGTGTTTCGCCGGAGATGGAGGCGGGAAAGGCCTCCGGAAAAACCTCCTCGGCGTAGATGATCTCGCCGGAGAAGGAGAAACTCCCGCCGGAAGTGGACTCGCCGCCGAGCCATGAGGGTAAGGACTGGGCCAGGGACTTGGGTTAGAGGACCTCGCTGGTGTGTTCTTCACCGAAGGAACTCTCCCGTTGCCGGGAGTCGTCGGAGGAATCGAGTTCCCGTCTCCGGTTACGACATACGTCGTGGTGTGACCATCGTCTTCGCCGCCGTACCCTGCCTGATTTACCTTCCCATAACACTGACCCATCGCTGCTCCGCCGATTTAAAAAAAAAGGACCCAACCTCCTCGCGTAGATGATCTCGCCGGAGAAGGAGAAACTCCCGCCGGAAGTGGACTCGCCGCCGAGCCATGAGGGTAAGGACTGGGCCAGGGACTTGGGTTAGAGGACCTCGCTGGTGTGTTCTTCACCGAAGGAACTCTCCCGTTGCCGGGAGTCGTCGGAGGAATCGAGTTCCCGTCTCCGGTTACGACATACGTCGTGGTGTGACCATCGTCTTCGCCGCCGTACCCTGCCTGATTTACCTTCCCATAACACTGACCCATCGCTGCTCCGCCGATTTAAAAAAAAAGGACCCAAAAAAATCTTCGGGGAGTCAAAGTCCGCGCATCGGACGGCAGAGGCAGAGTGTCGACCTCCGCGGATCCGATCAAAATAAGAGATCTACGGCGAGAAAACGATAAACGAAGGGAATGAAAGACGGAGCAGAGACACAAACGACAAGCTCTACTATTAAAGAGACAAAAAAGAAACAAATGACAGGGCAGAGAGAAGTGAAAGGGTTTAGTTTTTTGACGTAGCCAAATTATCACCAACGTGACAGTGCATCGTATATGGATATTTCTCAGCCGTTGGATTATTTCGTACCGCAAATGGAAGGCGGAGATCACGATGTTATAATCTTTTTTATTTTTCGATTTATCACCGGTAATTACTACTGATTAACTCGTACTTAAAGACACTCGCTCACTTAACCAACGACCACTCTTACTGCTTCTTCAAAGGCTAAAAATAAAATTATCCATTTCGATTTAAATCAATTATAATTTTGCCGATAAATCACTTATTTATTTTTTTAAAATCATGCCTTATTTTGGTTCCTCACTTTTCTTTCCTTTTTTAATTACGTAATACGAGTTCTTTTTACGTTTTCTTTTTCCTTTTTTCGTCTTTTAGTACTTTTCTGGTCTCGTTGCCGTTATTTAAAATTTTAAAGATTCTTCAAAACAAGAAAATAAATACGCTTATTTTCAGAACGAGTTTTTATCCAATGCGGTTGATGTGTACGTAACATTACCATTATAACACGTGGCTTTATTGTATTGGGTGACAGAGTACCGGTCGTTGTGAAACGATTCACACAACATGATGGACGTGCTCCGGCCTGGTCGGAAGGTTCGGAAAAAGTGAAACCGTGGAAGACGTCATCCGACGTGGCATCATCCGGGCCGTTATTTGTAATTAATTTTTAAAATCTTATTTTTAAATGTTTAATCTATTTTTTATGGTTAAGAATATTATTTAGTCGGCCTTTCTATATTTTTGTGAAGAATCTTCTTCCTTTGTACGTCCTGAAATTTATTTCAGCGAATTAATTAACACGACTTATGGATAGTAATCATAACATTAATTATAAACACCGTCGAACTAGTATTAAAATATAAATTTAAACTTGACTAATTTCAAAAATTAATTTGAGAGTTTATATTTACATATATAGAAATTTAAAGTTCATATCCTAATTGATATGAAATAATTTATAATTATATTTTTCATCACGTTGACATAATAATTGGGATTCAATATCGTTATATTCAAATCATGATGAATTTGATCTTGATATTATATCGAAATATAAATTTTGATTTAATTATTTTAAAATTTGATTTAAAAATTTAGATTTGTCAAATATTATATATATTAGTTAAAATTTTTCATATCTTTTCTGACATGGGACGAACAATTTAACATAACAACAAGTCATATACGTATATAGATGCATATAGACAACACTGTTAAATTGTATAAGCAAACCTAAAATGTGAAAGCTTAAAATTCCGCTGTAAATGTAATATTTTAGTCGAATACATAAACAAAATTTAACATTTAACATTCAATTATGGACTTTCTGGAGATAAATAATTAGTGAATCGATAGACTTAATGCGGCCAGGGACGCGTGGGCACGAGACATTATTGTCAAGTAGGTAAGGAGTTTAATTTTCTTTTAATTTTTTTAAATTTTAATTTTGTGGTTACAGACGAAATAAAGTTGAATTTTAACATGTAAATACAACAAAACAATAAGTAATTTTATTTACGAAAACTCTTTGGTTGACTTTTTTGCAATAAAAAGAAAACGATCGTTTTATATTTTTATGTAATTCGAGTAGATTACGCGTTGCCTACGGTTAATGTAATTTTTTTACTTAACGAAATTGCGTCGGTCCAAAAAGGAGAGCGTGACAACTAAAAAACATAAGAAGGAAACCTAATAATTTGTATATATTATAAGATTAAGAACCTGTTTAAATATATAAATTGCTTAATGAATTTTCATAATTGTCCCATCCATGCCGTATCGCGCAAACATTATCAGAATTGCATTAATAATCTAAATATTTAACCATTTCCGACGGGGAAAAGAGACAAATATTATAACTAATTCATAACATGAACTCAACGTGATATCATAATGATGTCATTGTTTGTACCTCATTGTTATTATATCACATATGATATATACATATATTATATAGTCATTGTTGTATATTTATGAACATTAAAAGTGGATTATAATTACAGTAGCAGCTATAATTTAGGCATCATTTAGGTCATAAGTAAACACATTTTTATATAACATTTTCTTATAAACATCAAAAGGTTTTATCATAATTATTTTTGAAGGATTTTGATTATGTATTTAGATTTGTGCGTATATCATATCTTACAATAAAAGTACTTTATAAATGTGTTAGGATTACATATATATATAATATATACATAATTTAAATATTACTTTGTTTACATAGATTGCATAACCAAAAAAAGTACAACTAAAGCTAAGTCAAACTCTTATAGGGAATATGAAATAAATTTTAACAAAAAACTGGTTGGTCTGTCTTTTAATATATATATATATATTATTGCATGCAACATTATAAACTTTGAAATAAATTGGAGTTAGTCCACCAACTTCGCACCTATTTAATACAAAATAGAGTACGCTAATTTCAGTCGAGCATTTTCCGCCACCAAAAAAAGGATAATTGACATGTTTTTTAATATAAACCAAAATTTATAAGATGATTGGTACTCAAATGTTTTAAATTCGAAATATTAAAAGCAAAACATGCTAAACTCGTTGAAATTATTAATATCGTTTTTATCAACCTAAAGTACACAAACAAATTATAAAAAATAAAGGTCATCAAAACATTTAAAAAATATATACGAAAATATCTTATAAAGGAAATCCATAATACTCTATAATTATTACTAAAACCAAAAAAAATCTATATCTGTAATTATGACAATCGATATAACGAACGGCAAACATTGATGGGAATAAAAAACATTAAAAACAAAAAGAATAGAATCCGATCCATGGGACGCGTAATTTTATTTCTTCCTTTTTTGTTATATTGTTTCATTTATTTACTAAAAAGATCATTTGTCAAATTTCATCAGTAAAATAAAATAGAAAAAACATAATAATAAAATTTTCATAAAAAGATCGATGGAATAGAAATAAATACAAGCAATAAACATATATTAGTTAGAAATAAATAAATATATCAACCCAATGACCCAAAATATACCCATCATAGATAAAAGTCCATATTTTAGTTCTTTCGGACCAGTAACGGCTCGTCCAAAATATAAGTAAACCGTACATATGCAGCCCATTATAGGCCCGTTATAGGTTTCGATATATATACACACAATTTAATGTTAAGCAATAGAATTTGATAGATCTAATTATTTAATTAACTGACTAATTGGTAATTA
The DNA here is from genome assembly GCA_036759665.1 of Gynandropsis gynandra. Classification (NCBI taxonomy): domain Eukaryota; kingdom Viridiplantae; phylum Streptophyta; class Magnoliopsida; order Brassicales; family Cleomaceae; genus Gynandropsis; species Gynandropsis gynandra. The sequence goes on from CM071861.1 coordinate 39,039,069, forward strand.
GTGATATAAGTGGCGTAAAGCTTAAACCATAAGACACTTTATCTCCCTAGACATCAATATTAAATAATTTACGTAGCTTTGGAGCTATCATAAGTGAATTCCCACACGAATATGTTGTTTCCTCTATATAATTAATTACATATACATATATCTATATAATGTGTATACGCGCATACACATATATATATATATATATATTACATCGTTTCATATTTGTTGTTTTTCCCAATACATATATATATATATATGGTTTTTATTTTGTAATCAATATAGTGCAAAACATATATAATATTTGCTTCATGCGTAAGCATGGTAACGAACATTTGGACTGCCATTTATAGAGTCGTTGGAATGTTGGTATCATTGTTATAATTTCAGGAAACGTATAAATGTACAAAATTTCGTGACGTAATGTCCCGAACTCAGATGCTATCATTTCCTTATTCTATTTTTTTTTATGTTTGTGTTTAATGTGATTCCATGGTTAATTAGTTCATCAGTCTATATTCATGCTTTTTATTTTATTATTATTAGTTCGGACCAACTTGCTCATTTAAAAATAACAATTGGGGGATTTAAAAATCATTATATATATATATATAACCACACGCGATCATTAATTAAGGCTGAATTGATAATAATGTTATTTACGTCCAATAAAAACCCGGGTAATACTAATTATTGATGTTAAAAAGAGGATTTAGTGGCAGACATTTGGCCATTAAGACCGTAATTAAATATTAATTATGTTGGTCCTCGAGACTACAAAGATCATCATAGAATCCATGAGAAAAAGGGTCCATTTTTCTTATGATAAGATTGAGGAAAAAATGGTACATTTATCATTAAACAATTAAAGAGTGAACAGTATAAATATAACGATCGTAAATATGACCAAATAATGAACACGGAAATAGATATCACGTGAATATATGTAAATATAAAGATTGGGACCATATTTTCCGAATTAAATGCGACCGTTAGATCAACATCAACCGGCTTTTGTTTGTTGAATCTTTTATACATATAATTACAATGCCATATTCATGAGAGGTATCATGTTTCTCATTTTAAGAAATAAAAATATAAAAAATACATGTTCGTGTCAAATGATGGCATCATTTGATGTATAAAATCATCGTATATCTTTAAAAATTATATTAATATTCATTAAAAGGACAAATGATGGCATCAAATAGGTAAACCACGCGATAAAAAAACAAAATTAAAAAAAAAAATGTAATGCAATGTATAATTATTCCAATTTAAGAACGTATAAATGGATGTACGTGTCAATACTTGGCATGGAGATTGGCAACAACAAAGAAGCAACGCACATGTGACCATGTGGGCATACGTAAACCATTACACCCAAAATATATATGCATATACATTTGTGTGTGTATATATATATGTATATACAACAATTACAGCCAATTCTGACACTTAAAGTACATCCAAATTTTATTTTATAAGGTCCAATTCTATTGGCCCTATATTAACAACGACGTCGTAGCCATATTGTTCATGCACATGTATACAGTAAAATGAATGACGAAATGGTATGGTAAAAAAACAATGAATTGGTGAAAAATACTTAAATAATTAACTCATGTAATAGTATAATATTTTGTCTTTTGAACGTGTTTAAACTAACATTTGAATTGTTGGATAACGAAATTATGAGTTTTCTTTTTTTTGAAAAAAGAACTATAATATCAAATTATAATTAAAAAAATTGATTGCAAAATGAGGTTTTAGAAAAACAAAATCGATATCGTATTAAAAAATGTATAAACTATTTGAAAATCACGTATTTACATTTCGGAAACGTGAATGTATATCAAAGAATTGTAAAATAATCACATTGAATATTCCAACACATAAATCTCTAGAGTGCTTAGCGTATAATTTTTGCAAAAAGAGGAGAAATTGTTTATGAATTGAATTGTTATAAAGAAGCTTCGAAATATTTTTGTTGTACAAATTGAGATATTAAAATGGAATAAATGTAGTGAATTATTTCAAAGCATGGGAAAAATATAAGAGGGTAATAATGTGAGCAAGAACTTCCAAATAACACTGAATTGCATGTCTCCTACTTGTCATCTATCTACATCTACCACCGTCACGAGCCGTCGGACCATTAAATTATTATCATATCATATTCAAATATTTTTGTTTTAACCATTACAAATAAAATTAAATATATTCAATGTCTTGCCATATCCACTAACCTTTGAAGAAACAAGCGAGGAAGTGTTGCTTCATTTCTACTCAATATCCAAAAATATTTTCTTTTTTTTTCTTCACCTTTATACCTTCCTCTGCCTTCTCCATAACTCCGCCATTATTATATTCTTATATTCCTTTCTCATTCATTGCTCTGTTGTCAGACCTGATAAATCAAACCATGACCGGCTTCTCCTTCCGATCCACCGGATCCATCGGGTTATCCGAGTCAAACCGGATCCGTCTCGTCCGGGACTACGATGAGTTTAGTGGAGATGAAGAAGAAGATGACGGAGGGGGAAGCAGTAGTACCGAAGACGGTGACGAGTCGTCGACGACGCTACGGAACGATGAGTCCGGGTCACGTTCCGAGTCAAAGTCCGGGTCAGGTCAAGGTCAGGTCGCGGTTCTGGATATTGTTGCGACGGTTCTGAAGAAGTCGTTACTGGTGACGTGTAGCGTGGATAGAGGTGACGTGGCGGCCATGGAGATCGGGTGGCCGACGGAGGTGAAGCACGTGTCTCATGTGACCTTCGACCGCTTCAATGGCTTCCTTGGTCTTCCTTCTGAGCTCGAGCCTGAGGTTCCCCCTCGTGCCCCCAGTGCTAGGTCTGTTAATTAACATCATTAATCTTCGATAATGCATGTTTAACTTACTAAACACAGTTGCTGTCGAAGTCGTTACAGCGTCGAACTGTTTGGATAAAATCATAAAGCATGTCGTTGTTGTTAGATTAATGAGTGATAATGACTACAAATTCCACATTTTTACGCGGCTAATTAACTAAAAAAGCCCTTTTTACTATGACTTACATCCAAAAGAATCAAGGGTCTTCAAAATTTCAAGAATGTAGCCATCTAGGTCATCGATAAACGATTGAAGATCTTAAAGTGAAAGATTGAATCTTTATGACGACCCAACATCATGATTCATTGTGCAGTGTTAGTGTGTTTGGAGTTTCAGCGAAATCGATGCAATGTTCTTACGATAGCAGAGGGAACAGCGTCCCTACGATCCTTCTCAGGATGCAGAAACGTCTGTATACAGAAGGAGGCCTTAAAGTACGTTTCTTCCTTTTGATACATCAAAGGAAACATTATCGATTCTGTCTTTGATCTCTCTTGATCGGTTTGTTACCACAGGCTGAAGGAATTTTCCGAATAAACCCAGAGAACGGGCAAGAAGAGTATGTTCGGAGTCAGCTCAACCATGGCGTAGTGCCTCGTGACATTGACGTTCATTGCCTCGCTGGTCTGATAAAGGTAAGAAAGAGCTTCATAGATTCCAGAACTGTGTAGGGTTAAGGGCAGAAAGATTCGATAATGGGTTGTGATTATATTCAGGCATGGTTCCGGGAGCTTCCGAGGGGAGTTCTGGATGTTCTAACGCCGGAGCAAGTGATGCGGTGCAACACGGAGGATGATTGTAGTCATCTAGTGACATTACTTCCTCCGGTGGAATCTGCTCTTCTGGATTGGGCCATCAGTCTGATGGCTGACGTGGTGGAGCATGAACAGTACAACAAGATGAACGCCCGGAATGTGGCTATGGTCTTCGCTCCGAACATGACCCAAATGGCTGATCCATTGACAGCATTGATCCATGCAGTACAAGTGATGAACTTTTTGAAGACACTGATACTGAAAAACCTACGTGAAAGAGAAGGAGCAGAGACCAAAACGATATCGCCATTGAAGCAAAGCTTGAAATCAACAGAAGAAACGAAAGAACAAACATGTAATCAAAACAGAGAAAAATCAAACAAGGAAAAAACAAAGAATCCAAAGTTCTTGAGAGTGGCGACATTATGCAGATTAGAAGCAGATAATGAAGGAGAAATATGGAAACATCAGAAGAGAAAAGATTTGAGAGGAAGTGTTGGAAGGCAAAGTAGGCACTCTGTGTTTCGAATAAGCAAACAGAGGATGAAAGCCATTGTAAATTCCCAGCATCATGGAAGAACAACACCAGACACTTAGGGTTCTCTTTTTTTTTTTTTTGGTGTAAAGAATCTTAGTGTTGGATGGAGAGAGTGTTCATGTTTGCTGTCAGTTTTAGAACATAACAAGACTACTAACCCAAAACCAGAGGATGACAATTTGGATAATGTGGATCGATCCGACAAAATTATTAATCGCTTGGTTTATGAACAAAATTTATATAAATTTTAAATTTAGAATATATTTGAATTCGGGTCGGTTTAGATTCGGTTTAGATTCCAATTAATACAAATATAAATTGTCCAGAGAACTTGAACAATCTAAATTATCCGAAAATTTGGATGGGTTCAAATTTTACATCCAAAATTTCCAAATTATCCCTAACTAAATAACCAAAGATTTGAACAATATAAATTATCCATAACTAAACAATTCTAAATATCCATCTAAATACCATAAATATATTTCAGATTATTTATAAATAAGTATACATATTGTTCCGATTGGTATAGATGACCCGGAAACCCGAAGTGTGACCGATCCCGGGATGGAAAAAACGGATAAATCACACCATAACATGGACCAATCAGTGTCGGCCCATTTCATTAATTGAATAAATTTTGGGATTGCCTATAAAATTTATATTTTCTTGACTATTAATCTTTTTATTTATTTTGTTGATACATATTTCAATCGCAATAAAATAAATTAATATCTAAAATCATTTATTATATTTAAAAATATATAATGAAATTTTATAGAAAATATCATCGATATATTTAATTTTTTGTTACAATTTTAAAAAGGTCCATAAAAGTTTAAAAGATTTATATTTCTTTAACTTAGAATAATTTATATGTACGAATAATCATACAAGATCTTTTATATATTTGTTTTAATTGTTGTTGAATATATTGGTATGTAAGTCAACAATTTTATGATTTTATATGTTAGGGTGTTAAATGGTTCATCAACCAACGGGTTGACTCTAACTCAATCTGTATAAGTGTAGGTTATGTTGAATTTTTTTAATCTATATATAAAATGAGTTTATAGATTGGGTTAAAATTTTAGTCGATCTATATAAACTAATCTATATGGACTACGAATCAACACGTGAGCCAAAACTAAAAATATATTACATATATAATATAATATTTATATATATATATATATCTAATTTATATATAATAATAAAATATATTTATAATATTTTTTATTATTTTTTTCTCAACTTTGTTTTGCAAGTCAACATTTTAGCATTCCCGGAATAAATTTTATACTGCTTATATTTTAAGTTCAATATTTATGTTTTCAATATAACTTATTTATCGATTTGGAGTCATTATCATTATATGATTTTTATGAATTTGATGATATTTCTAAGACGAAAGAAGTAAAAAACAAATCACCTTTGGATATATATTTGGATAAATAGAAATTGAGAATGCCAAATTATTCCGATTTGGATGTCTTAGACTATTGTAAGGATATCGACATCGATACCGTAGTTGACATACATGGTTTGTGATGTGTTAAACATTTCTATAACTATTGTTGCTTTGTAATCTATCTTTTAGTATTGATTAATATATTATTTTGATTTATATACTTATTTTTGTTTTGTTTATAGGTATGAATAATGAAAAACATAAAGTTTGAAGACAAAATTTTTTTATTCAGAATTTTAAATTTTTGTTTAGATTTATATATTGTTTATGAATTATTTTATGTTTTAACATTTTTAACATATTTATATATTTTAATTTAAAATTTAATCCATTGTTTCAATTATTTATGATTTTTTTTATATTTTATTAATTAATTATTATATGATTTTAAACAAAAAAAATTCAACTCACAGATCAACTTATATAACTCATAGTTTTTAGTGATTTGTATTTATTTGAGAAATTTCAATCCATTTAAATATAGGAATATCTAAAAATAATCTAACCAATTAGCACGTTACCAAAATATTTTATACTAGACGCGGCTCTTCTAATATTACGATTTCCATAAAGAGTAGTATGAGGATTAAATAATATTAATATATATATATACACATACATTCATAAAAACTCATGAACTTTATAGTCATGTCTATTTTACTTGGATTCCTATTAAAATATTATTTATCACCTAATTTAAAAAATTCAATGAATCTAAATTAAAAAATATTTAGTTTACTTTAATTAATTTTAGGGTCAGATTAAGTGATCGTAATATGTAACAATTCCATCATAATGATATTTACTGATTAATATATATATTTGATTATGCAATGGACCCACCATTAGCAACAGAGATACCCCCAGACTTTCTTGTTATAATAATCTCACTCTTGGTCCTCGTTTCTGCAAACATCCCTCATATATTTACATAAAATTTTCCCACTAAAATATACAGAATCAAACCAAATTTAATCTTTATTTCGTAAAATAAAAATTAATATGGAACGAACGGTTGTATCTTCCTCTTCACCGACCTCTCTCGTCTCTCCTCTTCAGCAGAGACTACAATTCATCGTCAATACACGATCAAAGTTCTGGTCTTACGTCATTTACTGGCAAATTATCTCCGATGAGTTTTCCGGCATGTGCTTATGTTGGTCCGACGGACATTTCAGAGGATCTTACGGCGGAAACATCACCCACGTTTCCAATATCCATAGCCGAACAGTGTCTGACACCGAGTTGTTCTACTTAATGTCATCCACGAGAATTTTCCCCGTCGACTCTGGAGATGAATTGCCGGGAAAAGCGTTAGTTTCCGGCGCCGTGTGGCTCTCCGGAGATACCGAGCTTCAGTTTCAGAATTGCAGTAGAGTGAAAGAAGCGCATATGCATGGGATTCAAACCCTCGTCTGCGTACAAACTTCGGATGGTGTTCTTGAGATGGGTTCATCGGATGTGATCGGGCGTGATCCATACTTTGTCCAACAGGTGAAATCCATCTTCGGATCGGATCGTTATGACCTGAGTTCTTGTCCGAAACAAAACCCTCCTCCGTTCTCAGAAAGAGTTATCTCTTTTCGTCGTACCGACACCATTGCCGAAGGAGACGAGAGTAATTTCCTATGTAACGCAAAACAACACGAAAAAGACGAAACGGGATCGGATCCCGTACCTACACGGGATCCTTACCCCGAAAGACGCCGGAGAAAGGCGAATACGGCGGGGGAACAGCCGAAAAACCACGTCGAGGCAGAGAGACAGAGGAGGGAGAAGCTCAACCACCGGTTCTACGCGCTCCGGTCAGTTGTTCCACGCGTGTCTCGCATGGACAAAGCGTCGCTCTTATCCGATGCCGTTTCGTATATCAACGAGCTCAAACGCAAGATCAACGAACTCGAGTCCAGTCTACATAAGGACCACAAGAGGATAAAAATAGAGAACGTGACGGAGCCGTTCGACGACCAGAGCGGAACAACGAACGTGTCCGAAGTCTTGGGATATAAGAAAGGATGTTCCAAGGTCGATGTTGATGTGAAAATGGTAGGTGATGAGGCCGTGATTAGGGTTCAGACGGAGAACGTGAGGCATCCGGTAGCGGTGCTCACGGCGGCGCTCCGAGAGCTTGATCTAAAGGTCCGACATGGAAGTATGACGTCGGTCGATGACCTTATGGTGCAACAGATGGTGGTCACAGTTCCGATAGGAACGAGACACGGCGAAGATATGATTAGGGCTGTGATTATTTCGAAATTAGAGCAAGTACGATTTTAGGTTGAAACTAATCACACGCCATATCAATCTAATTTAAGGTTGATTTGATGGATTTTAAGAATTATTGGATTATGTATCGCTTTCGTTGGGTGTAATGCAAATAAGTATACGATGCTTTTGATTATAATCGATAGTGTTCTATGCAAATATGATTTTTTTTACTATTTACATCAAGATTCAACAACGAAATTCAGGTAGATAATTTTTTTTTTATGAATGGAATAAGATAGATAATTTTTTGTTGTACTCATACAACGTCAATCCATATTTTTTATTATAATTAAAGGTATGTATATACACACAAGAATAAGGGTGTTAACCCTAATGACTTAATTAATGTTTAATTATAGTAATAGATATAGACTTTAATCAAATATCTAATTATATGACCTCTTATGCTTATGATCTCTTACCTTCGTTCGTGTATATGTTGATGTTATGGATTATATTTGTGTGGAATCATGCAATTGCGAACTCTTTTGTAAACTCATTTAAAATATTATTTTAGCTGTATTATTATATGGAAAGGGTTTATATATATGGAATTTAAAAAAACAAAATAATCCCATTCACTTAGGGTTTGTTGCTGACGCGACTGCTGCTAAGGATCATATTCGTCAATAATTTGTGACAAGGTCTCAGCCATTAAAAAGAAAAAGAAAATCCACACACGGATTGTATAAGATCCATGATCCAACTATGGCATATATCAAATCTATATTTTTATCCATGAACGCGTTCTTTTAAAAATTTTACTTTGTTATGATAAATTGTCTCACATCGGTTATGACATTTTAGACTCATATATATAATATTGAGCAACCTAAACTCTTGAACTAATTTTTAAGATATGTTAGGTCCAATTCTATATTTGACATGATATCAGAGTTAGATTCGTCCCGATTTGAATATAATGATGTTGAACCCCTGATTGTGATGTACACGCTCCAAGATTGAACGTGGATTTGAGTGAAGTATTATAATAAGTTATTCCACATCAACTAAGACATTACTGTTGAACTCATAAATATGGTATTGAACATCCTTAAACTCTTGAGCTAGTTTTTGGGATTAGTAAAACTCAAATTCGTATTTGACATACTTGTATATCTTTTGTTTTTTTTATTGTTTCTATAAGCTAGATTTTATGAAAACTTGTATGGATTATACAAAATTTTTTTTGGACAAATACCTATTGAGTTATACATAAATAGAATATATTCATTCGACTTTTACAGGAGCGAAATATTTTTATGTCTCCTAAAAATAGACTTTTGAGAAAACGTGCATTATGTGTTGATTTTACTGGTTACTTTTAAGGAAAAATCCTATTGAGTTATATAAATATAAATTAGCATTCTATCATTCGATGTTTTTCTTTGGCACGCATTATTAATATTAAGACGAAAAAAACATATGATAAGATTTAGTATGAACGTAGATGGAACAATTCGGCTTTACATCATTATATTTTGACATAATGGGAAAGAAACAGGACAACAAAAATCGAAACAAGTTGAATATTTTTGTCTTTAGGGAAATAAACACTAATGATATTTGACATAATGTGAACTTTTAAATGGTTATGCAATAATGATATATAAGAAATCATATTGATCTATACGATAATTAATATGTCAGTAAAATTATGTCTCTGTTATTACCATTTAAAATTAACTACGATTTGAAAATTGGAAATTTATGAGAACTGGACACGCGAGAACACCACAAATTATTATTCGTTTTCTGTACAGGGGAAAGACATTGTATTTTTTACACGTTTCAACTATATAAAAAATATTATACTGTAAACAAAAAGCCCTTTTATTTTTATTTTATTAATCAAATTACATTATTCATGAACGAGATCTCGATGAATATATTCGTAGAGGAGCCTAGTTGTGAATAAAATATAAACCTCTACTGTGAAAGATTCGTCTCACATGTAAAAGTGGGAAGTTCCGTACATTGAATAGAAAAACGCATTAAACAAAAGAATGGTTCATGCATTAAATTATCGAGTGGGACCGAGGTAATCCACATTTGATAGTAACCATTTTAATTATGATTCATGCATTCAAATTATAAAATGTATTTTACAACACGGGAAACGTGCTTTTGCGGTCTTCTAAATCACACGTTTTATATATGTGATATAATTTTTTTAATCGGGCACTAAATAGGATATGGAAGTTTCTATAAATACTGTTATTTTTTCTTTGGAATCTTGTCTGATTTGCTGCGTTAATACGATGTATATAAGCAATATCGAATGTTAAAAAACATACACGCGTGCGTGCGCATACATGATATATATATATATATATAATACATTTACTGTTAGTTTTATGATCGGATATTACTAAGACTGATTAATGGATTGATGATAAATATTTATATTGATTCTAAAGAATATATGTTATAAATACTGAAATAAATATTAATTTTCGTGAGAACTCTATCAATACTTCCATTACTAAGTATCCAAAATGTTTTTATGATATATGTGTGCAAAAAACACTATTCATATGTTAATATAACTCGGAATTGGAAGACTACAAAGGTATAAGGATGCAAATATTAAAATACGTTAGTTCACCTGCTATCTTAATTTTTGTAAATTAGACTGAATCTTTTAGCTCATTTAGTAAAATGAAGTAATATATTGGTTACAATACAAATTAAGGTTAAATTGGGTTAGTTGCGGGTTTAAACAAATATTTGTAAAAAACAAAGTCTTGATTTTTTCGGTGAAAAAAACAAAACTTTTAACCTTTTATTGTTATTACAATGTATACTAATATATATTCATTTTTTATTAATTGATATAAATTTTGAAAGGAATGGAATTTTTATTAAAAACACATAAAATTTTTATTAGCATTGGATTTGAGTTGGACTTGACAATTTAATATTGTATGAATTTTTATTGGGTTTAGCATTTATAATTTATATTCAATTTGAAATTATGTTTTTATTTTGTTTATAATTATAATATTTTAAATAACATATTTTTTCATTTTTTTGATAATATTTGGTGTGCAAGTCATATTATTTTTTGTCATAAATTCGCGATAAATTACGTTGAATTGAGAGAGAGATTTTATAAATAGTTCAGCAAACGAATAATGTTATACAGATTTTGTTTGACTACTAAAATAAAAGAAGACGAACATTTGAAATCAGGATTAAGCATGTGGGATAATTATTTTGATTTCAAGATAGATGCTTTCACATTTGCGTCATGGATTTGATCACACACTGTACACTTCCATTATGTGCGTCATGGATTTGACCATACACTATATATATACACTTCCATTCGTCTAATCAATAAATGCTTCACATGAAAATATTCATCATTTGGACCATCTGCCTCTCTACCTACATCGTACTAACGATGTTTAATTAAACTTCCAAGTGGACTACTTATACTTGTTATAAATGAACTGACAATCTCCAACCAATCTTAGATGTATTTAATTTTTTAACTTTCATGTGTATTCATTTCTAATATTAGTTACCCATTTTGTTACATTTGTCATTCCCATTTTCTCACCTCAGAAACCATTCAATATTTTTTAGAATCAACATTACTCGAACTACCTATAAATGAAACGACCCGACAATACATTTCTCATTATAGTCCAAAAAAGCCAAAAACCCTAACAATTTCAGACATCCATGGCGGTTCACAAGCTTCATATTCTTGTAATGGCACTTGTTCAGCTGTTCCAGTTTCAGTTGGTTCGGTTTGAGAATCAGTACGTGTCCTCCCTCTATATCCAGGCAGGTTTACTATTCGTATACGGTACCTTCTGTGTATATTGGGTCAAACGGTCCACAGCGATTTATCTAATCGATTTCTCATGTTACAAACCTGGAGATGATTGTAAGATCTCATCCGAAAAGTTCTTGAATATGGCAAAAGGCTCAGGCTTGTATTCTGACGAGACGATTCAGTTCATGACCCGGATACTGAACCGGTCTGGTCTGGGGAACGACACATACGCACCTCGATGCATGCTGACGTCACCACCGTGTCCAAGCATGGCGGAGGCAAGGTATGAGGCCGAATCGGTTGTATTCGGAGCAATCGACTCTCTTTTCAGGAAAATCCAAGTTAAAACAGAAGATCTAGGGATCTTAATCGTGAACTGTAGCTTGTTTAACCCTAATCCATCTCTCTCCGCCATGATCGTGAGCCGGTACAATCTCGGAACCGATATCAAAACCTATAATCTTTCCGGTATGGGTTGTAGCGCCGGCGCGATCTCCATTGATCTGGCAAAAAATCTTCTGAGAGCAAACCCTAACACGTATGCACTCGTCGTGAGCACCGAGAACATGACGTTGAGCATGTACCGTGGGAACGACCGGTCTATGGTAGTCCCAAATTGTCTTTTTCGTGTCGGCTCTGCTGCCATTCTTCTTTCGAACCGGATCCAAGACCGTCCACGGTCAAAGTACGAGCTTGATCACCTCGTGCGGATCCATCAAGGAGCCGGCGACATACCTTACACATGCGCTTACCAGAAAGAAGACGACAAAGGGATTCTCGGTGTATCGATAGTGAAAGAACTTACCTTGGTCGCTGCAGACGCATTAAAGACGAATTTAACCTCTCTCGGTCCACTGGTTCTTCCACTATCCGAAAAGCTCCGATTTATCGCGTCTCTATTGATGAGGAAATTTTTTAGGGCAAGGGTCGAACTCTACGTCCCCGATTTCAGGCGTTGTTTCGAGCATTTCTGCATTCATGCCGGAGGGAGGGCGTTGTTGGATGCAGTTCAGAAAGGTCTCAGGCTCAGTGAGTCGGACTTGGAGCCGTCTAGGATGACGTTGCACCGGTTCGGAAACACGTCGAGCTCGTCTCTATGGTACGAGTTCGCTTATGCGGAGGCAAAGGGTCGGGTCGTCCGGGGCGACCGGGTCTGGCAGCTGGCTTTAGGATCTGGTTTCAAATGTAATAGTGTTGTATGGAGAGCGCTGCGGACGATTCCGGCGGATGAGTCGTCGCTCGGTAACCCCTGGGTTGACTCGGTCCACAAGTATCCCGTCCAGGTGACATAACTAGATATCGACGTGGACAAAAAATGGCCGTCGATATCTATCGATAATGACGTGGAGGAATAATGGCCGGTGATATTATCGATGATGTCATTGTTATCAAGGTCTGTAATAAATGTTTCGAGAAAATTGATGCGTTCCATGTTTGATTTCTTTAGATATCGTAATAAAATTGTACCTTCGTTTGTTAGAGTTACGTACATTAGAAGACGTGTAGAGTTTTCTTTCATTTAACGCCATTACGTACGGGAACAATAATATCTATGATATTATATATGAGAAAAACATATAACTTCAAAAAAAAATTATATCATGTTAATTTTTTGTATGTTTTGTTATTTGTTTACACAAAAAAAAATTTAATCGTTTCTTTTAGAAAAATAGATTTAATTTAATATTTTAATATTATTAGTGGCTGTGACACTTTCTCAAAGCGAATATCATCGAGTATTCGTATTCTGTCAGTTGAATATTATTACTTTTTTCCAATTTATTCACGTTGTTAATTGAATATGATAATAATCAGACAAAGACTTAAAGTATTTATTTATTCCAAACCATGATTAAATGCCCTAATCTCTGCTTTATGTCCGTGGACCCGTATGGGCAATTTGTTTCCATGCCCATATTTCCTAAGAACTATAATTATATACTTATGGATAAGTTGTAACAAAAAAAACCCAGTAATAATTAGAGATAGAATTACTAATTGGTTATATATATTTTGATAACTAGCATATCGGAAACTTATTCCATCCGTAGCATGCATAATCGTATAAGCTTCATGAGAAATATTTTCTTTATATGGATTATAAAACTTGGATTATAATATTATACGTATCACGATTCTATATGACTATATATATATATATGTGTATCTATGTATATGGCGTTATGAAATAATTGTTTTTCAAAGCTCTAGCCCATTAATTATGCATATAACACGGCCCATTTCGTTTAAATGGGCCTAATATGGCCCATCGAACGGCGCTGACTGTAGTTTCCTCGCCGGAGTAGCGACCGTCGACACCGAAATGGTCCACCGAAACCATACCCCCGCGGCGGAACCCGTCGGAAACTCAGAAGACGAAATCGAGTAACGAGAAGAGGAGGAATAAGTCAAGCATGGAGATTTCATCCTCTGCGGAAGGTTCCACGGAAGACGACGGTGTGGATTACGGGAACGTTAAAACCGTTACGGATAACTAGCGAATTGGGCCCAAACTTGGAGGAATTAGAAAAATTATCGTATGCCCCATATATTTCTCATATTTACAAATCAGTCTGTTATTGTCTATTTGATTAAGTTCAGCCAGAATTTCGAAAGGTCAAGTTGTAATTGCTAATATAAAATTAAATAATCAAATTGGTTTTCCTTACCTGTCCAAAACAAATAGATAATTTTTTAAACAATATTCTCTTTGACTATCTAATATAATGGTAAAATAACTCGATTTTTTTTTTCTGATTAGATCAAGACAAGACAACCATATTTAATGTTTACTTCGACCAAACATAACACGTTCATACCCTGACATGGTCAAACCTCATATTTCTATAATAATAAAAAAATATTTTCAACATACGAAATAATTTGACCTTTATTAAAACATACAATAACACATTTATAACAAACATATCCAATAACTTATTGACCTAACACGATAAATATGTCTCACTATTTCCCCAATTATTGATCCATGAGACAAACGATTTAAACTATAACAGCCCTTTTATGTATCACTATGGCGTGCGCAAACCCTAGCCTCCTTATAAACTTTTCCTGGTCGACAAAAATAGCCTTTAGTGGGAGCACAATGGATGTCCTCTGTGCAAATACACAAACCCTCCAATGCACATCCTTCTTTAACAATCGTCACTTTGCCCTTCAAACCAAGTATTTGATCAGTCCATTCGCTCGAAAATAGCCCTAAGGGATCGTATTTCTCCTTAACCTTCAAGAACTCGTGTGCATTTTTGTACTTCTTGATCACTCCATCAAACGCGATGTTCCTGTTCTTCCCCCAATGTGGCAATGCATTGTACTTAAACAATGCCATTTGTTCGATCTCTTCGATGTAATCTTCGAAAAGTCGTGGAGCTAATGGGTCTTTGCTTCTGTAGTAAGTTAGGTCAAAGTCTAGGGCTTCGACCTCTTTGCCTAAGTATGCTGGAGAGGCTGTGACGTAACGCATAAGAAACCCATAGTAGAGTTCAAGGCCGCATAAAGACTTTGGTTCGATTTTGATTAGAGCTTTGACATCGTTGATGAAATCCTTGACGCGTGTCAGAGGAATACTGAAGGTTGTTTGATGGAAGAACTCTCCTTTGACGCGTGAATCCCACGCACAAGCCGTGAGTAATCCATCATTAAGACTATCGAGACATGTTCCCGACGACATTAGTCGACTATGGTCGCCGATTACCGGATACCCCGTGAATATGACGCCTGTGTTTTTTCAATTTCCGGCAATGTTAAAATGTTATATACTACAATAATACATTAATCTGTAAATTTTTAAAAACTTGAACAATCATTGCAAGTTATTTTACTTTGTTCATATGTGTTAAAAAAGTCGAATAAGTCAGAAAATTACTACCATTGTTCGTCAAACCATACGAGGTAGCAAATAACGCAGACGAGATTTGCTTGGCTCCGATGCATTTCCCATTTGCATCCATCAAATCCTCTTGTGTTTCCTCTAATCAAATGGCGAACAAAATAACGTGAAATGAGGTATGATTACATGAATAATAAAGTATGATAACAATATCTATACATATAGACTCACATATACATTTACCTGTGGATCTGATTATGGCTAAGGCAGCAGAGAGCTGCGATCGGAACGGTAAGAAATCGAATAAGCCGTTTCCAGACATGTTTGATGGAACTCGATCGTCCATTCGATAGACAACTTTGCCTTGGCTCGGGTACCATACTAAGTCTGCAAATTCGTGCTTTTTACCGAAAATCATGGCTTGATCCGCGACATCGGAATCGTGTTTCATTACATAAGTGATCGATCTTTTAAACATCGGTTGTAATTTGAAAGTCACCTGTAATATGTACAGTACAGTAAATCTATATAAGTTAATTAACGCTATATATATAACATGTTATATATGGACAGTAAAATAAAATTATACTTTAATTTCTTTTTTTGTATCGGTTCAACATACTACGAAACTCCAAAGCAGGTAATATTCTTAAAGAAGAAAAATGCTCTATAAGTAATGATGGAATCAATATAAGTTAATTAACGCTATATATAACATGGCGGATTATGAGATATGTAATGATGGAATCAATTTTACCTGAGAAATAATGCCAAGAACGCCAAGAGAAACCTTGGCCGCGTTAAACTCATTGAGAGTACTCTCATTCAGAACCCTAACCTTAACGAATCCTTCATCGGCAGAACCAGGGCTCACGATCCGAATCTCGGTCACATAATCATGAATCGCACTTCCTTTGCCCCACAACGAACTACCATGAGCCCCTGTTGCCATCATTCCTCCAATTGTCAACCCCCACCAGTAAGGAGCGTACGGCAACGCCATCCCAACCTTCTCAGCTTCGCTTATAAGCTGCCGCAGCGAAACGCCGCTCTCTAGCGTTAGCGTTAAAGAAGCTGTTTCTGCTTTCACGGTACGGTTCAAGAACTTAGTGCTTATGAAGAGGCCGTCTTTGCCGTCAGTGCATGCAAGTTTGGGAATACTATGTCCGAAGCGCGTGACCGCACGCATCTTGCGTTGTGTTCTCGTGGCCGCGGCGACTACGGACACGAGCTCAGCCTCGCTTGTGGGGTAAGCCACATTGGCGGCTCGACAAATGGAACGGTCAGGGAATGATCCGTACGAATTTGTGACCGTACAGTTGGTGTCCGCTGAAGCACACTTGACGGGTTCCTCTGGAGGAGTTGAAAACGCTACCAAAAACAACAAGAAAATGCATTGGAACCTAAAGAGGTTATGCCAAAACGCACTGCATACAAATTCCATGGTCTTCAATATTAAATTCTTTTGGATCTTATTATTCGAATGATTGAAATATATAAAGATGTATTGCATAAATCAGTTTGGTATGGGTGCTATATATATATATAGAGAGAGATTTTGGTCGTGTGAAGGACTATTTGATAGAATAAAACTAGGTCAAAGGTTGATGAGATGAGACGCGTAAGGTATATATCATATTGTTTTCCTTGTATTTGTATTACTTCCATCATTTTTCATTTCGATTACTTTCTATACACGAACAAAAATGTAGCTGCAAATTAATGAATTCAGTAACCCATGCAGACAAAAATGTAATTAATAAATATATTATTTCCGCTGTTGTTGGTTTGAATTTTAAGATTCTCTAATTATATGTGTATATATATATATGTTGTAAGATTGTTATTGAAGAATTTAAATTATTATGACATACATTAAAGAAAAAATGAAAATATTGAATTATTTAGAAACTTTGAATTATTAAAATGAGGAAAAACAAAAAATAACTTGAGAAAGTATAAATGGATCAATTTTGAAATCGATTGAAGAGCATTAAAACAATATTTAATATATGTTAGTACGATAATAAATAAAGAGCAGTTCATTATATATCATTCAATTAGATTAATAAAAAAATTATAATTCAAATATAAATTTGAATTTAACAAATTAAAAAATAGTTTAAAATTTTAAATTTATTTAATACTATATACGAATATAAAGTTATATTTTAACGTATACGAAACAATTCATATTTTGTATATATATGTAAGACGATAAATTGATTTTTTTTCAATCTACAATTATAAATACGATCCATTGTCAAGAGACCTACCTAAGAGGATAAATTAATGTTTTTAATCTACAATTAAAATATAAGACAAAGACTTCTCATATATATATATATATCATGACGATATATATATATATATATATATATATATATATATATAATGCATTTGGCAGATCAAACTGGTTATAATCCAAGTGTTAGATGCATATCATACAAAAAGTATTGATACCGATAACCATTTTGACTAACGTATTAGATATATTAATATGATTTATGCTAACAATGGTGTTTATCCATCAAGTATTAGATAGAACTTATATTTATCAATTGAACCATCAAAAATATGTTTAAATTTATATATTACGCAATTAAATTGTTGTTAAGGGGAAATAACACTGATCATGTTGATAACACGTAATCCGTCGTAGTATTTACATGATTCTTAGGTCTAGTTTTGATTAGATTTCTTAGATTTCACCGATTTATCGAGTTATTCGAGGACTTCATCTACATTTCGTGTTTTGTATAGAAAACGAAGACATGAAGCGAAACACAAGTGATTACAGCAATTCAACCCCAAAAACGTGATTGAATGACAAGGTACAACTTGTGCAAGACCATGGAAGCAAATCAAACACTCAAGCATTGAGCGAAAGGAGCGGAAACAACATTTGATAGTGTACATGCTCGGGCATGAAGTGTGCCCGCTCGGGCTGTGTTTGTCCACCTTTTTCTCAACAAACTTATTGATTTTAGAATGGCCAATTAAGAAGAAAAGAGACCTTATAAAGCTAGGATTCGAACCAGACATTGAGGGGAACGTGAAGGACACTTAGACACTTAGAGACATAGACAGAGAGGGAGAAGGACGGAACAAGGGATCCGGAGCATGGAGGAGCTATTGAAGACGTCGGTATATGAATAGGGAGGGATCTCATTCTTTATCAATATTGAATGTAGTTATCTTTTATGTTTCGTTTTCTGAGTTAATGTCCGAGTAGATCCACAAACATGAGTTAGAGAGTTTTGCCAATATGTAACGAAGTCATGTTCTTAATGCTTGGTGGTTCTTAACGCTTTTGTTCTTGTACGTCACTTGAATGAATGAATTCGGTATTTGATCGTTTTCAGATTGATTGGTTGTTTTTAATGCTTTCATTCCTGTACGCCAGTCGAATGGATGGTTATAGAAGTCTAATGAATCTACGCCAGGGGATTAGACTTTGGAATCTAGCCATTATTTAGAATTTAATCGGTTTAGAATCTACGCCAGGTCGATCGATTGAATCTAGGGATTAGGATAGCGGCCTTAATGCGTGTAGTAGGTGAGATACGCAATAGATATTGGTATACGCATGCTAGATAGTGGACAAGTCTACGCCAGTTAGTTCCTATATAAGAGCTTGAATTCCCTGAATTCGTGATAGTATCTAAGACCAATGATCTTGTTAGAACTTCGTTGCATCTTTGTGCAACTCTCGATATCTATGGTGTTTAGTCGTTGAGTCATTCCGTTTATTAGTTTAGTTTAGTCTAGTTCGCATTCTCATTCACTCATTGGTTTCACACGTCTTATTCATTAGTTACTAGCTTTAGAGTTGCATCAATTCCTTGTGTTCGACCCTGGTACTATACGGTACATATTCTTGAGGAAGTGTTAGTCTAGTTAAATTATTACTTGAGATTAACCGACATCACATGTATCATTGGGGAAGAAAATTGACCCTCACATCCATTGATTTTTATTTTAGAATAACAAAATAAAACAATTTTATGAATTATAAATTTGTTTTAATAGTTAAAATGATTATAATATTGAACATTATAATACATGCAATCGTATACTCGCATTCTGTCAATTGAATATTATTATTTTTCCATGTTGTTCACGTAATAATAAATTATGTTTAATAACGTTGTTAATTGAATTTTCCTTTTTCTATTATATATTTTATCCAATCATGATTAACTCTCCTAAATATTTGATTTCTGTCCGCGGGACCCATATGGACTATTTGTTTCCATGTTCATATTTCCTAACAACTATAATTATATTCTTACGGATATGTTTTAACAAAAAAAATCAGTAATTATTATAGATTGAATTATTTTCCATGTTCATATTTCCTAACAACTATAATTATATTCTTACGGATATGTTTTAACAAAAAAAATCAGTAATTATTATAGATTGAATTATTATTCGGTTTTAATTTTTTATAACTGGCATACCTGGAACTTATTCCAGCTGTAGTATAATTGTATAAGTTTCATGAGAAATGTTTTTTTTATGTTGATTATATATATATATATATAAAGGATCGGTTTACGAAGCTCTGACCCATGAATTATGCATATAAAATGGGCCATAACGTTTTAATGGGCCTGGTATTAAAAGCCCATGTAAAATAGCACGAACGATGAATCCACGTCATCAAATTTTTTTAGTACTTAAATATGATTTCATAAATATATATGTATTTTGTAAAAATCTTATACTATATAAAAGGCTTGCAAGCCAAATTTTTTTTTTGTCATGACGTGGTCGCATCCTGATCCTCTATTTTGTTTCCGGGCAGAATGGACGGCTCATATTCGCCGGGTTACCCGTTTCCCGCGCGCCCGACCCAGCTACTCGGTGCATAGGATGTTGCTGTCTGTCATCCTTCCCTCCGCGTTGCATTCGAACCGTTGGATCGTTTGCCAGCTCTAAAATTTGGATGGTCGGATTTCCCCACCGACCACTGGTGGGAAATCGTGGCCGTCTCTTTTCTAGGGTCTCAAGGGGTTTTTTTCGCCCCTTTTCCGGCCTTTGGGTTACCATCTCCATCGTCTCTTATGTGCAGGTTTATCCCTTTGCTTTTCTCTCCTTCGTTTCGTTCCCACCAGTGGTTGAACCGCTGGACTTTGGGTTATCATCCCCGCGTTGCACTCGAACCGTTGGATCGTTTACCAAACATCGAAGAGTCGACGGAAAAGAGAGAGACGACCGTCGAAGAGTCGACGGGAGAGAGAGACAAACGTAGAATAGTCAATGGCGTTGTAGGGTGAAGAAGAAGATGGAAGAGGAAAAGGGAAGAAGAAAATAGGAGAAGAAGATGAGAGAAAGAGGAGATGGGGAAGAAGGGTCAGAAGAAGGTGAGCGGGGGGAGGGAGAGAGTAAAAGATTAGGGTTAGTAAAAGATTAGGGTTAGTAAAATATTAGGGTTACGATAGTAATTTAATAATAATAATGATGATAGTAATTATTTAAAAAAACTATTAGAAAAC
This sequence comes from Gynandropsis gynandra, assembly GCA_036759665.1. NCBI lineage: Eukaryota > Viridiplantae > Streptophyta > Magnoliopsida > Brassicales > Cleomaceae > Gynandropsis > Gynandropsis gynandra. Next base: position 39,060,105 of record CM071861.1, read on the forward strand.
TATAATAAATGATAGATTTGTTATTTAATTTCATTTTCCTATTTATTTAACACTTTATTTTAAAAAAAATTGATAGTAATCTTTTAAATTTTTTAATAATTACAATTTGAAAATTTCAAATATTTTAAAAATTATGAAATAGTTTAGAAAATATTACATTATTTTAAATAGTAAATATAAAAATTGTAAAAAATTAAAATTAAATTACTAAATATTTTATTTGAATTTAAAATTAAAAAAATGATTCTAAATATAGAATTAGAAAATATTTTTGTAAAATAATACGGAGGCGATGTTGGTAAGGAACTTGATGTAATAATAACGATTCATAATGGATTCATATAGATAGAGAAGAAAATGTTCTTTATGATTCAAGAAGTAGTTATGGGAAAGCGATAGAGAAAAAGAAAAAAAAGAAGATTTCACATAGTGATTTTTTTATCGAAAAATCAATCTGATTAAATTTATTTCGTATCCTTCGCTCGATACATTTCGAAATCGAGAAATTTCAATTGCGATGGGTGTTATCGAAGAACAATTAGCCGATTTAGATTTGCGAATTATTATAGATTATTAGTTAGTAGAATGGAAACAATTAGGAGTAGAAGGTCCCAGGGGAATGATACAAGATTTTTAAAAATTTTAAAATATCCACTGATTTTAAAGTATTGTTTAAAACTAAAAGAAAGAGCATCTATCATGCTTTTATGAAATGTAGATCAGATATTTGGATTATGTAACAAAACACGATTTCAAATAACACAACTAAAATAATAATATAATAGAATGTAAAATAAAAACATGAATCGATGTAGGTAACAAAGTATTTATATTTCGATTTTCTTTAATCTCAATCAGTATAATTTTGTCATTTCATTTAAAATGAAAATAATTATCTGGTATGTTATGTTTTACAATGAAAATTAATAAAGGTCAAAGATAAAACATTAATAGAACGAATAAATATCTACAAAAACTATTATTTAGTCGTTATCAATTGTATATTGTTGTTTCAAACAAAAATAAAAAAGACCGAAATTATTTATTTTAGATGATTTTGGTGATTGTACAACAAAAACCACAAATATTGTATATAAAAAAAATTCAACAATGTTAAAAAATATTACAAAATTATATTTAAAAAATGTTTTGTTATTCAGTTGTAGCAAGATTATATTAATTGTAACTTGCGTGAAAACGCGAGATTAAAACTAGTATATTATGAAAATAGAATCTCACGTCTCAAAACTCAATAGGGATAATGGAGGGATTCGAATGGGTCCAATCTGGATTAGTTGGAGAAATTAGTCGCACGCCTCAAATATTTTCAATATTTACAAACTAGACTGTTATTTTTTAATTGACACGGTTTTTAAAGGTAATATTTTTAATTTCTAATCTAATATAAAAGTAAAACATCATCGGTCGTCTTAAATATCCAAAACAAAAATATATATTTTGTTCACAATATTTCCTTTGACTATCAATATAATAATTAACATAATTCGATTTTATTTGATTTGATTCAGACAAGTTAACCATAATTATTATTTACTTCTACCAAACTAAACATCCTGGTCAATCCTAAATATTATAAAAATAATAATTTTTTTTGAAGTTTTGATTTAAACACATGAGAACACACTTATACAACATATCCAATAACTTAATAGACCTAACAGGATGAACATGACTTATATATGATCCGTTTGCCTCACGATTTAAATTATAACTCAACCCTTCTTGTATCACTATCACGAGCACAAACCCTAGCCTCCTTATAAACTTTTCCTGGTCGACAAAAATAGCCTTTAGTGGGAGCACAATGGATATCCTCTACGCAAATACACAAACCCTCCAATGCACATCCTTCTTTAACAATCGTCACTTTGCCCTTCAAACCAAGTATTTGATCAGTCCATTCGCTCGAAAATAGCCCTAAGGGATCGTATTTCTCCTTAACCTTCAAGAACTCGTGTGCATTTTTGTACTTCTTGATCACTCCATCAAACGCGATGTTCCTGTTCTTCCCCCAATGTGGCAATGCATTGTACTTAAACAATGCCATTTGTTCGATCTCTTCGATGTAATCTTCGAAAAGACGTGGAGCTAATGGGTCTTTACTTCTGTAGTAAGTTAGGTCAAAGTCTAGGGCTTCGACCTCTTTGCCTAAATAGGCTGGAGAGGCTGTGACGTAACGCATAAGAAACCCATAGTAGAGTTCAAGGCCGCATAAAGACTTTGGTTCGATTTTGATAAGAGCTTTGACGTCGTTGATGAAATCTTTGACGCGTGTGAGAGGAATACTGAAGGTGGTTTGATGAAAGAACTCTCCTTTGATGCGTGAGTCCCACGCACAAGCCGTGATCAATCCATCTTTAAGACTATCGAGACATGTTCCCGACGACATTAGTCGACTATGGTTACCGATCACCGGGTAGCCCGTGAATATGACGCCTGTGTTTTTTCAATTTCCGGCAATGTTAAAATGTTATATACTACAATAATACATTAATCTGTAAATTTTTAAAAACTTGAACAATCATTGCAAGTTATTTTACTTTGTTCATATGTGTTAAAAAAGTCGAATAAGTCAGAAAATTACTACCATTGTTCGTCAAACCATACGAGGTAGCAAATAACGCAGACGAGATTTGCTTGGCTCCGATGCATTTCCCATTTGCATCCATCAAATCCTCTTGTGTTTCCTCTAATCAAATGGCGAACAAAATAACGTGAAATGAGGTATGATTACATGAATAATAAAGTATGATAACAATATCTATACATATAGACTCACATATACATTTACCTGTGGATCTGATTATGGCTAAGGCAGCAGAGAGCTGCGATCGGAACGGTAAGAAATCGAATAAGCCGTTTCCAGACATGTTTGATGGAACTCGATCGTCCATTCGATAGACAACTTTGCCTTGGCTCGGGTACCATACTAAGTCTGCAAATTCGTGCTTTTTACCGAAAATCATGGCTTGATCCGCGACATCGGAATCGTGTTTCATTACATAAGTGATCGATCTTTTAAACATCGGTTGTAATTTGAAAGTCACCTGTAATATGTACAGTACAGTAAATCTATATAAGTTAATTAACGCTATATATATAACATGTTATATATGGACAGTAAAATAAAATTATACTTTAATTTCTTTTTTTGTATCGGTTCAACATACTACGAAACTCCAAAGCAGGTAATATTCTTAAAGAAGAAAAATGCTCTATAAGTAATGATGGAATCGATATAAGTTAATTAACGCTATATATAACATGGCGGATTATGAGATATGTAATGATGGAATCAATTTTACCTGAGAAATAATGCCAAGAACGCCAAGAGAAACCTTGGCCGCGTTAAACTCATTGAGAGTACTCTCATTCAGAACCCTAACCTTAACGAATCCTTCATCGGCAGAACCAGGGCTCACGATCCGAATCTCGGTCACATAATCATGAATCGCACTTCCTTTGCCCCACAACGAACTACCATGAGCCCCTGTTGCCATCATTCCTCCAATTGTCAACCCCCACCAGTAAGGAGCGTACGGCAACGCCATCCCAACCTTCTCAGCTTCGCTTATAAGCTGCCGCAGCGAAACGCCGCTCTCTAGCGTTAGCGTTAAAGAAGCTGTTTCTGCTTTCACGGTACGGTTCAAGAACTTAGTGCTTATGAAGAGGCCGTCTTTGCCGTCAGTGCATGCAAGTTTGGGAATACTATGTCCGAAGCGCGTGACCGCACGCATCTTGCGTTGTGTTCTCGTGGCCGCGGCGACTACGGACACGAGCTCAGCCTCGCTTGTGGGGTAAGCCACATTGGCGGCTCGACAAATGGAACGGTCAGGGAATGATCCGTACGAATTTGTGACCGTACAGTTGGTGTTTGCAGAGGCACACTTGATGGGTTCCTCTGGAGGAGTTGAAAATGCTACAAAAAACAACAAGAGAATGCATTGTAACCTAAGAAGGTTATGCCAATAAGCATTGGATACAAATGCCATAAAATTCTTTTGGATCTTATTATTCGAATGAATGATAAATAAATGTCATGTATAATTCTATTAGGTATGAGTATTGTATATATAGAGAGAGATTTATGTTCGTGTAAAAGTACTATTTGTCATTTGATCATATAAAACTAGGTCAAAGTCTGAGATGAGACGCTTCTAAGATAAGGTAAATCATGATGTTTTTTTCTTCATTATTATTATAATAATTATTTTTTTTATCATTTTGATAATTTCGTAGCATGTCGTGTTAGTTTTTTACTGTCTTATTGATATACACAAAAAAAAAGTGTAGCTACAAATTAACGACGAATACATGCAGACAAAAATTTGTTCACTATAATTTTATTGTCGAGGTTGGTTGGTGTGAAAATTAAGCTTCTCCAAATTATATATATATATATATTGAAATAAAATATAACAAAATATGTTGTTATAAGATTGTTGATGAAGGATTTAAAGTTATCGGCATACATTAAAAGTGATAATAAATGAATTAACTATAAAGAAGATTCACCTAATGAGTACCAACCAAGTAAAATGTGCAAGCCATTCTTAGACACTTGAAATTATTATTATGGAGAAAAATAAAAATAACTTGATAAAGAATAAACGGAGCGATTGCACTAGTTGAAAAACATTGAAATAAAATTAAGTATATTTGACAATTATTTTAGTACTATAATATGTATGGAGTTTGTTATATAATATAATTTACTTAGTTAAATTGCATTTTGTTGTATAATATAGTTACTTAGTCAAGTTGTTCAAGGCGGCTACGTATATTTTGAGATTTGGTTAAGTAAAGTTTTTAATATTGGAGGTCTTTGAATAAAAACAATCGTGTATTCATTATCAGTATTTGTTTTTAACAATTGGATATTTTTTTATAAATAGTTGGCAATTCATTTATATATAGCAAGACAAGTTAATCGTACAATTAAGATAATCATGGACCGATGGCCTGACTGCACCATCAAATTATTTTATTTACACTAAAACGTGTTATCCAATGTTTAACCAAATATTAAATCAGTTACATAAGCTTTAAACCATGTGATATTTCATGATAAAGGGTGTGCTTTGATCCGTGTGTGCTACCATAATTATGTTTTTTTTTGTTTTGTAAATACGATAATTATGTTGGAAAATTCAAAAATGAAAAACCCAATCAATTTCTTTATTTTTAAATGTATAAGAAAATGAGAGCGCTTCCCTTTAAAAAATATACCTCACGTCTTTCACAAACATTTAAATTTTTATATGCCACTAACTTTTTATAGTAATAAACTTAGATAAATTATAGTCAAATTTAGGAAGGAAAAAACAAATGCTTAGGTCGTATTTATACTTTTCTCCTAACAGGTGTTCATTTTTCTCTCATATTTTTAATCCGTTACGGGAGATATTATCAATGTACAGTCCAGCACGTTTCTTTAATTTATGAATAAAAATCTAAAATAATTTTTAAATCTTTACTTTATCTCTCAATATATAAAATAAATAACTTGTACCAAATAGTCCAGCATGCTGTGGTAAAACTTAGTCATCCACACGATTCGTTCAGCCGCCTCATCTATATGG